>NW_019774280.1:329546-401442 GCF_001039355.2 Lingula anatina
ATAATAATAATAATAATAATAATAATAATAATAATGTGACTGAGATGAGATGCGTGTAAATTCAACAGATAATAATAATAATAATTATAATATTAATAATAATAACACTTCAAGAAACGTGTCAATATATGCGGTTTGTTAACTCTCTCTTGAGAATGCTTTGAGAAAAAAATAATGATGTAAAGCCACCTAACTGTTCAAAGCTTCTAAATGATTGAATTGGTTTTTGCAACCGCTATAATAATTATGCATCAAAACTGACTCAAACAAAGAGCGCTACCATCCTAAAAACTGACTGTCATAGTTTGAGAGAAACGTGTGTTTGTCTACCACAGAATGCGCGCACTGACAAAGCAATAATGCTTATTAACCAATCAGATGCTAACAACGCTTAAAAAGTACCATCATTCTTGGTTGATTGTAAAAACACTCAGTTTGTTGGGTAGAAGTGAATTTCATGTTAAATACTAGTCACTGCTTGCTTCCTTCATTAAAAGACTGAAGACTGAAGACCGTAAACTACTGGTTATCCATTTCTATTATATCTACCAACTGTAAGTATCATTCATTATGTATGGACGGTGTAAACTACTATACAACACCTTACATATTTAATTTAACCCCGTATAGAATTGATACTGGTGATATCCTGCTCATTTAAACAAATTGGTATTCAGAAATAGGCTAGCATAACGTAGTCGATAGTCTTTCGAAGTCGGTGCATGTTTTTATTTTCTATACATCACTAGAGCACAATAGTAAATAAATATCGCTTAATGCGTATTTCGATTATTATTGCTCGAACCATAGAGTGGGTACGTACCCGTTATTTTATTTAAGACGTTGTAAACAAAGTAGTTAGGTCTAAAGCTGCGTATAGAGTTAAAAGACATTATCTCAAAGTTGGTGAAGTACAGGTATCTTGGGACAATTTTATATCGTATCTGCCAGGGAACTTGGATTGATCCTAATAAAATCCCAAACATAATTTTCATGTCGGGACCAAAACAGTTTCTTCCAGGATGTGTTCCACAAGGAATCTGTATTCAACTGTTTGTCCACGATAAAACTAGTCAGAGGTTGATAATGTCCCACATTGGGCGGCAAACTTTTTCTAACTTGTTCAGTCGGCAGCGGCCCTCTCCATCTCCTCCCACCTGATGTTCCCTCTTTGCAGATCATTCTGGAAGGTTCTCCTCCGGTATATATCCTCGGTCTACCTCGTTTGCGCTTGCCTCCCGGTGGTACCCAAGTCCTAGCAGTTTTTGCATGCCCCTCAGCTGGTAGTAGAATGGTGTGTCCTGCCAATTTTATCCGACAAATGGTGACTGTTTCATGGTTTTGTGGTCTTGACTTTGCCTTCCTAAGCACTTCTTCGTTGGTGATATGGTCTCTGTATGAGATCTTCATTATTCGACGTAGGCACCTCTGATGAAAAGCAACCAGTCTTTTGTCCACTTTCACAGTGCTTTTCCATGTTTCGCTGGCATAAAGTACAGTTGGTAGTACTACTGCGTTATAAAGGCGTATCTTCAGCTGTGTGCTTATTGATGTCGATTTCCAGATATTGTTCAATCTTCTAAACACTGTATCTCAAACACCGACTCTGCTTTTGAAATCCATTTCAGCATCACCATTCCTGGTTATCAGGCTTCATAGGTATGTCAATTGCGTTACTTCCCCAACAGGTTCAGTCCCAACATTTATTGCATTGGTGTAATGTTTTTAGCTCCCACGTACATCACTTTACATCCAAATTTGCGAGCTGCTATTTCCAGATTAGACGTTAGTTGTTGTAGGCCATTTCATCCTTCGCCAGCAAGGCGATGTGGTCTGCGAAGTCTAGATAATTCAGTTCACTTCCATTTACCCAATTCACACCGGTTCCATCTTCTTCTGTAGCCTTTCTCATCACAAAGTCTACCACCATCAGGAATAAAAAAGGCGATAAAATGGACCCCTGTCTGACACCCGTCATGATGTTGAAGAACTATGTTGTTCCCGTCTTTTTTTCTAACATTCCTATTGCGGATTTTTAAAAATCATTTAAATCACCATTGCATTAAAATCATCAATTTTTTTTAGAATTGAATATCACACTTAATCAATTGATTTTTTATAACGTATATATAGTTAAATAGTGTTACCAATAACAAAATAAGTGTTAACAAAAGCAGATTGAAATAAATCAATGAATGAAAACCCATGGACTTGTACTTGTCATTGAAATTTGCTGCTTGACAGGTCAAATCATGTTGTCGCCATGCATCGCTTCTACTAAAAGTTTATGTACAATAATTTTTTAAGATTACCGTATTGATCATATCATAATCTTTGTTCTAAACATTTGGCTATGACATTATTTTTCGTTTTAAATTTCAGAAGATGGTAGGGACTTTGTCTGGCTTTCTGGTGGCAATATTTTTAACATCCACTCTGATTGAAGAAACTAAGTCTGTTTGTTGCAAAAAGGTGACCAAACTGTTTTGCGCAGACTGCACTAAGGTAGTATTTTAGTCTGACTTTATGTATTACTTTGTTTTTTTTATTCTTTGAGTGAAAAAAATTATTGATTAATAATACAGGTTACACTATCTGTTGTGAATGAATAGGCCTTTTACATGTGTAGAAGCGACCTGGTGTATATTTTCACTCTAAAGAAAGTAACAGTGTGCGTTTTCAAACCAGACGTAACAATACTTCTTATTGAGCATAACGTGTCATATTAATTGGCAATTAAACCATAAACTTTTCAGAAATCGTACATAAAATTTCTGAGTAAACTTTTGTAGTTTTTTCTGACAGAATGTGAAACTCAACTTTGCAACATTTTCAGCTCATTGTCAAAATACACAAGGCTTAAGTATAACCCTACGTTACTGACGTGGCCAAAAATTAAAAAAAAAATTAAAAGGCCCTTCCTTGCCAAAACATCGGTTTTTGATTGCTCTCTACATGAGAAATAAAAGGAATGGACTGCATTTTGCGCTGTATATGTTAAAATGTTTATGTAAATAGATGTGTTACTTTTGCCTTTAGGGAACTCCATATTGTGGATACGGCCGATGTAACATTTTCGGCTGTGCCTGTGCTGGAGGGTGTCGACGTGACTGCGGCAGACAATTAAGTGGATTTGTGTACGTATTCTATGGACGTATGCTGTTTTATGCTGTTTTACATATTTTATGCTGCTCTCTCCCATCACTATTCTTTTCAATTGAAAATCCAACTTTGACGTAAACATTGATTTTGCTTTTACATTTCAATGTTTTAACATTTTGAGCATAACTCAATTGATATAAGCGTTGATTGGCAACGGGGGGAGCCCAGCAAGACCCCGCACTTCAATAGATTCTTACTTCCTTTTCTTTCTCCAAAACAACAAAGATTGAGCCAAATCATTTATCCAAACCTGTGCCCCACATATAATAGTAAATTGTACGCGAATTTTGTTTTGTTTTCCTGGGCTCCGTATCTCGAAAGGTTCGCTATGTTGCGCACGTGCGCAAGCGTCTCGATTCCATGGCCCCGTATCTCGAAATAGAATCGGATATAGAATCGAGACACTTGCGCACGTTCGCTACATAGCGAACATTTCGAGATACGAAGCCCTGACTTCACTCGACATTGTTGTCGCCCACTCAAATAAAACCCTGGAATGATAACTTACACACATAAATTTGCATATTTCAGACCTTTTCTCATCTCGGCGGTAGGGGTACCAACCAGGTGCACGTGTACAAATAAACGGTCAGTGAGGGACACTGAAGTCGCCGGAACTGATCCAGAGATATAATCCCGTGATCTGGAGACAGGTAAGGAGTGACTGCAAGAATAAAACGTGTCTCAATTTTGACATACCGTATTTGGCATTTCCACTACTAAAATGTGTATTTCATATTACATCATATTTGTTTAATTCCCTGAATGAAACTTGTAGCTGTCATCAGCTTTATAGAAAATTGAAAAAAAAAAAATGCAAACGCTACTTAATACGCTTTTACTAAAAAATATTGTCTGAATTGTTAACTCCTAACATTATACATGTACGTCTTTTTAGCCTCCGTCCAATTTAATTATAATCAAATCACGCTAAACCGCAACTTCAGGTTAATTCAAATTATCTTCCCCATGGCCATGATTGTCAACCATTGCAAATTATATTTATAAAATATCTAGGTATTTGTTCGTATATGACACCCATTCTTTCCCGTCTATTTCATAATCCAACTCTGTTTCAGAAACTAGAGCAATGCCCAAAGAAAGACGTGATACGGGCATGGACGCAGATGCTTAAATTGGTCTGGAATTGCTGAGAACCAGATGTATTTAAGTACAATCGTCATTATTTTGCTTTTAAGGCATTATATTCAGATTTTCCGTAAAACCTTTTTCTATTATATTGTAACGAGTCTGTATTTCCCATAGCTTCTCTCTACGTGCTCTCCTGCCTCATGCTGTGAAACCATTTCTGTATGCAATAAAGATCTTGTCCGGAATTAAATCTTGTATAAGCATTCTCACTTTAAGATTCAGGGCTAGTACCATCGTCAGTCGGACTACTGAAAAAATGGAACTTTGTTGTAAAAATCCTTAACGTTTTTTGCCTAGTGCAGAATTGTTATCATCGATCTTACATGAAATATAGCAAAACGGTATGTTGGATTTCTCGACACAACCTTTTAGTTGACAGTACATTTATTTACCAAAAGCCAAAATCAAAGAAAGCGTGATAAAAAACGACATAACTTTTTTAAAACGTACGAATGACTGGATGGGTTTTTGCAACCACTATAATAATTAAGCGTCAAAGTTATCCTAAACAAAAGTCACTGAAGCTTTCTAAAAACTAACAGCCATTAATCATTTGAAAAAAGCTCTTTTTTATTCTTCACATAATAAGGACATATTCATTACCAGCACGTGTTCGTTTAACTAAAAACATTACTGCACAAAATCCCCCGGTTTATTGGACGATAATGATCTGTCAATTCTTGAATTTTGCAGTTCTCCTAATCCACGCACGTAAAATTTCGGAAACGACCATGCCAATGTTGAGGCACGGTCTTGAGCAAAATAAAGTTATAAAGTGCAATAAATTAAGTTTGATTTTCAATCTATTCCTAAGCAATCATCAATATTTTAAGCAAGTACTAAAGAATACAACTACGACCTTCGAAGTTGAGTTTCCTAAGTACAGCTAAGTTACGGCGCAAAATGCAACAGTCCGGCCATGGTACGATTTTCATGCTACACACAAAAGATCCGACTGAGAAGCTGTCGTGTACATAAAATGGATAAGGATGAACTCCTTAATACCTTTTAAACAACCTGAAGAAACTACTGCACCCCAAAGATGAAAAGATCATTCTCCAATGGAAATACAAACGCGTTTTATACCAGAGCATCTGTAACCAACATAATACCTCCAGCTACAGTGACAATTTAACACACACACACACACACACACACACACACACACACACACACCCAGATAAATGAATAAATGAACACATAGTGCATTTCTGTTGGGTCGGCAGAGAAAACCTTTCCATAATAATAATAATAATAATAATAATAATAATACGTATCAATACTTATCAATATAAGCGGTTTGTTAACTCTATATCTTTAAGGACTGACAATGATGAAATAATGATGTTAAGCCTCTTAATTGTTTAAAACTTCTAAATGATTGAATTAGTTTTGCAACCACTATAATAATTATGCATCAAAGCTGTCTCAAACAAAATGCGCTACCAACCTAAAAACTGCCTGTCATGGTTTGAAAAAATACGTGTGTTTGTCTACCACTGAAATGGCGCACTGACAAAGCAATAATGCTCTTGCATTAACGTCCACAGCGTTGGCTGTACATTCATTACTGTTCAAAGAAAATGTGATCATACAGACCTATACGTGAACTTGCAGTCAGGTACTTGTACATTTCTAACAGAGGTGAGATGCGTGTACACACACTGGACAATAGACGTGTCACCCCCCGATTCAGAGTAATCATGGTTATTAACCTGAAGAGGCGGAATATAAGCAATGTCAAAATTTAGATACAGTTGAATAGTTCAGTCAGAGCAGTTTCTTTTGTGAAATTTTATGTTAATAAAATGATACCAGGAGCATATCATTCCACAGTCATTTATCTCCCCCAAAGTATTGGTTCATTAGGGGTGACACTTCTCTTGTCCGGTGTGTGTAACTTCAACAGACCATATTGCTACACACTGCGAGAATTCTACGGAAGTACTTGAGGTATGAGTAGTCTTGTTGACACCAAAGTTTAACACGTCTAACTATGTACCATCACATAATATGATGTGCAACTTCAATAATAATAATAATAATAATAAAAGCAATGATAAGATTAATAATAATAATACTTCGAAACTTATCAATAAACCTATCAATATAAGAGGTTTGTTAACTTTGTATCTCTATAAGGATTGACTTAGCTTTGAGAAAAATAATGTAAAACCTCATACCCCTTTAAAGCTTCCAAATGATTGAATTTATTATTGGAACCGCTATAGTAATTATGTGTCAAAGCCGTCTCAAACAAAGAGCGCTACCATCCTAAAAACTGACTGTCATGGTTTGAAAGAAACGTGTGTTTGTCTACCACAGAACGCGCGCACTGACAAAGCAGTAATGCTCGTTAACCTTCAGATCACTTAAAAATATCATCATTCTCGGATGATTGGAAAAACACTCAGTTTGTTGGGTAGAAGTGAATTTCATGTTAAATACTAGTTACTGCTTGCTTCATTCATTACAAGGCTGAGACTGAAGACAGTAAACTACTGCTTATCTATTTCTATTATATCTGAAAGGGCCGGGCTCTACGGCACGCTTCACCGGCCATGGTACAAGGTTCATGCTACACACAAAAGATCCAAAAAAGGTCGTCTACATACAATAGGATGAACTCCTTAATTCCTTTAAAACATCCTGAACAAACTACTGCACTACAAAGAGCAAAAGATCATTCTCTAATGGAAAGACAACCGCGTTATATACCAAAGCATCTGTATTCAAGATAATGCTTTCAGCCACAGTGATAATTCAACACACACACACACACAATCAGATGAATGAATAAATGAATGCATAAATATGAAATTAAACTTTTAGTCCAGAAACTGCAAGCTCCAGGAGTTTATGCTGGGTCGGCAGAGAAGAGACTTTCCTCCTCCTCCTACTTCTACTACTACTAATAATAATGTGACTGAGATGAGATACGTGTTACTTCAACGGATAATAATAATAATAATAATAATAATAATAATAATAATGTGACTGAGATGAGATGCGTGTAAATTCAACAGATAATAATAATAATTATTATAATATTAATAATAATAACACTTTGAAACTTATCAAGAAACGTGTCAATATATGCGGTTTGTTAACTCTATATCTTTAAGGATTGAGAATGCTTTGAGAAAAAAATAATGATGTAAAGCCACCTAACTGTTCAAAGCTTCTAAATGATTGAATTGGTTTTTGCAACCGCTATAATAATTATGCATTAAAACTGACTCAAACAAAGAGCACTACCATCCTAAAAGCTGACTGTCATGGTTTGAAAGAAACGTGGGTTTGTCTACCACAGAATGCGCGCTCTGACAAAGCAATAATGTTCGTTAACCTACAGATCGCTTAAAAAGTACCATCATTTCCGGATGCTTGCAAAAACACTCAGTTTGTTGGGTAGAAGTGAATTTCATGTTAAATACTAGTTACTGCTTGCTTCATCCATTACAAGACTGAGACTGAAGACCGTAAACTACTGGTTATCCATTTCTATCATATCTACCAACTGTAAGTATCATTCATTATGTATGGACGGTGTAAACTACTATACAAAACCTTACAGATTTAATTTAACTTCGGATTGAATTGTTACTGGGGATATCCTTCTCATTAAAACAATTTGGCATTCAGGTATAGGCTAGCATACCGTAGTCTGTCAAGGGCAAGCATATTTTTATTTTCTACTTATTCACAAGATCGTTCATTTTCAAACCAAACAAATTGCCCTTATTCAGAACTACATCCCTATTGCGGATTTTTAAATCATTTAAATCATTATCGATTTTTAAGAATTGAATATCACATTTAGTGGGGTTTTTTTTACTACATATAGTGTTACCAATAACAAAATAAATAAGTGTTAACAAAAGCAGATTGAAAAAAATCAATAAATTCAAAGCCACGTAATTCTACTTGTCACTAATTCTTGCTGCTTGACAGGTCAAAACAAGTTGTCGCTATGTATCGCTTCTCGGGTTCCTTTGCCTACTCAAAAGTTATGTACAATACTATAATTACCGTATTGATTATACCATAATCTTTGCTCTAAACCTTTGACTATGACATTATTTTTCGTTTTAAATTTCAGAAGATGGTAGGAACTTTGGCTGGCTTTCTGGTGGCAATATTTCTAACATGCACTGTAATTGAAGTAACTGAATCTGCTTGTTGTCGTATTCATTCCAATTATTACTGCGCAGACTGCACCAGGGTGGGCATTTGAATGTTTCTTTATGTATATAAAGATGTGCGTTTTAAAACCAGTCGTAACAATAGTTCTTTTGGAGCATAAAATGCCATATTAATTAGCGATTAAATTTTTCGGAAAGCTCACATTACATTTAGTTGTTAACTTTTGTTTTTTTTTTGGCAGAATGTGAAACTCAACTTTGCTACATTCGGTATTATTTTCAGCTTATTGTCAACATATGAAACATATAAAGTTTAAGGATATTGTATTCTTTTATTATCATCCAGATACCTAAAATGTTTTTTTCTGCACCAATTTATTCAGTAATGCATCTTTCTTTGTGCCGATTTAAAACAATGTAAAAATTCCTCGAAAAGATAAAATATCGGCGTTTATAATTCTCGTTGCAATCTTTAAGCATAGGTAACTCTATGACTTAATCGTCAATTTAACACCTGCCTTTTTTGAGGTGAGATAGCAATCGGTTTTGGATGTAACTTCATCCCTGAGCAAGATTTTATCACGAAAGTTACCAGGCTACAATCCCGTGGCGTCATTTTGGTTTAAATGTTTTTTACGGAATTATGAGGCCCTAATTACAGATCTGCATTAAACATAAGCATCATTTTTCTTTATCAACGATAAAATCTGAACTAAGATTTTTTTAATAAAAATCACTGGCAAATCACTGACACGCCTTCTGAAGTTGCTAAACAATAATTAATTACCTCCTAGCACTGAAAATGGCACTTAACAACAATTCCCTCACTTCCTAAAACATTTTTGTTGTTCGCTACATTAACAATTAAACACATTTATTGATGTGTTATTTTTGCCCTTAGGGGACTCCATATTGCGGATACGGCGGATGTAATATTTTCGGCTGCGCCTGTGATGGAGGATGTCGACGTGACTGCGGTCCAAAATTTAGTGATTTTCTGTATGTATTCAATGGGCTTATACTGGGGGGGGGGGGGGGCACAGCGGGACCATACCCCTCCGATAGATCCTTACTTCATTTACTCCCAAACTCCAAAACAACAAAGATTAAGACAAATTATTTATCCAAACCTGCGCCCCACATATAATAGTAAACTTGTCCTCGAATATGGTTTTGTTTTCCTGACTTCACACGACATATTTATCGACCACTTAAATAAAACCATGAAAAAGTAATTTACACAAATAAATTTGCATATTACAGAGAAGTGGGGCGTGTGGGTGGGAGATATGCAACAAAGTGCAAGTGTACAAATAAACGGTCAGTGAGGGACGCTGACGACGCCAGTACTGATCCAGAGATATAATCCAGTGATCTAAAAACAGGTAAGGAGTGACTGCAAGAATAAAGCGTGACTCAATTTTGACATACTGAATTCTGCATTTCCACACCTTAAATTTGCATTTCATATTACATCATATTTGTTAAATTCTCTGAATGAAACTTGCAGCTCTTATCAGCGTCATGGAAAATTGAAAAAAAGACAAGCGCAACCTAACTGAACATTGACAATTTTCGCTTTTGCTCAAGACAAAAAAACAATGTTTTGGTCTTAATTGTTAACCCTTTATATAATGCATGCACGTCTTTTTAGCTTCCGTTCAATTTAATTACAATCAAATTATGCTTAACCCCAATTTGAGGTTTATTCAAATTATCTTAACCAGGGCCATGATTGTCAACCATTGCAAATTAAATTTATAAAATATCTTGATATATGTTCGTATATGATACCCATTCTTTCCCGTCTATTTCATAATCCAACTCTGTTTCAGACACTAGAGCAATGCCCAAAGTAAGACGTGATACGGGCGTGGACGCAGATGGTTAAATTGGTCTGGAATTGCTGAGAACCAGATTTGTTCAAGTAAAATGGTCATTATATTGATTTCAAGGCATTATATTCAGATTTTCCTTAAAACCTTTATCTATTTTATTGTAACGAGTCTGTATTTCCCATAGCTTCTCTCTACGTGCTCTCCTGCCTTATTCTGTGAAACAATTTCTGTTTGCAATAAAGATCTTGTCCGGAATTAAATTTTGTATAAGCATTCTCACTATAAGATTCACGGCTAGTACCATCGTCCTTCGGCCTACTGAATAAATTGAACTTTGTTGTAAAGGTCCTTAACCTTTTTTTGCTTAGTGCAATTTGTCATCACCTTATAACATAAACTGCTTTTTCAGATCGCTCAGGTTGCTTTGTATGTATTTTGACAACATCTACTGTTTATCTTCATGCACATATTAGAGGTATGTAGTCCCTTCACCCTATTTAACAAACGTTTATCTAGAACCCCTTTTTCCTACCAGATATCAGCCTTTCGCTTAAAATAATAGAACGCGCCCAAATCAAATCCTCCGTGAAAAGCATCTTTAAAAATTTTAACCGTTTTATATATCATTATCGATATGTTTCAAAATCATAGAAGATGGTTTGACCTGCAGTCATGTGCAGTGCAATTGACAAATCTGAAAAAATCTTTATCCTAATGTAGACAAAAGATTGTTGTCCCCCCCAAAAAAAACCCTTAAATTCTGGCCTTCATTTTTCATTTGTGCCAACTTTTTGCTGCATTAGCTTTTGTTGTTTCAAAATTTTTTTAAAATTAATGTTGGCTGCACACATTAACCAAGTTTACTTATTATATATTATGGTATTATGTAATATTGGGTATGTGTTATTATCCCTTTTTTTGTAACTTTGTATAATATTATTTTTTGGTCGTTAATAAATGACAATTTTGAGTCATATTAAGTTTAGTCTTATTTACCTTTGAGCCAAAAATTAGAGCTTTGTTGTGATTGTGAAAATTTGGCTACATAAATCCCCTTTGAATAAAAAAGAAGAATATCAATATTTTGTACAACCCCTGTAAATACCAGGAGCTGGTAATTGGTTAAAGTTTTTTGTAGTTTTGTGCTGTGATGGATCTGATATCAAAACACTTGGAAGAATAAACGGAAAGCACTAGAAACACAGCACCTTCCTTAGCAGACAACTGCGTTCCGTTAACATTTGTCCATTGTCTAAAATAAGCTGTTTTGTTTGCTCCAAGCTGATTATAATCTAGGTCGGTTGTTCTTTGCATTTATAACGCATTGTTTAAAAGCTGTATTCAATTAAAATTTGAGTTATGTCCAATCCAGAAGAACCATACGTAAAAACTAAAGAAAGTGATATGAAAATAGACACGACTCTGGTCCTGTGTTGACAGCCGCGATTAAATGGGTCGAACACGGTTTAAAGGAAAGGAATAGCTTTCATAGACGTTTATGATTGCGTGAAAAATTGCATCAGCAGAGATGTAAAGAAATGGAGTTCAAAAGTTGCAATTATATACTTTGACAAGTCACAGAGGAACTGCATATGCTGTAACAATTTAGACCCGCACTGCTAGTTTGGCCTTTATATTATGATTAGTCGTTTATGGTGGAGTATATCCATTGTAGAACCTTAGCCTTAGTGGTAGAATACCTGGCAAAAGTCCCCGAGGCAGACAACGAGAGATCTTCCTTGACAATTTCGAATTACCAACGAGACACCTTTGGTCATGGACGAAAAACAGAACCCTTTGGCAAAATATCAACGTTCGTCAAACACCGCATCGGCGATGGCACATGGAGAAGAACCAATCGTTCTTCTGTGGCAGATAGAAGCAAAATGCATCAGCGCTGTGTTATCTTGGTTGCGTTCGTCTTGTCTTCGTATTTGGCATATTTTCGCCCGAAAACCCTTTCTAAATGCATAAGTGGTGTGTGGCAACTACTGGAAGCATCATGATTGCGATTGTCTTGCATTTTTGTCTCGTTCGATGGCATTCGAGATCATTTTTTCTCGCGCGCTCTTCTGGTACTGAGATGAGTTGTACCTTTGTCACGCTTGTGGTAGGATACCAATGTGTTCAAAATACCACGTGCCTACATTTTAATTTCTATTCCTTTATAGGATTTCTTACTGAACTGTTTCACTCTTATCATTTTCTTATGGCATTCCGTGTTTATTTTTTTGTTTGCTCATTTGGTCCTGAGATGAGCCGTGTATGCCGTGTTTGTGGCAGGGTGTGTCTCACGTATATTGTATATGTCTTTTTCAGATAGGCAAAGTTTCTTCTAGATTTTCATTTCAATTTCTATGTAGGTTTTCTGTTTTTTTCTTGATATATTTCCTTTGCCTTTCCGTATGTATTTCACCGTTGCATTTACTGAAATTTATTTATATTTAGTTCTTATCAATTGAAGACATTTAATTTATACTCATGATTTTTTATTCACCAGTAGTTGTACAATGGCAGTCTCTGTTATGGAAGTAGGTGTTTTTTCCATGTAGTTCTCTAGATTTAGTTGTTTTTACTACTTAAAGTTAATCGAATATGCAGGATGCAAACAAAATACCCTATTGACTGCGCCAGGTGCCGTAGTCTATAGATGCTCATTTCGTATTCACAATCCAGTGGCACTAACATCACTTACCCGATTGATCTTCATATTCCTTTTTAAATTGCACTATACCTAAAGACCATTCCAAAACTTTAAATTTGAGCTAGCGCTTTATTGCGTAAAGAAATAGTTTTACAGAAATGAGCAAAAGAGAACGAAAAGCAGCTATTCAACAATCAAAATTCAGTGACAAGATTAACCAATTAATTTTTTTTAATTTAAAGCTGAAAATAAGATGTGTTGTACGAGCAAGCTATAGCCAGATTTCATCTAAATGCTGTGACTACTGTCATTCAATTGCTTTTTTCAGATCCAGGTCAAATTCTCCAAAATCAATTACGCATGTAATCACCTCTGAAAAAGAATTTATATACATATTCATTTTGGAAATAACGTAAACCGCAGGATAAGAACATGTTCATATTCATGAAATTAACCATGACAACAACAAAAAAAATAATATTTTACAATATGAATAAAATACTTTTTAATGACCACGCACATGTATATTGATGTGTACTTCTGCTGTGGTTATAGCCAACAGCAACAACAACAACAACAATAAATAAATAAATAAATAAATAAATAAATAACAAAGTGTCCAATGTGTTTTATATATACATGTATTTGCAGTTTCTACTCCATACCTGTCTGTGTCAAAATCACTGACTGCGTCCATAAGATCAATAACGCCACCGCTTCCATCCGACATTGAGCGTTTCTTCGAACACTTACATCCGACCGGATCAAGGAGAAACCGTCTGAAAGGATTTAAATATTTGCGTAAATTATTTAGTCCATTACATGCACGGTATCTTGATTATATTACCTCTAGACATCCATATGTTGCTGTTACCATCGCTGTTTTTATTAACTCAAAATTCATTAAACCCCCCTTTACACTGGACGGCGTCCTTTCTGCGTCTATTGTGTGACCATGAACTGGCATCGCTGTGGTGGAGGAAAGGAAGCACAAGCATCGCTTTCGTTTCAGAATGAATGCTCAGTGATCGGCCAGTTGTCGGCACGGAAAGTATTACTTTTTGTTTTACTCTCAAACGGGGCCGTACTACAACTAGAGGATCAGAGAGGCGATACCGCCTCCGGACATTGTACCACCAGCTGGAGTAAGCGCATTCGTATGGAAAACCAAAAACAAACAGGAACAACCACCAATGTTGTGTTTGACAAGCTCTTCAAAATGCAATAAACAAGACAAGAAACATGCCCCTTCCCCCAAAAGAAAAAAGTTCAGTTCATGGTGAAAAGAAGGTCAAAGGTCAATTTAAATGTGACAGTTAGATGTCCAGCATATGACTTCCCATTCAAGTTCAAAAGTAACCATGGGTGTATCTCTGCCAGTATTGGAGATAAAAGAGATGGAAAAATTGCAAAGTTCAGGGCATGGTGAAAAGAAGGTCAAAGGTCAATTTCAAGGTCACAGTTAGATTGTCAGTATGTGACTTCCTATTCAAGTTCAATAGTAACTATGGGTGTATCTCTGCTAGTTTTGGTGATATAAGGGATGGAAAAATTGCAAAGTTCAGTTCACGGTGAAAAGTAGATCAAAGGGAAATTTCAAGGTCACAGTTAGATTGCCAGTATATGACTTCCTATTCAACTTCAATAGTAACTATGGGTTTATCTCTGCTAGTTTTGGAGATATAAGGGATAGAAAAATTGCAAAGTTCAGTTCATGGTGAAAAGTAGGTTGAAGGTAAATTTCAAGGTCACAGTAAATTGCCTCTAATGACTTCCTATTAAAGTTCAAAAGTAACCATGGGTGTATCTCAGCTACTTTTGGAGTATTTCACATTTTATTTTCACCACTGAAAATGCTCAGTTGTACTTTTTGATATAGCGCAACTCCTTGACCGTATCGCAAACAAAAAAAATGGACACCACCTCCAGTATTGCACTTGAGAAGCTCTGCATAATGCAAAAAAAAAGAGGTCTCTAGCATTTACGGTTCCAGATTTAGGGACAGTTTTCAGTTTCGGCATGTTATGGCCGTTTCTCCCATGAAAATGCACCGATTGACCCCAAACTCCCAAAGATGAAAGGAGTCACTAATTGCATCCCCTCACTATAATATAAGTGCTAAACTCTGTGTAGTTTCTGAAATTTGGCACAAATAAAAGTTTTTTTGCAAAAAATTCCTATTTTTAGAAAATTTTGGCCTGTTTGACCTTGTAAAAAAGGTCAAAGGTCAAATCCGTAGGCATATTTGAAATCCTCATATATGACTTTCAGTCAGACTTCTATACTAATTTTTCCCATAATTCCTTCCGTTTAGGAGATATATAGCATTGAATTTTCAAAAAATTTGACAAGGGTGCATTTCATCGAGTGTCACGCCCAAGCGAATGCACCGACTGAGACAAAAAACCAGGGGGTTCAAGTTGAGATTATATGTGACCTAAATCCAAGAGATGGGGACACAGGTCTGTGTGGTCTAGGAGGAGAAGCGGTAACGGTGACTTGTATCCCACGCCACCCTGTGGAGCCGGCGGAGCTTACGGAGCCGGCGGAGCCGTATGATACGGGTCGGGACTAAAACCATGAGTACCGCCAGCGTACACGCTGGTGGTACTAATACGCAGAGTTCAGTTCATGGTGAAAAGTAGGTCAAAGGTCAATTTAAAGGTTTTATTTAGATTGCCAGTATATGACTTCCTATTCAACTTCAATAGTAACTATGGACCTATCTCTGCTAGTTTTGGAGATAAAAGGGAAGCAAAATTTCAAAGTTCATTCATGGTGAAAAGTAGGTCAAAGGTCAATTTCAAGGTCACAGTTAGATTGCCAGTATATGACTTCCTATTCAACTTCAATAGTAACTATGGACCTATCTCTGCCAGTTTTGGAGATATAAGGGACTAAATGTTATAATTTTGGAGTTACCATAATGTGCCATAAATTTCCTACAGAAAAAATTAATTAAAATAAAGAAAAGGTCATTTTGGTCGAAATTCTTGAAATGGGAGGTGCTCTGAAGTTCCAGAAGTTCAAATTTCATGAAATAATGTCATTTTTGACCACAAGTTGTCTGCTTTGCCAAGCCTTATGTTTTATTTTTCCAGAGTTCAAAATTTATTATCCATTACCGTACTGCACATTTTGCTTTCACCACCAATGTATACTTTTTGATACAGCGTAGCTCGAAAACCGTATGAAATACAAAAAAACGGAGACCACTTTCAGTGTTGGGCTTTACATGCTCTACAAAATGCAAAAAAGAATGGGTCTCTAGCATGAACGGTTCCCGAATTAGAGACAGTTTTCAGTTTCGGTATCTTATGGCCGCTACTCCCGTTAAAATGCACCGATTGACCCCAAATTCACAGAGATGAAAGATGACCTGAAGGGTATCATTTTCCAATAATATTATTAGTTAAGTCTGTGTGGTGTCTGAATAACAGCGCAAATAAATTTTTTTCGTAAAAAAATTCATTTTTTTGAAAAATTTGGCCTGTTTGACCTTGAAATAAAGGTCAAAGGTCAAATCCAAGGGCATATTTGAAATCTGCACATATGACTTTTGGAAAGCCGTCTGTAGAAATTTTTCCCATTCTTCCTTCTGTAGGGTAGATAATTAGCATTTAATTTTGCCATTTTAGGACAAGGGTGCATTGCAATGAATGGCACACCTAGACCCCAATACCGACAAAGCCCAAATTTTACGTGGAACGAGTTGAGATTATAGGTGACCTAAATCCAAGAGATGGGTATGGGGGCCCTTACCGTCTAGGAGGAGAAGCGGTAACGGTAACATGGCGGCGGAGCCGCAGGAGCCGGCGGAACGGACCGGACCGGACTAAAACCATGTGTACCGCCAGCGCTAACGCTGGCGGTACAATAATTTAAGTTTAAACATTATAATCATTAATAGTTTTGTGGGGTCCCAAGTTGTGAGTCAGAGATTAGGAGAGAAGGGAGAGTAGCACATAGAACTGCATTAAACATAAAAATCATAATATATTATATCATATACAATATATACAATATATACTGAACACTTGCCTGTGGCCCAATACCACTTTCCACTCTTCTTTCTGCCTCCAATCCAAACTCCTTCATTGTCCCACGAAGTCATCCCGTTCAATGTGGACCTGAGGAACTTTGCAGTGGAAAGATCATATATTTCTGCTAATTTCCCACCTGCTCCAGAACAGATGTCTCTGGCCTTGTCCCACATGACTTCTTTATCAACAAACTGGTAACACCTGACAACAAATTTTTTGAAAGTTTGTTGATGCATAGTTTTTACTATTTATGCCTAGAAATTGTTTAAAATAAAAAGTCAAAATTAAAGGGAAAATAACTCTATAAATGAGATTCATATTTCACAATAAAAACATTGTAAGCAACTCACAAAAATTTTAAAAAAATATATTTTACTGCCTTAACAGGGATTATTGCAATTATTCAGGGATTTGTGCTTGCCATCAGATCACATGGAACCTTAATAATCTCTTAAGAGATAAAAACCAAACAAAAAAATGAACTTTTTAGGAAAAAAGCACGGAGTAGCTTTAAATGTAGTCATGAGCGGATTCATTAACCATTGGTTAGTATGGAAAATCATTGTTTATCCCAGGAAACTTTTTTTTGGCCAAAACACACAATAATTATAATTACTACAAGCTCTTTAATTATGGAAGCAATGAAGCATCTTCAAAAATCACGAACGTTTTTTTTTTTTTTTACTTTCAAAGTTTATTTAAAAATCAGTATTGTATTATTGTTTATACTGCATGGTACTGTATTTAAAGAAATTCAATTTGTAAAGTATATTTATGTAAAGTGTAATGAAATGGGAGGATGCTTTATAAGAAATAAAAATTATTTTAATTGTTATTATTATTTACCTGGCCTTGTGGCTCTTTGTTATCGTGGAGTAGGCTGTTAGTGTATTTGGACAGACTTTGAATCCATCACCTACTGCCGCTGCACAGTGAACTGAAAGAAATAATAGTAAACATTTAAACAGATATAGCATATCTGACTGAGAACGTACACGGTGTCAGACACAGGTGACAGCTTGACGTCCAGACCATAATATCAAAACCTTGTCATGTGCAAGGACATAATCCATAAGTCTAGTCTGAAGATTATTAATGACCTTANTGGTACAATAAACCAACCGAGGAAAGAGAAGAATATAACACGGACTTTGATATCTTGAATACATACTCATACTGGTATGTGGGATTGCAGCTCTTGCGACAACCGTCTTTGCAAGCGCAGCCAAAAATATTGCAACTCCCATATCCGCAATATGGAGTCGCCTGGAAGAAAAATTACAATATTCAATCAGTCAATATCAATCATATCGGTCGCAGTCGACCATCAACTTCATTAATTAACCAACAGCATAAATAGATTTCTACCCTACGGTTCTCCATGACACTGGCAAGCTCATGTATGCTCTCGAAGCCAGTGTCCTCAAGGAGAACCTGGACTTAAGTTTTGTTTGTACAATATTTTTACCTCCGCCAAGGAGGTTATGTTTTCACCCCTGTTTGCCTTTCTGTCTGTCTGTCATCAACATAACTCAAAAAAGTTATGGATCGATTTTGATGAAATTTTCAGGAACTGTCAGAAGTGGGCCAAGACACAGATGATTAGTTTTTGGTGATGATCCGGAGCAAAAATCAATCAATAATCAATGATAAAATATATCGAAAATTTAGGGGTGAAACGGCATTGGATGAAGACTTTGCTGCCTTGGCGGAGGTCTGCGCTCTCTGAGAGCTTTTCTAGTTAAATATTGTAAACCAGTGAAGTGATGGCTGTAAAGTATAGGAGTGCTTAATGCGAACAAGTTGGAATCCGTATTACAAAGGATAGGTTGTAAAATGATGCTCTTATTACATGTAGCTGAATAACGTGAAACAACAAGGAAGTCCCAATACATTACTATGACCAAGTGGGTAAATTCAACGAAGGCGGAAAGAAAAACAACAATTCTGAAGGCATAATGAGAAATTAAAAAAAACCTCTGCTTCTTATTTCAAAGATCACTTTGGTAAATTTATGTCTCTTTTAATTTCTATTTTCTTTTTATTAGTTTCAATCCCATCTTCATATAAACATAAACATAAATGTTTAAAATAGCTTTGGATATATATACATCCCTACCAAAAAAGTGTCACCCCATACTTCAAAGTGTGAAGTGACAAAGAAAAACAGTCATTAACGAATGATCTCATTCTACTTCTAAAGGAATTTTTTCACAAAGACTTAATTGTTGAACAACTAATGGAGAAAATGACAACATTAAAAAAATCAAAGTTTAGTATTTTGCATAGCATCCTCTGGATTGGAGAACGCGGCTCACGTGACATGTACTGGGATTAGAATGTTCTGTACTGTTTAAGGAGAGATGATGAGAAAGTGGAGGGGCTCTTAAATCCTGTTTAGTCCGTGTCTGATGGAAAGCTTACCTTTTTTCATATTATTTCTGTAATTTTGATTAGCACAAAATCAACACAACTTTACAGTGCAGTATTGCTGATGTGGGTTATGTGATAGATACAATAGGAGTGGCCGAGCTGTACGTGAAATATTACGAGTGTATTGTCGAGCGGCAGGTTGCTACACTAGTGAGTGACGGGAATGCAACAGACCGTGGAACGCACTCGAACATGACGTGTTTGTATGTCGAATACAGCACGGCCGAGTATTTTGTTCTACGCACTAGCCGTGGTTTAAATATGAAACCAAGATCGAGCTGGCAATACCGAAATCTAGAACCTAGGGTATAGCCTCAAAGATATCTTAAAATACTGCAGTTATACTTGATCTGCTCTTTGGTGCGTATCCTGACCATGGAGGTTACCTTTGACAAATTCGCCAGTACTCGGGAAAACACTCTCAAGTGCAGCCATTTCGTTTACAGTATTCTCTCATCTGCTAAATATAATTAATATTCATAATGATGCCTCTTTGCATAGATATTATCAACAATACACACTGAGCAAAAAACTAAATAATTATCTTGGAAATTTCCTTTGACAGTGTAAAATGAATCAGGGCCACTGAAGCTTTAACGGTATGTTGTTTTAAAATATGCACTGAAGTAAAGCACAGGAGTGATATATATAATAAAACATTAATTGCTACTGGTCAAACAAAAAACTAGAATTTCACAAGAGGTATAACATATTGATTTTTTATTGCGTTGTGTGTAAGGGACGGGGCAAATTTTACATCTCGTTCAGTAGTACAAGCCACGCTTATATGTTAAGAATTATCTTGCTCATTTTGCAGTTTGCGGGTTGCTTCAAAGTAAATCTTTCCACGGCTTTGCCTTTCAGGTCTTTGAATACTCTTTTAAACGAACCGATTAACCGTATCTTAGTGCAAAGATGTGCCTATAGAACCGAAACGTAAAAAATATGTGGAGAGACAGGTGATATTTGGCATGAAACAATTTGATCGCCTGACAGTGTATCATTAGTCAATTTTTAACCTAAGGTACATCAAGACCTTACATCCACATTACTATCTGAAGTAACGGACAATAAGTTCAACGGTGGTAACAATAAAAAGCAAACAAAAAACTATATGCCCACCTTCGTGCAGTCTGCGCAATACCATCCTCTATCTTTACGACAACAGGCTGCCTCGGCTTCCTGTATGATAGTGGCCATAACACAGGCTACCACCAATATGGCGGCTAGAGTTCCAGTCATTTTCTGAAATTTTTGAGGTAAATATAATCTGTATTATTTATAAGATAGCATTGCATGCTTATTGACGCTATCATTGCAGGGAACTTGTTTTTTTACGCTTGACATGCCTCTCGCATGGTTAAGAATACTATGGCACAAAGAGCGACCATGGACTTATAACAGATTTATATTGCAACTAAATACGTAGGTGCCGTTTAAGGCCAATATTAAGACATTAAACAAAGAAACTGAAAACAACTGCTTTAATTCTACCAGGAACAGATATTCTATACAAGAAATACATCAGTAAAATAACAGAATGGAAATGACAGAGGCCTGTCCTCTGATTATAAAATAACGGACATAATGAGTAAATTACCAAACTAATAATGACTCCTTCTGAAGGATAGCACATACCCGGTATCAATTAAAAGACTAAATTGTTCATATAAACCTAAAAAAAGAGTTCCTTTAACAGAAAACAAAATAACTTTTTTTTTATTTTTGATACAACTTTGAAATGTAACAACTTCTTACATAAAATAACATACAAGCTATAAGGTTAAAAATATTTAACAACACAGGATCGCAAAACACCACATTCGCTTATGAAAATTAGACAAAAATAAGTCTACTAGCTAAAAATAAGCCGGACATGCTGATTTTCTAAGTGAGCAAGCCATTTTGCCAAATAATACATCTCCTCGCAAATCAAAAGTAGAGAATCGGTTTAGTATAGTGCGAACAAATGTGTCGAACGGTTATGGCCACTGGCGAGGTGACCACAATGACAGACATGTGCAATCAGAAACATACAAACTTAGTGTCTATAAATATAACTGTAATGGTTATAATTATTCTGCACTAAAAAGCTGATATGACAGGTGAAAGGAATCTGTGCAATGCCATCTGCGACCGATATTCCCACAGTCTTCGGGCTTAGGTTTTTCAAAATTTGTCAAAAGTTTAAGCTTGAAAATCGTAGAAGCCACGGAGGTCGTGAATCAGCACAATTTCGCATGGAGATCACCTGCTTCAGCACTGTCATCGTGCTGAAATAGTGTCACTGGCAGCAAACATGCACCGTATGGACGATGGCAAATGTTACCTAGGCTTAAGTTATAATGCAAGAGGAATAATACTTACACGTTCACTCAAATGCACTGCAATACTCTCGTCTTTGCTCTAGGTGTTCTGAGGAACAGAATGATGCAAGTGAATAACAAGCATTCACTTATATTCATAATAAAACCCTTGCCAAAGAAAAAATTCAAAGAGATTAGAAAATGCTGGTAGTAGCAAAATGAAGCTGTTTCTACCCCCACGTAAACGTGATATCGGTGGAAAACTAAGCAGTCCTTTTACATCATGAAAGGCAGCCTTTGGGCTCTTTATTGATTGTTTGTTGTGCGCAATAGCTTTGATGTGGCTGTATGAAAGCGATGGCAAAGTTTGCGTCTTTCAGTTTGTGAGTTTTTAAATATATGCACGTAAAGTTCTGTTTTTTAGTTAGGAAACTATTGGAAATTAGAAACCGTGCTTGATAATCGGTTTATGAGACTGTTACATCAAGTTTCTTTTCAAGCTGACAAAGGTAGGATCCTTTTTAGTGTAAAAAGCAATCAAATCGTTCGGTTGTAATCTGATATGAACTCAGTATTTGGTCAATATTTGGTAAATTAATTCACTTATAGTGTAACTGCTGACAATGGACAATCTACATCGATGATGGAACGTCATTTGCTTCATGTCCAAAGTAGCCGCGATTCTCAGTCAAAAAACACTTTGCTTCGAAAGTGGTCTTAAACCACGGTGGCCGTTTTGGTAATATTAAAGTTGCATATGGCGACTGCTGTAATAAGTTGTAGGGAAATTAATTGTTAGACTGCCACGGTTGGATAATGCTGCTTTGGATCCTCAGCTGATTCGCCACAATAACTTCGGATCAAATGCATAATTACTGATGTACTGTGACTGCTCTGATGCTGCAATTGCTTTAGACATATCTAAAAAGTTACTAATGAACGTAGTGAACCAAGTTTTACTTAACAGCCTCGTTAAAAATATATTGATAAATACGCATATACTGTATATACATTTTTCATAAGCTATTCGGGGACATGACAACGGCTTATCTGGCATTTGCAGAATTTTTATAGAAACAAACCCCAAAAATGCTTTATAAATTTGTGTCTCGGTAAGCCGATGAGATAACAGACGGAAGATGTAGGTAGCAAGCACTTTAATGAATGCGTAAATGGTTGCTCACTCTCTGTCGACATCAAGAGATGCCCTTATGTCTGATGCGGCTTTGTGAATCAAAGGATCAAAACTTCCAAACGTTTTCATCAAATACAAAACAGGGCGCCAATGTTTTATAAGACGGCTTTTAACTTTTTTTTTTGTCATCTCACATTTAGTAAGTACAATTAAATATGTGTCTCATGAACAAAATAATTTGTTCCGGTGTGAATTTTCTCTGGCGATGGATGCTGGGATGAGAAATAAACATCCTCGAAGCCTTTTGAAATGTACACGATAAAGACAAATTTTGATGAGTATCAGTGAAATCAGCATTCCAGCAAGACAGTTGTCTGCGATCAGATAAATGAGACAAGAAAATGGCCACAAAATAAAATTACCAGTATAAATCTCTGCAGGTAGGGATGCTGTGTGTGTGTGTGTGTGTGTGTGTGTGTGTGTGTGTCCAATTTAATGAATATTATTTGAATAATGAAAAAGAACTGCCAAAAGAATGAATTAGAATAATAGAATAATTATCAGAATAAATATGGAGAGTTAAAAGGAAATAATAGGAATGAAAATAGTATCATATCACAGAGTTTTCAGGTTCGGCATCTAATGGCTGCTTCTCCCGTGAAAATGAACTGATTGACCCCAAACTCAAAAAGATGAAAGAATACCCTAAGTGGAACACCTGCCGATAATATCATAGGCTAGACGTGTGTAGTTTCTGAAAATCAGAACAAATAATTTTTTGGCAAAAAATTCCATTTTTAGAAAATTTTGGCCCGTTTGACCTTGAAATGAAGGTCAAAGGTCAAATCTAAGGACATATTTGGAATCTCCATGTATGACATTCGGTCAGCCATCTACAGAAAGTATTCCCACAATTCCTTTGGTTCGGGAGATATTTAGCATATAATTTTGCTAATTTTGAACAAGGGTGCATTGCTACAAATGCCACACCTAGCCTGAATACAAAGAGAGCAACGGATGGCCACTTTTTATACCAGACTTAATAAACAAATACTTTGTATACAAAATAATATTTAATTTATACAAAAATGATTTTTGGTAAGAGTATAGGCGCTAATATAATAATAATAATAATAATAATCCTTTATCTTGAACAAAGAAGACAAGTAACGGTAGTAACATATATCTTGGCTTTAACATATCACATGTGAAATAATATAAAAGATAAACCGTCTTAAAAGAACAACGTTTTAACATATTAAGTCTGGCGGATTAACAGATTTAATGTCAAGATTTTCATTGACAAAATCTGACTAATAACATCTCTTCTAGTCACCCAAGATTTACCAATGCCCCACATTGTCATCGCGACCAGTCAAAGCGTACGTGTCAGGGCCTAGTAGCATTATTGAGATTATTTTCACGCTAACAATTTCAAACTATAAATCTCAGCTTGGCTGCACTGGAAATAGAACGTCAAATCTACTGCAACATTCTATCAGAATCGACTGGGAATATTGACATACGAGACCTTAAGCCGTTCATGTCCTTGCAATTATCATGTTGTTCTGAATATCCCAGCTTGTGGGGTGACATACGAGATCTTAAATATGTGTAGATATATAATATGGGGCGGAAATGCCAAAGTAATAAAGTTTGAACCATCTTTCAGGGTTTATTTGTAAAAAGTAATCCACCGCGTAAAAACGTGGACAAATTATTCAATTAAACGCATTGACGTCCCTCATCCCTTCCAAACTTTTCAAACTCCTCCACTTCCTGATGTATATAAGCAAAGAAAGTGCAAAAACGAACACGCCAAAACATGACGCAATGGACAGGAACACTGCATAGTAGCTACCTGTGACGCCACGAATGTGTCCTGAAAAATAGTATGGGTATAAATGACAAATACCAGTAGCACAACGATAAAAGAATCCAACAGCAGAGCATTGGTACAATAAAATCTCCCTCTTTCTAGCCACTGTGAACAAATAAATCCATATTGCAATGTTTACATTAGTGATAAATACAAATTTGTCATGTAAATTTTTTTTCAAAATCGTATTTTGCATATATTAATGACCGTGAAATAAAAACTATTTGCTCTTCTATTCACAATATTATATATATCACTCTGGCATTAGTTCTTTAAATGAATTCTTCATTTCGGAAATTAACCTGGCAGTTCACGGGGAATTGTAAATCTGTAACAAGTGGACCTACCTGCCAAGTAGGGTCCCACAGTACCTCCAACACCTTTGCTGAAACGCATCGTCATGAATAACGTATCGATATTTTCTCCGTCCATGATTTCATTGTTGACTGGATAATATCCGGCAAGGTATGGGCCAAGTACAAACCCAGTGACTAGAAAAATTATTTAAAGCTTTGTTTAGAATAATTGCCACGTAAAATTCTATAATGTGACTATAATCTCATCCTGTTCTGTCTGTAAGAACGGTAGCCATGGCACGTGAATGCGCAGTTAAATTCTAGCGTACCTATATACTAAAAAAATTCACATGCGAGTAAAAATATTTTGCTAGATTCTTGACAAATTAAAAGCACTGTGCCCAAAATGACGTTAGAAAATATTTATCACAAAGGTCATAATTCAGTTACTAAAAACACACCCACCAGCACAATACACATATGAAGCAGTCAAAGATGTCGAATATGCTGCAATAATATAATTCACAATGAGCACCGTAGCTGCCATAGAGTTTGCAACCATAATATATCCCTTCACATAATCCCCAACAAATGAGGCAAACGTCTGTCCAATCATGCCCATCATTCCAAATACTGTTAAAACCTTCACTGCGTCGTCTTCTGTATATGCAAGGTCAATCAAATGTTTTGGCTGAAGAAACGAAACCCGTGGAAAACAATGAGCATACTATATCAAACTCAAAATCCAACTGCAAATAAATTTCAGCATCATAATCAACCGGGAATTATTTGAAAACCTATTATCACACGCTGTAAGCTGTTTGGTAGAGATTGGGAAGCACACTCTATCTCTCTTTGTACTACACGGTAAAAACAGTGTTTAGCATTTAAATACATACAACACACGTTAGGCACCTATACGCATTTAGAAATATGTGTAAAAGCTAAGCACGTATAGCTTTTCAAGCGTTTCACAGAAGAAAAAGCTAGACACGTTGGCAGTGTTACACGTTTAGCTATGTGTTTAGCTTCACCGGTGTCACGTGTACGGTCCGTTCTGCGTGAACCATCCCTTCTGACCGACTGTACACGCAGCAGACGCATGTATGAGCCGTTCCGTGAATGATCCGTTCTTTTTTACCTGTACTGTTATATTCGGCTAGTTCATTTCCTTCCACATTATACATTTACTATGATGGGGATAAAATTCATGTGTTAATTGATAATTTTGATAGAGAATCAGCGTCAAATTACAGTTTGACGCATGGATGAACCTACCGTGGACAGGCCGTCGTTATTCAGCTGCTGGCTACTATTTTAGTATTGATTTTATTAGGCTAGTGTGTTGATATGGCCACTTAACGGAAATCGCAGTAGAGGTGAACGTCTATAAGAAATATATGAATACTTCTAAAGATTATGTTTGAATTTACAGTATGTTCTCAACAGTTTATTAAAGGCTACGAATGTATTGATGACTCTATAGAGACGGACTGTACACGCCGGAAGGCTCTCAGATTTGCCTGCGCTTTGTGCGCATGAGCAGAACGGATGGTTCACGCTCCGAGCGGGACACGCCACACCGGTGTAACGTGACAGAGAGTCCCCCATAACAGAGAGTCCGCTTTCCATTCATTTGTACAGGTGAGCCTCGTCCTAGATTTCCACCCACTTAGGTCAAACTAATTATAATGGAGGGCAGACTTTCTGTTACACGGACCCTCAGTTTCGTTACACCGGCATAACAAGTCTATCACAAGCTAAGCACATTGGCTAAGCACTTCCCCTGCTAAGCGCGTGAGGCTGCTAAACATATGGAGCTGCTTTAGGTGTGGAATTCCTAAACGCGTGGAGCTGCTGAACAACACGTTTAGCTTTTCAAGCTTGTCACAGAATAAAAATACTTCACAATCCCATGTATACGATCCCATAACAAGTTTATTACAAGACTCAACAATATGGCTTAAAACTTCCCCTTGAAGGGCAAAAACCACTAAATCAGCCAATCACCGACTGTTATAGACCAATGTAGTTCAGTGAGAGAAAATGAGTGCTTTTTACCATTTTTTTCCTGGCATTTCTTGTGTGTTGCTAGGGTTAATTTTGGTATCAACTAGCAGGCTAGGGTGTAGGTCTACTGCCAGTTTTTTTTTTCAGGACCAGGCACAGGTGCGGTGCAGTCGTGAGACCTCTGGCGGAGGGGGCTACTGACTGTGAGTGGTGCAGTGGTTTGTTTACAAACAGAGGGGTGCACATGTTCAAGTGATGCCGGTAAGACAGTGGACTTGATGACAATATATTTTTTTGCCATTGGGAGTTATGTCAGTCTGTCTGCTGTCCATGGGGATGGCAAATGTTTCACAGAGTAATTTTCTTCATGCAGTTTTGCAGGCATTTCTTAGTATGGTCGTTAATGGGAAATTATTTGGTGATTTCTGCCCTGTAAACGTATGGAGCTGTTGGAGGCGTGGAGCAGCCTGCTCGAACGCATTGTGTCCTTCCTTGCAGTAAAGCCCCCTTTACACTGGACGGCGTCATTTCTGCGTTCAGCAGTCCCGCCCAATTTGAGAGTTAAAAAATTATAATACTTTTCGTGCCGACAACTGGCTGATCATTGAGCATTCATTCTGATACAAAATCAATGCTTGTGCCTCCTTATTAAGACCACAGCGTTGCCAAATTTCATGGTCGCAGAGAGGACGCAGAAAGGACGCTGTCCAGTGTAAAGGGGGTATAAGGTGTGATTATGTAAAATTGGCCTATTGAGTAATAATCCAAATAACAAATTCACGACGTTATCAGCTGGTTACATGATGGTGATGGTATAGAATAACGTTATGGTAACGTTATGGGTGTTTTTAACTACATGCAAAAAGATGCCCCTGCGATTTTATAAGCGTTTTATAACATTCTGGAAAAACATTATTTAATGTTTTGAAAACCTTTTTTATAAATAACCAAAACACGTCTTATGCTGTACTAAGATCTAATATATCCGTTTATTAGATCTTAGTGCTGTATGAACTACAGTTAGCGGTTAATTCCAAATTGGGCTTGGGGTTAGTACATAGCTGACAAGAGCGGTGCGATTTGTTAAATATCGTTACCAGCATGCGATGAAAGCTCAAATAAACCATTATAATGAATACCCCACCATCATCCTGATGTTCTATTGTTCATTACTTCCGGAAAAAAAATAAATAGACATCAATACCGTTACGCATTTTATCAAAATATGAAAAAAATGTTTTAAAGTAAAAGTGATAGCTGTTTCGTGTCTTTAGTAACCTAGTGAATTTTCCTAACTTGATTTTCAGAAACATATTCCAATAAACTTCCTCGCAAGGTCAGCTAACACAAGGATGAATAAAGGTGACGGTGTGAAATCAACGTTGTTGACAGTTCACGGTACCCTGTTATACAAAGAGATAGCTATAGCAGTTAAAGGTGACCGTGACTTTGTGTGTGTGTGACTAAAACAGTTGAAACCCTTACCACCTAAAAGTTAAGCAAATACATCCTACATTTAATAGGCGTCACACGCGTCAAAGCGTGTAACATATTAAGGAGCTTAATGTGCTTAGGAGCTAAACGCATCGAAAAAATGAGACATAACAGGTGCTTAGAAATGTGTTTAGTGCTAAACACTGTTTTTACAGCGACGTCCAAGCGCTTCTTACCCGTTGTCAATCCCTCTGTTTAACCAAGGGGTCTTTAAAAGCAAGAAGTATAGATCTTCAGACGGCAAAAATGGGTTTTCGTTAAACGTCTTTACTGTTTCGAAAACTGCTGAGAAAATCATTTTAATCGGTTAACCTGTTTTCGTGTCCTAAGTTTCAAAATTGTCAGTCACACTAGTGATGGGGTTCTTGCGGCGTAATTCTATTTTTGAAATTAAAGACAATAAAATCGCATCAGCTCTTTACCATTGATTTAAAGGGACGTTTAATTGAATGCTATTAAAACTATTAAACATGTGAAACATACCACTGTCATGATGTTTACTTTAAATACTTACTAATATGACCACTGGTAAGAAATAACCAAATCCTTTGCAGCACATTGCCACAGCCCAGATTCCATGAATGAAAACTTTAGAACGCACAGACCATGGCGGTTTCTGAATGAATGTCGACCTGAAAGATCGTGTTTTTGTATTCTTGAAGCAAAAACAAATTACATATATATCTTCAGAAAAAGTAAAGTTTTTTTCTGTATATCGCACTCCACTTGCGTCTCATTGTGGAGTACACAGGTGAAAATATGACTTCAAAATGTTCAGATATGGCTGGAGGCATGCTCGACGTTCTGGGGAAAAATACCGTCCAGCTGCCGTATTAGACTTGAGAGCTAGCAAACGAACAATTTATCTTTCACTGCCAGTCCAGGAACTTCACTGCCCCAGCAGCAGCTTCCTTTTATGACAGTCTGGTATGTCCCCGAACGGTGTCGACTAGCCAAACCTCTTCAATTTGTAGATGGCTTGGAATTTTCCGCATATTTAATTTTTTAAAAGATATATTTGATGGTAAATGAACTTGCTGCCCATGTGACATCCATGATGGTTTCATCGAATCATCAAAATTAGCAGTGATTGGCAATGAAGTTATTTTTAACATTGTAAGGATGTTTACTGGTAAATTTCTTGGGTTTAAAATGTGGTATGGTTCAAGATCAAAGGCATTTTATATGCGTCTGTTTATTTCTGTGTTAACTGGCGGCCATTTTGGATATGTCGTGATCCCCATTCAAAGGTTTTTGGTAATTTTAGAATGTTTATTATGCTACCTTGAGAAAAAACACTAGGTGATGCATATTATTTTGCATTTTTTGCGGGTGAAACTGCATATTTCCTGGGCTAAAAGGAGTAAAATTCTTACTTCTGCTAGCAGATATAAAAATTAACATACTTTTCATTTTCTCCATCCTCCTGTTGTTCTGTGGATGCTACTGGAGGACTGCCGAACACCACAAGTAGAAGAAAACCAAAAGATCCCAAAACAGCAGCATAAAGTCTAAATGCCCAGCGCCATCCCAGTGATGGGTCGGCGCACATTTTGGCATTGACAGCATTTAGGACTGATGCACCTGAAGTAATAGTTAAAAGTACGGGGATAACTTTTTGTGTATTATTGTGAAATGGAAGCACACCCACACACACACACACACACACACACACACACAGAGAGAGAGAGAGAGAGATGTTAAAAAAGATAACAATTGTCCGTGTGAGATTCATATTTCACGAGAAATACATCGTAAACAGCCCATAGAAATATAATAAATTCCGTTTTACCACCAAAACAGCGGTTATTGTATTTATTCTGGAACATGTGCTTGCCATCAGACCATAGATGGCGATACCTTCGAAATAATCTCTTCAGGAATAATAACACAAAATCAAACTTTTTGTAAAAAACCTTGAATAACTTTGAATGTCGGAATGAATTAGGTAACCATTGGTTAATATGGGAAACTCGTCTTTTACCGCAGGGAAAAACGTTGTTTTCGAAAAAGAACAGTTGTTATCCCTTTAAGGTGCTGTGTGGTGTGTGGCGACATACTTACCAAGGAAATCCATTGCACCCAACATACTATTTGAGAAAACATGAAACCGGTGAGTCCATGGGAACCAAAGTGCCATCACTAAATGTGTGCATAGCACAAATAATCCACCGCCAGTTCCGAACAGAATTCCAACAGATACAGCCACAAACTGTGGACTATTCGCAAAAGACGTCAGTATCAGTCCCAGTCCCATAAGAGATGCTCCAAGAGCTGTAAATTGCCGAAGACTGAACTCTCCAACTTTAGACAATGCCATGTAGATAAGGTTACTGAGGGATGTTTTGATCGCTAAGTACACCGAGAGCGGGGCCCCTATGAAAAATAAATATAATTTTTTAAATTTGCGTTGGCGATAATTACATTGCGATTTTTTAAATGAGCACCATTAATACATAGCACGGTGACAGGCGCCGAGACTTAGGCCGCATTCAGAATAGATGATCCGCGGACTAACTGATCTGCGGACTAAACATGGCCGACCTCTCATCAAAATAAATTGCTTAATCCCTTGATGGTCTCACCACCTCCACACGCGCCATTAAACGGATTAAATCTCGGCTCCGAGGTTTACCCAGCAGGCAAACGACATTGATTCTACGTTGATTCAACGTTGATCCACCAAAATTAACGTTGATTCAACGGTGAGTCAATGTCGTTTGTCTGCTGGGTAATTGCTAAGCCCTTGGAGGGATTGCGTGTAAGGAGGCGAGGAGTGGTTGAGAACATCCTCTTGTCGAATATCAAGGGCGAGACACCCTTCTAATATGAACCACTGAATATGCCTACTAGGAAATATTTAAATACTCTTATCTTCCTCCACTGAAACTCATTGTTTCCCACCATTCGAAGGCGAGACGCCTAAAAGGGTAACAATAAGTAAAGAGAAAAACAAAGAAAAACAGAATACTCTTCATGCCTGTCTGAACAAGACATGGCTCATTACAGAAAACGAAAACGCCTAACCGTCTACTTACCCGTCTATCTTAAACTTTGCTAAAACCTGAAAATACCAAAGCCATTGGACAAAAAAGCACCTCTACAGCATATCGACTGAGCTCAAACCACAATTGCCCCAAATCTAAGTGCTAAAATGACTCCCTTCGAGGGGGGCGAGGGTCGGCGAGGGTCGGCTTCATATCTTCGGCCTGTCATTCCTAAAAAACTGACCCCTCCCCCCTTCAAATAATCCTGGATCCGCCCCTGCTCCTGCCCTTACTTCCAGGCTACTTTGAATCCACCATATTTGGTCAATTCCTCCATTTAAAAGGATCTCAAATTTCTTGCAACAAACTGCAATGTACCAGTGCTAATGCTATGTACCAAAAGCAAAAGAAAAAGCCTTACCCAGCAGTGCAAGAGACGACTCTGGAAATGTTTCATCCTGTTGGAAACACAAGATTACCGTTCCCCACGAACCTTCAATTCCAATTTCAACCAACAATAGAAGAATACAAATCCCCAGTACAATCCAACCTCTGTAAATACCAGGGGATATCATTGTCGTTTGTCTTTGCTGTCGTGTGTTTATCCCCAGTGTCCTCTCAGCACGCGTCTCCTCAGTTTTTTCTCACTTAATATTGAACAGAAATGACATGTCCTTGATAGTAATAAGAACCCACCGAGACAGTGACAACCGACGCTTCATTTACTTGTATGTGCGCCTGAAACTTGTTTTTTTCTTTCATGCGTAATCAGGCGCGAATCCACACCGCCTTGACCGGCGTCTGTAAGCCGGTGGGAATTTTTCAAGAGTGTGGTATGAAGACAGCATTCCGTTCTGAGTTTTTTAAATTGAGATGTATATGTACCTTCATTATTAGTGAGTGTTTAGCCAAATCTTATGTTAATCATGATCCCCATTAATGTTTAAGTAAAGATAAAGTAACAGGCGCTGAGCTTTACGCGAAATAGAGCAGATAATTGGCGAAGTAAAATGTCCATGTCAGGTATTTCTAAATATTGTAATGTAAATGCACGAAGTGTAAATTACCATAACAAGGGTGCATGCATTGCCTAGATATATGTTAATTTATTCTACAACAGCTTCTGTTAATTCAGTTAATCATTATGATTACGTTTTATCGTTACTATATTCATCTTAAATTCAGGTACTTTTACAAGTTTAACTGCTGGTTTACAGAGACATCTCCGCGATGAGTGCGATCGGAGGGACGCGTGGCTTCTCAAGGAGGACGATCCCTATTTCAAAGGTTTTCGTGAGGCCTTAGACCCCATTTCCATAGATTTTAGATAGATCTATCCCTGTGGGGAGTCTCACTAGATTACTGTCAGCTTAGCCGGCTTAAGAGTCTGTCCCGCCTACTAAAAGCTGTAAGGGGGTAATTAACTATGGTGCGCGCACGGCTGACTGCAATTTAGCGTGAACCCCCAGGGAGTTAGGTCGATCTAAATCTTAATCTATAGATCGATCTAAATCTCTGGGAATACACCCTTAGACTCTAGAAGGAAAACGTTGTTCAAGGAAGGGGTCGGAGTCGTACCAAAACGCTCAGATCCCGTGACGTCGGACGACGAATTACAACTGTGGGAGAGCGGCGTGTTAAATACCACAACTAGCACTGGACTCTCTTACTGTGTTTATTTTTATAATATGAAAATTTTCGGTTTTAGAGCTCGAGATGAACATGACGGCCTCATGGCCGAGCAATTTTCTTTTGGAGTGGAGGGGGGTAGGAAATATGGTATAGATAAAGTACGAGGCGCTGAGCTTTACGAGAAAAAAAGCAGAAAATTGGCGAGGCGAAGCCGAGACAATTATCTGCTCTATTTCTCGTAAAGCTCAGCGCCGAGTGCTTTATCTGGCTTAAAGGTATACCCCTGTAGATAAAGTACGAAGCGCTGAGCTTTACGCTAAACAGAGCAGATTATTGGCGAGGCGAAGCCGAGACAATTATCTGCTCTTTTTCGCGTGAAGCTCAGCGTCGAGTGCTTTATCTGGCTTAAAGCACGGTTCATGTGCGGTGACACCTATTGCGTCTGTGTCATGCAGTAGGTGACAACGCAGAAGTAACAACAGAAAACGACACCTCTCTTACTCAACTGATGGAAATTCCAACACAAACTCTCTTTAAAGCTGACATTAAAGATGAGCAGCCGGAGAGGTTCGAGAAGCCGTTGACTAGTTCTGAATTTTCTCAGAATTTGGCAGACAGAATACCAAACAAAACTCAAACAAGTACTAAATGGGCCATAAATCTGTTTAGTGACGGCGGACGTTAATTCCCTCGCCACGAAACATCCCCACTGACGTAAAAAACAAAACATTCACCAGCCATTTCAATTGCTAATTGGTCGATTCTTTGTATAAATTTGTTTAATCCGTTCTTAAAGTTCGATCTATATATTTTAGATAAAACTGAAACAAGAAGGAAAATAAAGCAAGAAACGACGGCTGTCTATCTGCCTCATCTAAAGAAAAAGCTCCAATCTAAGAAAAATAAGTTCGCAGAATTAAAGCAGGAAATTGATGTGTGAATACAAAAAGAGCAACAGATGGCCACTTTTTATATCATATTAATAAACAAATTAATGTACGGAGTTAACATTTTGTATACAAAATAATAATAAAATTTAGTTTATACGAACATATTTTGGTAGGAGTATAGGCGCTAATAAAATTATAATAATAATTCTTTATCTTGAATGAAAAAGACAAATAATGGTAGTTACATATATATTGGCTTTAACGTATCACATGTGAAACAATACAAAAGATAAACCGTCCTAAAAGAACAACGTTTTAACATATTAAATGTAAAGGTTCTCTTAAGACTGACGGATTAACAGATTTAATGTCAAGATTTTCATGGACAAAATCTGACTAGATATAATAACAACTCTTCTAGTCACCCAAGATTTACCAATGCCCCACATTGTCATCGCGACCAGTCAAAGCAAACATGTCAGGGCCTAGTAGCATTATTGAAATAATTTTCACGCTAACGATTTCAAACTATAAATCTCAGCTTGGCTGCACTGGAAATAGATCGTCAAATCTGCTGCAACATTCTGTCAGAATCGACTGGGAATATTTACCTTAAGCCGTTCGTGTCCTTCCAGCTATCATGTAGTTCTGAATTTCCCAGCTTGTGGGGTGACATACGAGATCTTAAATTTGTGTAGGTATATAATATGGGGCGGAAATGCCAAAGTAATAAAGCTCGAACCTTATTTAAGGGTTTCTTTGAAAAGGTAAGCCATCGCATAAAACGGAGGACTAAATATTCAATTAAACGCATGGATGTCCTTCATTCTTTTTAGACTTTTCAAACCCCTCCACTTCCTGATGAATATAAGCAAAGACACTGCAAAAACGAACACGCCAAAACATGACGCCATGGACAGGAACACTGCGTAGTAGCTGCCTGTGACGCCACGAATGTAGCCTGAAAAATAGTATGGGCATAAGTGACAAATACTGATATGAAAGATTCCAACAGCAGAGCATTAGTACCTTCAAATTTCCCTCTTTCTAGGCACTGCGAGTAAATAAATCCATATCGCAATGTTTACCTTAGTCATAAATACAAACTTGTCATTTAACATGTAATTTTTTTCAAAATCATATTTTTCATATATTAATGACTGTGAAATGAAAACAAAATGCTCTTCACGGTGTCTTAAATATCAGTGTGGTATTAATTCTTTAAATGAATCCCTTATTTCTGGAAATTAAACTGGCTGTTCACGGGGAATTGTAAATGTGTAACAACTGGACCTACCCGCCAAGTAGGGTCCCACAGTTCCTCCAACACCTTTGCTGAAACGCATCGTCATGAATAACGTATCGATATTTTCTCCGTCCATGATTTCATTGTTGACTGGATAATACCCGGCAAGGTATGGACCAAGAACAAACCCCGTGACTAGAAAAATTATATTAAACTTCGTTTGGAATAATTGCCACGTAAAATTTTATAATGTGACTATTATGCAATCCTGGTCTTTCTGTAAGAATGGTAGCCATATGACATGCGAATGGGCCGTTAAATTCAAGCATTCGTATATAGTTAAAAAATCCCCATACGTGTTTAGCTAGATTCTTGCCAAATTAACAACACTGTAACTAGAATAACGTTAGAGAATATATTCGCAAAATCCTAGACGGAAGCTAATCACATAGGTCATAATTCAATTATTAAAAAGCACTCACTAGCACAATACACATATGAAGCAGTCAAAGATGTCGAATATGCTGCAATAATATTATTCACACTGAGCACCGTAGCCGCCACAGAGTTCGCCACCATGATATTCCCCTTCACATGATCTCCAACAAATGAGGCAAACGTCTGTCCAATCATGCCCATGATCCCGAATACTGTTAAAACCTTCACTGCGTCATTTTCTTTATAACCAAGGTCTATCAAATGTTTTGGCTAAAGAAACGAAATCCATGGAAAATAATAGATATACTATGTATCAAAATTAAAATCCAACTGCAGATAAATTTAAGAATCATAATCAACCAAGAATTATGTGAAAACCTACTATCACACGCTGTAAGCTGTTTGGTAGAGATTGGAAAGCACACTCTAACTCACTTTCTACTACGTCCAGTCGCTTCTTATCAGCAGCCAATATCCCAATACGCTGTTAAATACTTCTATTTAACAAAGTGGCCTTTTAATGACAAGAAATATAGATCTTCAGGCGGCAAAAATGGGTTTCAAAAAAGTCTATACTGTTTTGAAAACTGCTGAGAAAATCCTTTTGATCGGTTAATCTGTTTTCGTTTCCTAAGTTTCAAAATTGTTTGCCACACTCGTGATGTTTTTTTCGGCGTAATGCTATTTAATCAGCTCTTTACCATTGATTTGTAGGGCTGTTTAATTGGATGCTATTTAAATAGCATTTAAAAAACTATTTAGACATGTGAAACATACAATAGCCATGAGGTTTACTTTACATACTTACTAATATAACCACTGGTAAGAAATAAGCAAATCCTTTACAACACATTGCCACAGCCCAGATTCCATGAATGAAAACTTTAGAACGCCCAGACCATGGCGGTTTCCGAATAAACGTTGACCTGAAAGACCATCTTTGTACTCTTAAAACAAAAACAAATTACATTTACATCTTTAGAAAAAGTAAAGTTTGCTTTTTGCATATCTCACTCAACTTGCGTCTCATTGTGGATTACACAGGTGAAAATATAACTTCAAAATATTCAGATATGGCTGGAGGCATGCTCGACTTCATGGGGGGAAAATACCGCCCAGCTGCCGCATTAGGCTTGAGAGCCAGCAAACAAACAATTTATCTTTCACTGCCAGACCAGGAACTTCACTGCCAGCAGCAGGTACCCGGACGGGGTCGACTAGCAAAACCTCTTCAATTTGTATTGGCTTGGAATTTTCTCCGCAAATGAATTTTTTTGAAGTAATATTTATTTATTTATTTATTTATTTATTTATTTATTTATTTTTCTTGGATATTTGACACCTATGATGGCTTTATCAAATCATCGAAATTAGCAGTGATTGCTATCGAAGTTATTTTTAACATTGTAAGGATTGTATACTGGTAAATTTCTTGGTTTTAAAATGTGGTATGGTTCAATGTCAAAGGCATTTTATATGCGTCTGTTTATTTCAGTGTTAATTGGCGGAGCTTTTGGAAATTCCATGATGCCCATGCAAAGGTTTTTGGTACTTTTAGAATGCCTTTTATGCGACTTAGAGAAATATACCAGATGATGCTTATTATATTGCCTTTTTTGTGGGTGAAACTGCATATTTTCTGGGCCATAAGGAAAAAATTCTTACTTCTGACAGCAGATATCAAAATTAACATACTTTTCATTTGCTCCATCTTCCTGTTGTTCTGTGGATGCTACTGGAGGACTGCCGAACACCACAAGTAGAAGAAAACCAAAGGATCCAAAAACAGCAGCATAAAGTCTAAATGCCCAGCGCCATCCCAGGGACGGGTCGGAGCACATTTTGGCATTGACAGCATTTAAAATTGATGGACCTGAAGTAATAGTTAAGAGTATGTGGATAACTTTACGTGCATCATTGAGAAATGGAAGCACACACACACACACACACACACACACACACTCAGAGAGAGAGAGAAAGAGAGAGAGAGAGAGACAGAGAGAGAGAGATGTTTAAAAAGATAACAATTGTCCGCGAAATTCATATTTCACGAGAAATACATTGTAAACAGCCCATAGATATATAATAAATTCTGTTTTACCACCAAAACAGCGGTTATTTTATTTATTCTGGAATGTGTGCTTGCCTTCAGAACATAGATGGCGATACCTTCGTAATAATCTCTTGAAAAATTATAACACAAAATCAAACATTTCAGAAAAAAAAACTTGAATAACTTTGAATTTCATCATGGATTAATTAACCATTGGTAAATATGGGAAAATCGTCTTTTACCGCATAAAAACCCGTTTTCTTCGAACAGTTGTTATCCCTGTAAGGAGTTGTGTGGGTGTGGCCCCATACTTACCAAGAAAATCCATTGAACCCAACATACTGTTTGAGAAAACATGAAACCGGTGAGTCCATGGGAACCAACGTGCCATCACTAAATGTGTGCATAGCACAAATAATCCACCGCCAGTTCCAAACATAATTCCAAAAGATACAGCCACAAACTGTGGACTATTGGCAAAAGACGTCAGAAGCAATCCCAGCACCATGAGAGATGCTCCAAGAGCTGTGAATTGCCGAAGACTGAACTCTCCAACTTTAGACAATGCCATGTAGATAAGGTTACTGAGGGATGTTTTGAACGCTAAGTACACCGAGAGCGGGGCCCCTGTAAAAAATAAATACAATTTTTAAACTTTGCGTTGGTAATAATAACATTGCGATTTTTTAAAAATTTAACCCCATTCATACACAGCACGGTGACAGGCGCCACCAGCAAGCCCGGGCATTCTAAATCGAGACTTCAAGTTTCAGAACGGTAATCCGCTGACATACTGATCCGCGGACGAAATATGGCTGACCTCTCTTCAAAGGATTGCTTAATCCTTTGATGGTCTCACTACCTCCACACGCGCCATTAAACGGATTAAATCTCGGCTCCGAGGTTTGATTGCTAGGCCCTTGCAGGGATTGCGTGTAAGAAGGCGGGGAGATTTAATCCGTTTAATGGCGCGTGTGGAAGGGGTGAGAACATCCTCTTGTCGAATACCAAGGGCGAGACACCCTTCTAATATGAACCACTGAATAGTAGGGAATATTTAAATATTCTTATCTACCTCCACTAAAACTCATCCCAGCATTCGAAGGCGAGACGCCTAAAAGGGTAACAATAACTAAAGAGAAAAACAAAGAAAAACAGAATACTCTTCATGTCTGTCTGAACAAGACATGGCTCATTACAGAAAACGAAAACGCCTAACCGTCCACTGTCACCCGTCTATCTTAAACTTTGCTAAAACCTGCGAGTTTACAGCTGAAAATACCAAAGCCATTGGACAAAAATCAAAGCAGTTCTACAGCATATCGACTGAGCTCAAACCACAATCGCCCCAAATCTAAGTGCTCAAATGACTCCCTTCGAATTAGAAAGCGCCTTTCTTCCTGAGCATATTCCACGGAGGCTAAGGGCTTTCATTGATCATGTCGACCCCCTGCCGATGTTACATGACAGAGAGTCTCCCATGATAGACAGTCCGCTTCCCATTCATTTGTACAGGTAAGCCTCGCCCTAGATTTTGACCCACTTAGGTCAGGCTAACCCTAACCATTATAACTAAATGGAGGGCGGGCTTTCTGTTACACGGGCCCTCAGTTTCATTACACTGGGAACCAAACACTTCAGTACAGGCGAGGAGATGAGAGGTACATTAATTGTCTTGACAGGACTGGTATAAATACCGACAAACCGGAAAGCCACAGGATATAGCCGTCCACTTCTAACATCTCAAGCGTGAAGGCATACACCAAATACAATGTCTGGGCGATCAAGAGGCTACTACAAATGGGGGCAAATGTCCAAATGTAGGTGCATCAAACCATGGAACTATTACTTCCATATTAGTCCATTAACCAGACGCCTGATTTTCAGCCACTGGTACCAAAAAGGGACGAATTCTCATAGTGATTTTTAGTAAGGCCTATGTCTCTAGTGTCCAAATATGTGTGATAGCCTTCTCATACTGCCATACTGGTAGCTTTTTGTGTGCTATCACACTTATGACACCACCGAGATTAGGCCATGAGCCAAAGAAAGACTACGTCGTAGATATGAATGCAGATTTAGAAAGGACCAGTGCCCATCTATACAGCTTTCTTATTCTTTTATTCATATTCAGCACACCATGTAAGGCGCGACAGGTTCAACTTTAATCCACGATCCTTCCCAAAGCTGCTGACAAAGCTAGCTTTTCAGTGGCGGATTTAGGGGAGGGGGTGTCTGAAAAAATTACGCCAATGGTCCACTTATAAAATAAGAATTTAACTAGCTGAATCATAGTTCTAAACTGTACCAAATGACACCTTTCGCTCTTTAAAATGCCAAAAAATCTTGGGGCCCTTCAGCAGGCCCCGAACCCCATGCCATGGGAGAGGAGGGCGTGGGTCGGCTTCACATCCGCAGCCTGTTATTCCTAAAAACCGGACACCCCCTTAAAATAACCCTGTAACCTCCCTGGCTCCTGTCCTTACTTCCATGCTACTATGAAACCACCACAACATATTTCGTCAATTCCTCCATTTAAAAGGATTTCAAATTTCTTGCAACAAACTGCAATGTACCAGTACTAATGCTACAGGGTTACCACTTAATATGGAATATTATTTTTTGGCGAGTAAATTTTCCACAAAATATTTATTTTCTCTCTAACTACTTTACATCCAAATCTGAGGTGTCACTCCCTGAGTAGCCAGGTGTGTTTCCTAATTACCATACAACTCTCGAAACAATTGATGCATGCAGTTGCATTTTCTGTGGTCAGAAATGTGAGGGGTGGTCTTTTCGGCAATTTCTGCCCTTGTATAAAAACGCATGGGTTTGGTCAATCTTTGGAGTGTGTTTAGAGAAGCAACAAAGGGATCGCACTGAAACTTGACAGGTACCTTATTGAAGATATGGTTCGACAGCTAAGCAAAGCAGCTTACTATGGGACTCTTGCTCTCAGAGAAAATGTCCAGAAACGGACAGCCATTGCCAGGTAATTCAATATTTATCAAGAACCGTTTGTAAAGTCCTCCAAAGAAATGCTGCAACAGGGGCACCTGCTCCAATACCTCGACCAGGGTGTCCGCGTATCACACCAAGAAGACAGGATCGCCTTCTCCTTAGAGGACGCCGTGCTGGTCGTACAAATGCAACCAGTGTCCTCAGAAAAGAGAGGCAGAATGTCATTCAAACGCCCGTTTCAAGGTCAATCGTGAACAAGAGATTACTGCAAGCCGGTTATTTTGCACGAAGGGCAGTAGGGAAACCACTGTTAACAGCAGGTCATATACAGCGACGCCTGCAATGGGCTGGGGACCACGTGCGTTTGCAGCCAAAACACTGGAATCACGTCGTTTTCAGTAATGAGGCCACATATGGATCTTTTAGGGTTGATGGTCGAATCCGTGTCCACCGACGTGTACGAGGGACATAAAACGATGGTTGTGTACTACCTAGGGTGCAAGCAGGGGGTTGTAACGTCTCTGTTTGAGGAGAATTTCATGTCGGTGCCCAGAACCAGTTGGTTTTTGTAAGAGGCAACCTCAGCCAGGATTCCTACAGAGACATTCTACGGCAAACGATGCTTCGATTGGTAAGAGCCATCTTCAAGGACAACTTTGTGTACCAAGACGACTGCGCAACCCCACATCGAGGCCGCAGAATCACTGTTTTTCTTCAAAACCAATGGGTTCAGCAACTGCCCTGGCCTACAAACTCTCCAGATATGAACCTAATTGAAAATCTTTGGGCAAAAGTAACTCACAAAATTANAGTACACCGAGAGCGGGGCCCCTGTAAAAAATAAATACTATTTTTAAACTTTGCGTTGGTAATAGTAACATTGCGATTTCTTAAATTTTAACCCCATTCATACACAGCACGGTGACAGGCGCCACCAGCAAGCCCGGGCATTCTAAATCGAGACTTCAAGTTTCAGAACGGTAATCCGCTGACATACTGATCCGCGGACGAAATATGGCTGACCTCTCTTCAAAGGATTGCTTAATCCCTTGATGGTTTCACTACGTCCACATGCGCCATTAAACGGATTAAATCTCGGCTCCGAGGTTTAATTGCTAGGCCCTTGCAGGGATTGCGTGTAAGAAGGCGGGGAGATTTAATCCGTTTAATGGCGCGTGTGGAAAGGGTGAGAACATCCTCTTGCCGAATACCAAGGGCGAGACACCCTTCTAATATGAACCACTGAATACTAGGGAATATTTAAATATTCTTATCTACCTCCACTAAAACTCATCCCACCATTCGAAGGCGAGACGCCTAAAAGGGTAACAATAACTAAAGAAAAAAACAAAGAAAAACAGAATACTCTTCATGCCTGTCTGAACAAGACATGGCTCATTACAGAAAACGAAAACGCCTAACCGTCCACTGTCACCCGTCTATCTTAAACTTTGCTAAAACCTGCGAGTTTACAGCTGAAAATACCAAAGCCATTGGACAAAAATCAAAGCAGTTCTACAGCATATCGACTGAGCTCAAACCACAATCGCCCCAAATCTAAGTGCTCAAATGACTCCCTTCGAATTAGGAAGCACCTTTCTTCCTGAGCAATATTCCACGGAGGCTAAGGGCTTTCATTGATCATGTCGACCCCCTGCCGATGTTACATGACAGAGAGTCTCCCATAATAGACAGTCCGCTTCCCATTCATTTGTACAGGTAAGCCTCGCCCTAGATTTTGACCCACTTAGGTCAGGCTAACCCTAACCATTATAACTAAATGGAGGGCGGGTTTTCTGTTACACGGGCCCTCAGTTTCGTCACACTGGGAACCAAACACTTCAGTACAGGCGAGGAGATGAGAGGTACATTAATTGTCTTGACAGGACTGGTATAAATACCGACAAACCGGAAACCCACAGGATATAGCCGTTTACCTCTAACATCTCAAGCGTGAAGGCATACACCAAATACAATAGTCTGGGCGATCAAGAGGCTACCACAAATGGAGTCAAATGTCCAAATGTAGGTGCATCAAACCATGGAACTATTACTTCCATATTAGTCCATGAGCCAGACGCCTGATTTTCAGCCACTGGGACGAATTCTCATAGTGATTTTTAGTAAGGCCTATGTCTCTAGTGTCCAAATACGTGTGATAGCATTCTCATACTGGTAGCTTTTTGTGTGCTATCACACTTAAGACACCACCGAGATTACGGCATGAGCCAAAGAAAGACTACGTCGTAGATATGAATGCAGATTAAGAAGGGACCAGTGCCCATCTATATAGCTTTCTTATTCTTTTATTCATATTCAGCATACCATGTAAGGCGCGACAGGTTCAACTTTAATCCACGATCCTTCCCAAAGCTGCTGACAAAGCTAGCTTTTCAGTGGCGGATTTAGGGGAGGGGGTTGTCTGAAAAAATTATGCCAATGGTACACTCATGAAATAAGAATTTGACTAGCTGTATCATAGTTCTAAACTGTACCAAATGACACCATTCGCTTTTTAAAATGCCAAAAAATCTTGGGGCCCTTCAGCAGGCCCCGAACCCCATGCCATGGGAGAGGAGGGCGAGGGTCGGCTTCACATCCGCAGCCTGTTATTCCTAAAAACCGGACACCCCCTTAAAATAACCCTGTAACCTCCCTGGCTCCTGTCCTTACTTCCATGCTACTATGAAACCACCACAACATATTTCGTCAATTCCTCCATTTAAAAGGATTTCAAATTTCTTGCAACAAACTGCAATATACCAGTACTATGCTATGTACCAAAAGCAAAAGAAAAAGCCTTACCCAGCAGTGCAAGAGACGACTCTGGAAATGTTTCATCCTGTTGGAAACACAAGATTACCGTTCCCCACGAACCTTTAATTCCACCTTCAATAAATAATAGAAGAATAGCAATCCCTAGTACAACCCAACCTCTGTAAATAACGGGAGACAACATTGTCGTGTGCATGTGATGTCGTGTGTTTATCCCCAGTGTCCTCTCAGCACGTGTCTTCTCAGTTCTGTCTAACTTAATTGAACAGAAATAACATGTCCCTGATAGGAATATGAACCCGCCAAGACAGTGACAACCGACTCTTCATTTACTTGTATGTGCGACTGAAACGTTTTTCTTTCATGTATAATCATGCGTGGATTCACTCCGTCTTGATCCGCGTCCGTAAGCCGGCGGGAATTATTCAACAGTAAAGAATGATGACAGCCTTCTGAGTTTTGAAATGGAGATGTACCTTCATTATTAGCACGTGTTAGAAAAATCTTCTATTAATTATGATCTCCATTAATGTTAAGTAATGAATATTTATTTTGTCATGATCCAAATCATGGTGGTAGTGTTTTAATAGTTGACAAACAGGGGAGAAAGCATGCACTCTCCTTTCATCTTAAATCTCCCCTGCAACCTCATTCAATGATTTAATAGAGTCCGAGATGCTTTGTGAAATAAACTGTACCATATAGTACTTTCAAGCTGCAATATATATTCAATCATTTGGTCTAACGAGCTTCAGGTAGCTGAACTTGACTTTTAAATATAGTAGTAGTATCGGGGAGGGGGGGGGATAGGGCGGGGGGGGGGTTAAGTGTCACATTGTGCACGATTTATTAACAGTGGTTTTGTGCATGGTAGTAAGTTAATGTTAAAGGGATAACAACTGTTCGTATGAGATTCACATTTCACCATAAATAGGCCTACCGCCATTGTTAACAACTAATAGAAATATAATCAGTTATCGTAGCTAGGCCTATGTGTTAACATTATTGTTAAACTTGGACATTATTACGATATTTTAACACCTGAGCAAATAACACTGCATGTACTCACATAAACATAAAGGTAACACATGTGAATACAATTAGGGGCTTAGGGCCTACATGTTTTTATATATATAGGACCTATATTTAGGCCTACTGGAAATATTATCGATCGTTAGGGGCCTATAAAAAATATTTTTAAACCCCTGTTAAAAGGCATATTTTAAAAAATCCAAATCTACAACATCATATTTGAACATTATAATAAACATTAAGATAACATTTGTGAAAAAACATTTACATGATGGTTTTAAAACATTGTTGTGTTCGGTGGATTAACCCGATCAATAGGGATTTGTGGCGCGTGGATCGTAAACTCTAAAAACTTTGACCTAATTTTCTCGACTGAAATCGAGGTCTATTTCCCAAAATGGCGGCGTCCATGAACATGAATCTTGATTGGTAAGTCCCGTCATTCACTTCAGTTCTATACGTCCCGATGACAGCCAACAGTAACCAGAATTCTCAGAAAACAGGGATATTAATAATCACATTTATTTGAATCCGCAGAGAACATTAAATGGACAAAATGCCGATGCATTCCTTTGTTTGGTTGTACGTTTCCCACCCTTTAACTCTTTCTTTGACCTACTTTCCACAGTCGGGTTTTGCGTTGAAAAAGACGAAGGTTTTAATCTGTGTTGTCTCGTTATTGTCTGTGGAATTAGACATCATATCACTGATATCAAGCTGTCACTTTAATCCAAGTGTCAGGAATATCTCCTAGGGGGTTGGGATCGGGATTTTGTCAGTTTTCGGCCTTGCATACTACTCTAGGTACTTGAGTCTCATGTGTTAGCACTCCTAGACAAGTTGTTTTAAGATATGCACAATGTCATATATGTAGACGCATGAAAGGTGTAAGTGCATAAAACTAAAAAGTGACCCCAGATAGCTCGTCCACAGCAATTTGGGGGTACTCACATCTCATCCTCGCTCACCTCCACCGCCTCAAAGTGGCCACTCCTGAAAAGGAAGCGGGTCTTGCCATCAACAGTGCTCTGAACACTTCATCCGGTCAGATCAAGGCAAAATAGTTTGCAGTTTGGTAGATATGCTACTTGTCTATAATTTTACAGGTATATACACCTGTATTTTTCATGTGTTTACACATCCTTCCGATCACAAACCATAAATAGGTGTGCTAATTTATAAAGACATGAAACTTCATACCAATGTCCCAAGCAGTAGTAGTAATGACATGAAAGTTTCAGTTTGTATTATTGTAACACATTTTATATAAGGATACTGGCTTTAACATTTACATTACCTCCAAGGCATTTATATCTAACTAAATTTTATGCACACGTTTGTATATTGCTTAATTCCTATTGACACTTGATTATTAAAAAAATTCTTATTATGATAATATATGCTGTTCTTGACTTCTTTTTTCCTCAGGTAGAACATGGCAGCAACTATGAGCTCGAATTTAAAGAGGACACTGGTAGACCAAGATCCCGATTATGATGAAATTGTTGATTCTCAAAGCAAGAGGAGGAGGGTGATAGAAAAAGATGGTAGTTATATCTGATGCTCTGGATTGATCCAGTTCTGATTCTTTTCAAATCTTTTCGGCAGCATGGAATACATTTTTGGTTTCAAGTTTAAACAAGTCTTTTTTTTATGACACAGTACGGGGTGATGAAGTTTTTCCCCACTTTTTGCCATTGTCGGACAAAGAATGGTTTTCTGGGTAAGTACCTAATAAATAAATTAAAAAAAGACTGAAATTGTCAGAAAAGCAGCATCTCATAATTTTTATTAATTTTCCCCATTTTCAGCAAAAGATGCAACAGTCCACAGAATTGAGGCTATAATTCAGAGTCAATTTTCCCAGGAGTTTAAAAACAAGGAGGCTGAGGCTGAAGAAATTGACAGGGTAAGCACACCATGGGGTCCATTTGTTAATTAGTATTGGTAGTTTTTCAGTTTTACATATAACATATGGTTTTATTAGTATATAGAAATATCATGTTTAATACAATTTCAGTATTTACTGTAATTAAATTTAAGATTAACACTGCTATGTTATTAATGCACAGACCCCTCCATTCATTCATTAGTATTGGTTATTTTCAGTCTTACATATAACAAATGGTTTTATAAAATACCTTGGTTAATATGTTTAGAATTATATAGATACCTATTGTAATTGGAATTTACTTTAACTATACTTTTTTGGTCAGATTAACTTGCTTTGTTGTAAAGTATTGTTTGTTTTAGTTTGAATTGTTTCATAGTTTGATCTAAGGGTGCTTTCCCAGAGATTTAGATCGATCTAAAGATTAAGATTTAGATCGACCTAACTCCTTGGGGGTTCAGGCTAAATTGCAGTCAGCCGAGCGGGCACCATAGTTAATTACCCCCTTACAGCTTTTAGTAAGCGGGACAGACGCTTAATCCGGCCAAGCTGACAGTAATCTAGTGAGACTCCCCACAGGGATAGATCGATCTAAAAATCTATGGAAATGGGGTGTAATTTGTTCTGGTCTTTAACTTCCAGAGGCTTCAACAGACACGGACAATGTTGGATAGACTGAGAGCATGCATAGTGGCCAGTTACTATAGCAACGCTGGGTCGTCACAGGTAAAGAGGCTGTGTTAATGGTAAACGTAATGGTCCTTTTAAAGTAAAAGAGTTGGTGTTTATACAGGACTCTGATTTGTCCCCTGCTGATGACTTGAAGTTGAAGGTCGTCAATACGTAGGTCACATTTTGTACCACTGAGGGTAATATGGGTTGCCATAAATTTAGTTTGTAAGCTGGGGATATAAGTTTGGCTTGAGATCCCATACTCCTGTGCTCTCTCATTTATTACATTAAATGTCATCTTAGTTCTTGTGAAAGATGAAATGAAGTTTAGAAAATGTTGACAAAGAAAAAGATGAGATTTATCACACCATTGACTTATTTTAAGGAATCTTATTTTTCTGGGCTAAGCATTTCATTACTTGTCATTATACAAGAAGATTAAGCCCAATATTTATTATTGGTGTGCGTCATTAGACCAAAATTTATGCTTAATTATTATTATTTACATACCATTATTGTATATCATTAAATCAAATCACAGTCCTCATGTTAACAAGTTTGGTAAACAAAATCCAATACTTCACCATTACATCTAACTATCCATTACATACTTACAGTCCAAGTCAGAGCCAGCAATGCCTTCTATCCATCCTACTGTGAAAAAGCATTTGGGGAAAACGGTGAAGAATACAGAGGTGATTGGTCAGTCAGAACTAGGTCCAGGTCAGGGGTCACATGCTCAAGAAAGGGGTCAAGTTGGATTGAAGGAGCAGAGTTCTGGGAGCAGTGTGTCTGGGAAGAGTGAGAGAAGAGAGGTACAGGTCATCACAACTTGTTTAAAGAAGAACAAATGTTTAAAGGATAATATTTGTTAGCAGGAAACATGTCATGTATTTTGATCGTTTTATATTTTAAGATGGTGTCTGCATTGCAATTTTTCAAGCGTTTCAGAATACTTAGAATGAACAAGGTTTCAAGATCTACATTTTTACTTGATATGGGCTGATATGGAATTGATATGGAATGCTTCTGTTGTTAGAACAGTGATGTTTTGAAGATGCAAAAAATGTAAATGTTTACAAAGTTGTGCTGAACAAAACACTGCCTGTGTAGTGTATGTGATTTTTGTCTCTGATACTGACTTGTTCTTGTAGAATCATTTTCATTTGTCTGATATTATTTTCACCCAGACACAGTGTTCTCAAGCAGCCCCTGCTGTTTCACCCTCCAGGGGAGGAAGATTTAAGATAAAAAAGAGAATCGTTGTGGGAAATGTGTCCAAGTACGTGGTTACTGTAGTCATGGCAACCTAAGTCTTACAGGCAGATATTTTGCCTTAGTCATATGATATGGCTTTCATCAAATTTATAATTAAATAAATTTGCTTCAGCCATAGTATAATATTTTTAATATTTGATGAAAAGTTTGTATGCAAGCATTTTCTTCTTGCTTTATTGTTTTTTCAAAAAATGCAGAATAATTTTATTGCCTTACAAATTCAAAATATTGCACTGGGTTATATGATAAATTTTTTGTCCCTTTTTTCTTCAGCAGAAAGTTAAATATTTGACAATAATCTTGAAGATACATATAAACCTATTTTACAATTATTTTCAGATATATTCCTTTTGAAAAGCGAGATGAGAATGACCACGCGACGCACAAATGGATGGTATACGTCAGAGGGTCTAAGGAGGAGCCGCACATTGATGGTTTTGTAAAGAAAGTGCGCTTTTTTCTTCACCCCAGTTACAGACCTAATGACTTGGTGGAAGTTAGGTGAGATGAAGTCTCAGTGATCAAAACACCTTACTGATCTATTCCAGAATTCTGTATTTAATGTCCATGACCCTTGGATTTAATGAAGTTCCCCAGGGGTCCAGAGTGTAATCAATAAACTAATTTAAATTAAATCACATCATACACGCCCAGGCACGCAATAGCTAGCACATATCATCCCTGGGCTCCGTATCTCGAAAGGTTCGCTATGTTGCGCACGTGCGCAAGTGTCTCGATTCCATAACCGATTCTATTTCGAGATACGGGGCCATGGAATTGAGACACTTGCGCACGTGCACAACATAGCGAACCTTTCAAGATACGGAGCCCTGATCTATTTATATCTTCTTTATTGCTAGCAACGCCAACTGCAAGTTTAGTGATTAATACTTGGCCAATTAATACAGTCTTTATTCACACACACACACACACTATTCCTGGCATATTTTTTTATTTTCTTCTAGTCAGCCTCCATTTCACCTGACGCGGAGGGGGTGGGGGGAGTTCCCCATCAGAGTCCAGCTTCACTTTAGGGATCAGCGCAATAAAAGCGTGGACATCATTCATCAGTTGAAGGTGAGTGACTGGGTCAGTTCTGTCTTTACGGATAAGTTATGCCTTGTTGGTGGAGGGGAATCACAGAAAAAACAGATTTTTTTTTTTGCAATATTAAGGTCTGACATGCAGTGTATGCCTTTAATATCTGTGAAATTTGCTTCAAAACAAAGAAAAAAGGTTTATTTACTTTCGTCACAGTTCTTAATACAAAGAAAGGTAAAATGTGTATTATTGGTAGCATGCATCTCAATTATAATTTTACTTAAAGGACCATATGAATTTCACATTCCCAAACTTTTCCAAATTGTGGGTTTTATCTATTTAAGCACTCTCAAGTGATGACCAGTGAGTACTTGATACTTGTTGAGGACCCTGGAAATTTTTTCATCAAAAATTGTATTGAGTCCCTTAAAGCTCTATTTGAAGCCTGTTGGAAGATAATGACTGCCTCTGTTTACTTCTAGCTGGACAGGACTTACACTGGCTTGCAGACTTTGGGAGCTGAAACAGTAAGTTGTTTTTACATAAGTGGTCCTCATTGTTTAAGTCTGAAAGCATTATTAGAAATCTGTGCCTTTTTTTGTACAGATTCTTCCATCTCCCCTTTCTATTATCAGGAAAAAAGTAGATTGTTACATGTTGGAAGAGCATTTATTTGATTAAAAGTATACTATCTGAGTATGAAAATATCCCAAAGTCATATTATTTATATCCTGCAAAGCCACTGAAGTTTCAGAATTAAAAACAATTCAATTCCTCAAATAAAAGGACATGATGTTTAGTCTAGTATTTTTTTTCTGAGGTGTACAGGAAGACATATAGATCTAAACATTACAGGAATTATATCAAAACCAATTAATTAGATATGGTATAAAACCTCAAATTCTATGAAAATCGACTAATAGCATAATAAACATATCATCTTAACTTTAAGGTTGTAGATGTCGATCTAGAAAAAGCAGAGAGTATAGTCCCTGTCGCAAAAACAGCTGCTGCGACATTGACAACATCAGCATCACCAGTAGCAGAAAGCGTAACAAACCATACAGAATACCAGATGAAAAGAACAGAAGAAAGTCATTCTAAGCTAAAATCTAGCTCAGACACTGCTAAAGTGAAAACTGCTGGAGATAAATTTAATCAAGTTGTCACTCCAGTGAAAAAGAATGGTTTGGTTCAGAATGCCATGAGTAGTACTGAAAGCAATACGCCCACTAAAAACTTTTCTGACCCTGTTTGCCAATTACAGATGAAGAAAATAGACAACTCTCATTCAGGTCATCAGGAGAAGCTTGGGGTCGGCACAGCCCCTCGCGATAACTCTAAAAGTCCTGTGGGAAAAACAAAATGTGATTCACTTAAAACTGACAATTTGGGAGGAAGCAATTCTCCGGGACTAAAAGCAGCAGCTGCATTACCTTTGATGGGATCAGCCCCAATAGACACCAAAGCCAAAACCACCTTGGCATCTGTGGTAACACAGGAGAATTTACCAGTGATAAATAGCAATACAGATCAAATACTAATGACTAAATTGCCACCAGGTAAACAAACTCCAGTGAAAGTGAAACTCCCTGCAGCAGACAGCAAAGTGTCGGCAGCTGGCTCAAGTAATGTCTACGTCAGGTGTGTTGATGCCCAGGGCAAAGTCTACCTCATTCCGCAACATTTATTGGTCAAAAGCACACCAGGGGGCGCCACAGTCCCACATGGTGCAGCCATACCTCAGGGGAAAGTCCTACAATTGAATTCAGGTTCGGATGTCTTGTTGGGAGGCAGACTGAGTCCCAAAGGTCAAGGTCAGATGCTGTCACTTGGCCAAGGTCAAGGCTCCCAGCCAATTGTATTTTTGCAAAACAGTGCACTTGTGCAGGGGAATTCATCTCCTGTACTGCAACAATCTCCTACAAAATTAGGTCGATCTGTTTCAGGGCAGAATACTGGAGTGGTGAAAACGGCATCCAGTGGTGCTGTAAACTCAGCCACAAGCCTTTTAGGAAAAAGCTTCACAATCTCAGGGACAAGAATAGGTGGACTGAATAACTCCTCAAACCAAGCTGTCACTGCTGCCGTTACATCTCTTCTTAGGTCGCCTCAGAAAGTAGGTCAAGGTCAGCAGGCACAAGTGGGAATTCAAGTTCAGGGTCAGATTATAAATTCAGGTCAAGGTCAGGTGTCAATATTGAAGCCTGGGTCTGTGCTGAAAGGCATTGTGAAAGGCACCCCCTCACCCAGTTTCTCCCCTGGGAGAGCTGTGTTGATACAAGGGGGCACTCCACAGACACAGAGATCAGGGAGTACCACCCCAGGGGCATCACCCCAGAGACCCACCTCAGCCCAGGGGGTGTATATCAAGTCAGAACCCGGCAGTCCCAGGGGTGGCACTCCAGTTAATTTAGTCTCTCTTCCTGGGTCCTCTCGTAGCAGTCCTGCCAGGTCACATCCAGGAACTCCCGTTCACCTCCTGGGGAGGGCGGGAACCCCTGTTAACACCCCTGGATCAATAATCCCCGGGCATGGTAGCCCCACTGGAGGGATAAGTGTGACCATAAAGCAGGAACCAGGGGCCCTCTCTGCTGCACAGCTGGGCATAAGTGCCCTCACTGGGTCAAAACCCCCTCAGACGGAGCCTGTGCAGTTTGTGGACCCAGGGGTGGCACCCCAGAATCTAGCAGGAGGCCAGAAGGTCCACCACCTTGTATTATCTCAGGGGATAAAGCAAGAGAGTGCTGTTGGTCAGGTGTTCAGTAACTCTGCTCAGTTGACTGTCGTCCAGAATGCCTCGAGTTCTGACTCAGAACCCCGTGCCAGTGACTTGGGCATCCCCACACAAAAGGTCACTTTGGGGACATCGGTTTCTGGTAATTCTGGTGGTCAGGTAGGACAGTGGACAGTGGTCAAGAGTTCAGTTGGGAGGAAAGAAAACCCTGCAGCTTCTGCTCTGTCTCAACCAGGTATGTGTATTGTCAATCCCCCCCCTTGCCCCTATGTGTGTGTGTGTGTGTGTGTGTTTTTCAAGTTCAATGTTATTTTCTTTTTTGTTATTTTAACATGTGTTAATTAGTGAAGTGAGAAAAAAATGTTTGCCTGCTGTTTTCATCACTTCTTAAATTGAAATGTTTTTTTAAGTTGCTGTTTTTTACGAATTAAAAAATAAGAAAAACAAGTTTAATCATAAGTCACCAACTGTTAAAATTGTTATTTGTTAATATCAGAACCTTAAGGTGCTTATTCTATTTGCAGCCCAGAACTCCATGAGTAAAGATATCAATGTGGCAGTTACCTCACCTACTGTGACAGTGACTGCCTCCTCTCCAGCTGTGTCGTCTGCCTCAACTTCAACAGTCTCTCAAAATATAGTCACCATGATTGGAGGACAGCCATTTTTGGTGTTCAACCAACAGGGCGGCGCCACCAGCACCTCTGGCACCAGTGCGCCACTTATGTTGGTGCCGGCGGTGCTGGGGAAAAATGTGCAGCAGTTTAATGTTGCCACAGGTAAGGTGAAGGATAAAAGGCTGAGAGAAGAATCTGACAGATTGTAGCTGTCAAATGTGGTTTGATATTTTATATTTATTTTAAAAAAGAGAGAGAAAATAAAATTTTCAATGTCAAAATGGGTTTGAATTAGCTTAAGTTCCACTTTGAAGTCCAACCAGTCTAAACCGTCTGTTTAAAATTAGAACAATTATTTTAGGGAATAGTAAGCAACCATCTGCAAAGTTGACACATGGCGCCACCTATGTGGTTGGATCAGCCAATGAAAAACATTTGTCAGAATCCAAGAGCATTATGTCCAAGAAAAACTCATTGGTAGCTGAGGACTCGAGGCCAACGGAAAATGTAGACATTGAGAGAGTAATCAGGTATAAATTTTTATCATACAGCCTAGGCTAGTACTCAAGTAGTTAAAATTTACCTGTGGCTGTGAATGTGGATGTTTTACTTTGTACAGTGGCAACATGGAAGTTTGTTGACAGGGCCTCAATGTAAAATGCATAAGTCTCTCACTCTGTCCTCTCTCTCTCTCTCATGCTCTTTACTTAAAACACACACACACAAACACACACACACACCTTATTCTCTTTCTCTCTCTCTCAACCTTCACTTAACCAATATGACAATTGATTATTTGATTTTTCTTTGCCAGTTTATCGGATATGGAGGACATGGAGTGTCTTGTGAAAACCTTGGTGAAACAACACCCCCTGGTGGCAACATACACAGGTAAAACACATTAAAAATATTCAGCATGACTATTAGATTGCAGAAGAAATGCAGATTTACTCCTGATAGTGTCAGCTCTTGAAATTGCCCAAGCCAAAATTATTGTTTGTTTTGTCACTCTGGAATGGGTCTTTCTCAAAAGGTTGGCTTTGTCTGAAATGTTAAGCCAGTTCTGTGAAAGATATTAAGTATATATTTGAAAATGATGTAGGAATTAAATTTGTGATGTGATGTAAGGGTGCTGTCTTAGAGGAGTTTGTCTTGTTTCAGCAGCCTCTGGTGAGGAGAATGATTCTCCACCCATTCACAGGCACTTGCATCCTTACTGTGCAAAGACAAAGGAAGATTTCTTCAAGTGGAATATCGGAAAAAGGAGGGCAGCTGAGGTGAGAAATTTTCTGCAGTGGTTGACATAAAATGAATGAATAAGATAAGAATCATGTTTGGTTTTTAACATATTACAAATTAAATATGTGTAGTATTAGTACTCAGTGGTTTACCTCTCTCTCTCTCACACACATAATCTATAGATAAAAACCAATAGTTTTGTGACTAGTAAGGATCATAATTGCTATAGCGTATGAGTATTGTGTACTTAAATATTCTTCTTCAGTATATGACATTAGATGAATGAATAACTTGTATTTTATTATTGTGTATTTTAATATTTTCACATCTCCAGTGGCAGAGAGCCTGCTGGGTAAGAAGAAAGATGAAAACACTGCTAGTGTGGAAAGAAGAGTTTAAAGGAGAGAAACTGTGGAGTACCAAGCAGATTATGTTGTGGTGCAGATATCATTGTTATACTCCAATTCTTCAAGGTCAGTATTAAAATTACTAAGTGTTTAAGTGTGCTAAAAGTTTAACAATTGATACCCAACTTTTGAAAACAAAGCACCCGTTCAGATTATTAAGAAAAGTAGATGAAAAGTAAAACGACAAAAAAAAAAAAAAAAAAATTATGCATCCTTTTGTTAAGATAAAAATTATGAATGAAATAGTAAATCTCCTGTTATAGTTTAAAGTACAAGTTGAAAAGATATAGATTAAATATATACTCTCTCACACATACACAGAGAGAGAGAGAGAGACAGACAGACAGACAGACAGACACACATTTGTAACAAACAGTGACATGAATGAAACATTTTCTGTTGTAATTGTTTTAGAATCAAGACAATTGGTATTTCCCAGTCTATACCACTCTGGACAGAAGTTTAGCAGTTACACTGGATCCAAAGATATGATGGAAAAAATAGACACCCTCATTGCCAAGAGAGGAACACAGGAAGAGGAAGATGTAGTTATAGATGTTCTTCAAGGTGAGATTTTCTGGCAAAAAATAAGATATCATTCTCACAAAGATTACAGAAAGTATGGTAAACACTTTAACGTGGTGGTAGGAGCTATCAGTTTGGTACAGATTTTTATCATGTTGAGAAAGATTGATTGTCAAAAATGAATTTGTAACCAAAAAATTAAAGATAGGACATGGTTTGTAAAAATGACCAAGAGTTTTTAAGTCGGTTATACAGATAATGTAAAAGATACAAGTTTTCTTTAAAAAAAAAAAATAGTGTCAAAGGTGATTCATGATCATATTAGCTTTAACTGAGAATTTACACATATTATGTTTGAATATTTGAATACCAGTTAAACACCCTTCGTGTACTTTAGTTTTAAGGACTTTCTAATTATCTTTCTCCGCCTTAAACACTTACAGATGTGTACACCTGTTCCAACAAATCTGATGTCAAGGAGGAGTCTCCAGTGAAAAAAGATCCATTACTACATACCCTTCCCATCAGTCCAGCTGCTGAGTTTGTGCACGAAACAGCGCGGGAAGTAAGTTTAAATCTACGAGCAGTAAGACAGTAAGACATGCATAGAATTTTGTACATGATTGAAGAAATGTTAGTATTGTTATTGCTGTGACATTTTTTTTGGTTATTCAACATGGCAATTTTGACAATGGTGTGACATGGCTACTGTTATTCCAGATTGGCATATGTTATCAGCCAGTTGAAGTTTGGCGTGACACTCAAGCTAACGTTCTGGAGGATATGATTCTCTCTGTGAGTTTTCTAGAGATGAATGTCAAAAATTTGATAATGATTTGTTTATCAGCAAAGAATTGGATATAAATTGAAGGACACTGGAGTTATCTTAAAGATAATTATTTTGAGAAATCTACACTTAAAAGCTGTCTACTTCTTAAGAAGTAAAAAAAAAAAAAACTACAGAAATCATAATTAATTACCAATTACTCATATAATTTCCTTTCCTTACCAGGCAGTAAAATGTTTAGCAGACGACATAATCAGAGGAGCATTTTCATTGGCTAGTCAAAGTAGGGGGTGAGTTTCAGTTTGGGGTATTTTCAAATAATGAAAACTTTTTTCTTCCATTGTTAACAGGTTTCATTTTATAAATAGTAAAATATGAATTAAAAGAAACTTTTCAATAATGTGGAAATATTTTTTTATTTTTATAATGTTAACAGGGCAACAAGTTCAGAACTTTAAAAAAATATCATTACTAATTTTTGCAGAGTTTTCTTTGATATAAAATACAGTAAGGAGTGTGTAGAAATTAACTTGATATTGATACAATATTACATGATGATAATACTTATATTATTATATTTACAGATTCCCAGAAGAACTTACTCCTATAGACATATACAGGTCAATTGAAGCACAAAAGAAATGCGATTTCCTCACCAATAAACATCTTGGAATTGATAGAAATGAAGCACTTGGATTGTCCAACATGTCTGACTCAGTGTCAAGATGACTTGGTCAGTTGCAGAAGCAGAGGAGAGGAAGTTTATTCTCAGGGACTTTATTATTTATTTGTTTCTTTTGTCACATCCTAATATAGATTTAAGACCAGTAGTTGCTCTTTTGTTAACATTTGGATTTTTCTCTGAATTATTTTACACTTGAGGAATTGTGAGATCTGTAATATAGTGACTGCTCTTTCAAATCAAGATCAGATTACGAGGCTCCACTCTGCATGCCTTGAGGACTGTTTCACATAGGAAAAATTAATGGAATTATATCCATATTTGGCATTTATTGTATTCAATGAGATTTGTATTTCAAGGCAAATACAGCAGTGTTTGACTTAGAGCAAGGTGGTTATATTTCTGAAAAAAAAAAGAAAGATGTCTTTTTGTATTTGTTCATGGTAGTAAAACATGCTGTAAAAAAAACTAAAACTAGAATGTACTGAAATAGGTATATGTATTAAAGGGTCGTATGGTTTGATTTAAATTGAAGTGTGCAGGAATGTGTAAGAACGTGCACGTGCACGTGTGCGTATGCAAGTGCATGCACACATCTGTCTTACATGAGGAGCTTCAGATAAAATATGGAAAGTACTACCTGATGCTAAAGGGTTAGGTCAAGGAAATTTAAAAGCACCTGATTTTTGGCCTTAGAGGGTGAATTTATAACATTTGTATACACCAAATATCTGTTTGGCCTAATTTTTACACTTAATAATTGAAATATGTCCTAAGGATGAACTATTTGATATTTATTATGTTTGTTTATAATTGTTGTTTTTTGCTGTGTGAGATGGTTTTGCATATTGAAACTGTCATTGTAAATGACAGCACTAGATGTTTGTTTCTGAAAGGTGGTTAAACGTAATGATAATAAGATTGGTTAAAAATGATAGACTTTGTTAATGTTAAAAATAATAAACTATTTAAATACATAGGTGAAATGTCTCGCTTGTTCTCTGATTGTTCGACTGTTCTTAAATACTGACATACTGTTCATACTGAAATACTGATTTTGTTATTTGAAGGTTCCGTTAAAACCTGCTGCCCTAGGCAATCCATTACAGAAAAAGACATTTTTGCGTATTTTAAAAAGTATCATTTCTTGAAATGCGCCAACAAGGAGTGTGCCAATTTCATCCCCCCCCCCCCCAATCCAAGATTTTTAAAGAATCGTGTGTTGTAACTTGGGAGTTCCCTCCCCTATCTCTCTCTCTCTCTCTCTCTCTCACACACACACACACACACAGAGAGAGAAAGAGAGAGTTCACGTTGACATTTCGACCGGAGTGACGTGGATCAGAATGATTCTAAAACGCCCCTTAACCTGGGTGTTTCAAATTATCCGTCTCTGACGCAAGTAAACTGTCAACTTGCGGCGGACTCCGAGAAAAAACATCTTGTACATACAAATATATTTGTCAATAGCTTTAGCACACAAAACTCATCTGGGTCATTCTGGTGATTGTTTCCGTAGCGGCTGCATAACGCTAGTCATAGCGGCAACGAAGGTTTTCTTCCAAAAAGGTGATTCACTGGAATTGGGACAGGGGGCGCCACTGCACGAACAGCTGTACAGCTGTATCTGGAACTGGTTCAAAAGTGTTGTATTAAACAGACGGAAAAAGACAGAATGTTTGTGCCTGTAGCAGAGGTTTTTCTAAAAATGGATGGGGAATCTGTTTACCACTGAAATGACAGATGCAGCATACTTGGACTTGGTCCAAATTAAATTGAGCTGAAGAGAAAGACGAGAAGCGGGTTCATTTAACTGGAGGGAAATGCAAGCATTCTTCTCATAATCAAAAAAAAAAAAAAAAAAAAAAAATGATAGTTATGATGTTAACGATTACACGAGAAAACAAAAACCCGAAAATTCCAGTAATACATACGTTGACTCCTATCTAGTAGAATTACCTGATTGTTAGAAAAGAAAATGGAAATGAACTCAGAATCTGTGGCCCAGTATCGTGAGCCGTCAGCCAAGGAACCTCTGACACGATCAAATCATCTCACCTACTGCAATCTACTGCTAATGTTTACACGTTTTCCGCTGTTCGTTAACCTATGTGTTTACAGTCTATATAAATTGTGCCAGAGATGAACATCGTTTCAAGGCTGAAATGTATTCACTGATTGTGCTATCTCAACTACCACAATTGGATGTCGCAATGGCTTTAGGTCTGTTCAGATGAGGTCCAATTTGGACCGGAGTTAAAACTAATTATTTGAAACAAACAGACATTTGTTTTTCCACAGTAGAGTAGATCATCTTGGAGCATTGGAACAAAGAGGTCCAGACGTTCCTCGGATTTTTTTATTCCGGTTTATGTTTTTATACGTCGAGAACGAGAATGTGAGGGAGCAACAAAACTTGGTGACAAAGCAAAGGAGGAGAGGTTGCTCTGGTACAGGTAGGGCCTATGTTAGACGGCGGGAAGAAACACGTGGGACAAAGAATGCTGGTTATGAAACCACCAGGAAAGAGAAAACGCAGAAGTTCGAGGAAAAGGTACATGGATGTGATCAAGGAAGATATGAAGGAGTTGGGAGTGGAAGATGACCATACGCAGGACCGGTGTGGGTGGAGACGGATAATCCGCTGTGGCGACCCCTAAGAAGGAACATGTCCGAAGAAGAAGAAGAAGTCAAATAAGACCAATTTGTGGTTTTAAAAGGTTTTCATCTGAACTGCCACTTGTTAAACTTACTACTCTGTGCACTTATCACTGCCTTCTTTCCATAATATTCTTCGCTTCCCTATTATTAATGTTTTTGAAATTTTTGGTTCGTTAGGAATTCACCATATTATGGAATATGTGCATGTATTAAATACTGATCATATTTTATGTGTGACATTCTGTAAAATAATTTTACATGTAAACTATTGTGAGCATCAAATGCACAAAAGTTGTAGTAAAATGTGGGAAGCGAATGCATAACTTCTTTATGATTTTATCTGCATCATAGCTTTATCTTTCTCAAATAAATAAATAAATAAATAAAGCAACCTACATGCACACTTTCTCTTTACTTACAGAAGTTATTAAGGATTTTTCACAACCTTCAGTTCAGTCGGTAAACCGCGCAACGAAAGCAAAGGTCAATTTATCTAAGCGTTAGAAACATTTAAACTTGTAGCTAACAAACAGCTGTAACCACCATAGACCTGAGCTGAACCCTGGGTTTTTATCATTTTTCATCCATTGGCAGCCTGTGAAACTTTCATGCCTGTGCCACAACAAATTCACACACACACCAAACAAAAAACTTTTAACGGATCTTTTCTTTTAAACATGCGGCTAACCGAGCTTTTAATGTATTGTGCAGCTGAAGAAATAAACCGTTTTAGTGCAGTCGGTCTTGACGTCATTGTACATCAGATTTGTTAAAACAAAAGATGTTCAAAGTTTGGAAATATTTATAATACACCCTAGTACTCATGTAGTTAAAATTTTCCACTGGCTGTGAATGTGGTCGTTTTACTTTGTACATTGGCAACATCAAATTGTACTCATAGGGCCTAAATGAAATATGTATTAAGTCTCTCTCTCTCCCTCTCTCTCTCTCTCTCTCAAACGCACACACAACACACACGCGCGCGCACCTAGAGCTTGTTAATTTTCACTGTGTGTGCGAGAAATGACACGCAACAAACATCTTAATTACTTGTAATTCAACTCGCCCTTTGTCCCTCTACAACCATTGTTTGGGATATACGTGCAGAGCTTGACTGAATGATATTTATGAGTCCATAAAAGACCCTCTTTGATTAATTGTTTCCTTCTTTTTTTTTTCTTGATAAATTGTTATCAATTTTTTTCTGAGTGAAATGCCAACTATGGCTGATTGTATTTTACGTTTCAAGATACCAATATGTAAATCATGAATTTCATATTAATATTTTGTATCTGTGACCATTTTAGGGACACGAAAAAGCAACGATGCCAGTTAGACCTCAACAGGATCTTTGTTTTTTTCCTGTTTAGAAGTTTTACACTTAACCAGAATATCCGGCAGCTATGAAATGGTAAACAGCCAAGAAGCTGGAACCTGGAAAGATAGTTCCGTTCACAATGGGCTATTTGAGACCGGAATATCTGTCTTTAACTTCCCAATTACAGTAAAATAAACCTTTTGCCCCCTTCAACATGCTCTAGTAATGACGCGATTTAGACTTGTTTTCGGTTCAGTGTAGTCTGCGTCTTGGCACAGGCTAAAAAGGTGCAAACTAATTTGTTTAGTAGATGACTCATAAATATTACTTTGATACCACCATAATTACTCTCTTTTGGTAAATTATTGTTTTTATTAAATTTGGTGTGTAAATCTTCTCGAATATCAATATCTTTGGAAAATGGCGCGTTAAAAAGAGGTGTCAGGAACTGAAAATATAACCTTCTTTTAAAACCTCTACTGAATACAAGATGTGTGAAAGTTTAAGAGGCCTCAGAGCATGAAAAACAGCAATATCACCTAATTTTGAGCTTAATAAAAACGCCCACTTACTATTCCGTCTGCTTGGAGAGGTCTAGGAGCCAACACAAGTTAATTGTTGGATGTTGGATTCTAGGAGTGGTTGATACTAAAACTATTTTTTCGCCTTTTTTAAATTTTATTTTGAAATTTGAACTTAAGATATTTGGTACTGTGCAAATTAAGATGGTATTGCAGAGCTATCAAAGTACTCTCATTTTGTTCTTATATATATATATATATATATATATATATATATATATATATATATATATATATATATATATATATATATATATATATATCAGCAACAATTGAAGAAGACCCGAGAATTGGAGAAAAGAAAAAAAGAAAGAAACTGGAGAAGGAAAAAAGGCAAATGATTATTCTTGTATGGGCAATTGAACAAATTTTATTTATGTCGGAAGCAGGTTCTCTGCGCAGAGGGTCATAATATTTCTTGATACGTATCGCTATTAGGGGTAACCTGATACCACGTATTTTGCTGCCTGGGATAATTTACTTGTCTGGGGGTTGTTGGCTGACAAAGATATATAGGAAGAACCTGATGAATGGAAATACACTTATGTTTGTGCGTGCGAGGGTGTGTGTGTCTGTTTGTGCGTGTGTGAGAGAGAATGAGAAAGAGAGAGACTGAAAGTGAAAGAGGAAGATGAGTAAATTGGCTTCTGAATTTGGCTTCTGAATTTGAAACAGAAATATCCAAATTATAAGAAATAAAGTCAAAGAAGGGACAGAATAAATGAGCAGAAATTAATTCACGTAGTCGCTTAACCTTGGTTGATCGTCCTTCCTTTATACTGCATCACGTTTTGGTTGATTTCCTACAGTATACATGCACTAAGCTTGTTAATATTGAATTCTCTACTTCTATGTTCATACATGTACACATGCATGGCATTAAAAACAAACTACCTAGAAACCTGGGTTGTGAAGTTTTTCCAAACGTTTAGTTTTGCAACTTGAAGTGTAAATGTTTTAACATTCTTAAAAGAACTAAACAAAAGAAAAGAAGCTTATTCCAATATTGAAGCCTAACAAAGTTTTTTAAACTGTAAAACGTATAATGATATTCTTCTCATCAATAAATACAGAGTTCACGATACTGCTGTCTCGAAGTTTTTAACGCAAATCTTGTTTAACATAAAAAACTTTAGTAAACGTTATGATCTAACTGAAAAGAACCGTGTGACTGAAAACTGCATTCGTCACTTGGAATATACATATTTCACACGTACTCACGATTGACTGAACAGAAAAAAAATGAAATATAATTATTTTATAATTTTCACAAATCCACCCACAGTCATTCTTACTCTCGAAGATTTTGGCCCGTGGTTGGCGTATGTCGGAGGCATTTATCCCCCCCCCCCCCCAAAAAAAAAGACAATTTTTGAGAAAATTTGTAGGATACCTAAATGTAAAGAGAAATCTCAAATATAAATATATATGCATATATTTTTCATGTATTTTGAAATCACGATTGAAGCCCCGACTACACTTAAGAGTAGAAAGAATGGATAGTTACAGTGCAGAGAGATTTATCAATTAACTTATCAAGGTGGCGCTACTGTGATGTGCTTTCTAGAAATAAAGCTTCTGTGTTTTAAATTTAATCTGAGCAATTGCAGCCTATATTGTCTCCAGTCATTATACAGGTAGTTTAATACAGAACGTTTAATATGTGATATAACAGACGGACCCAATCTTCCCTGCTAATTGGACTTCACTCGCAAATTGCAAATGGCTTTCCACACGCAGTGGCCGAAACCACTTCAAATAGAAACTTTTAGTTGATAAACAGTGGAAATTTCCGACGAAACCTCGATGTGTGACCTGAAAATTACTTGACGCAATATCAATCAGTCCTTTGACAGCAGTCAAGGTGTCGATTGAAAAAGGCCTGTTTTTGGCAACGTTTCTTTAAATTTGTTTTTAACCTGAGAGTTGTCAACCTGCTTAGCATCACGGAGTAGGGTTATGACTCATTATGTGTAAGACTCGTGTTTCTGTCTGATCAAAATATCGAGTCACGTAGACAAACGCGTAACAGAATAAAGAGAGAAAGAGTGAAAGGGTTATTGGTTCTGATTTTTGATACATTTCGGCGTTTTAACCACTGCGTTAAAAGGATACCCTAATGTGGATATCGGCTTAATTCGCATCATCAGACGACTGGACATATCTGGACGATCTGAATGGCCGTCCATTTTTTCGACTTCCCCTTAAAGTAAAAATTTGATTTCGTGCAGTGGGTCCTGTATTGAGTTAATTGACTCGCCTCTCTGGTGATCTGAAATTCAGGACATGACCTTTGACATGGTAGAAATCTGCGGTATTTTACTGAAAAAAAACTCAATGCGTATAATGTAGACCAGATATTTAACATCATCCAATCGAAAGGAAAAAACAGTGTATGCGGATTGGGGTCCTTTTGCTAGATCCTACTGGAATCCGTCGGTTACGTTAATTAGCTCATTGCCTAAATTAACGTGGAAGCATGGACTTGCAACAAAAAGATGTGTCCCTGTGTTAGGTGGCTGGCCCGTAGCCAGCAATTTCAAAAGGGGGGTTCGTTTTCTGAAAAGTGGACCTTTTTCCATAAAAACATCATGTACCTACATCAAATTTTACCCAGAGTGGACCTTTTCTTCAGCAAAAAGGGGCGGTTCTTTCGAACCCCCGACCCCCCCCCCCCCCTGGCTACGGGCCTGGGTGGGGTGGGGAGGGTGAGTGGGATAGGGATCGAAAGATTCTCAGCTCTGAATCAAAATTTTGACCTAAGTCTACACCATTTCTCAAGTTAGCTCAACTTAGGGGGTTAAATAATGTTCATGTTCATAAAAATTTCCCTTTGAAATTGCTGCATATACAAGCCTGTTGTTTCAACACATTTTAAGACAGTGTTTAGAGAAGGGCGCTTTCACCATGCCTCAAGTTGTCAACTCTACTAGACTAGGTGATACCATTGTAACACTTAAAATTAAAACATATTTGATTATTGGTTTTTAATTATCTAACCATAAGAGTGAATGGTGCTCGTAGTTTGTGATTATCTGAGAGGAATTTCTCTATACGCGCTCCATTACTTTATATATATCAGGGGCAGATCCAGAGCAATTAACAGACAGTCTTCAAAATTATCTCTGTTGATTCATCCTCCAATTTTGACCGTCTTCCAACAGAAAAAAATTAGATACCCTTCAATGTAAACTTGAAAATCTGACCGTCTTGCGGAAGACCCAGAAGACGGCCTAAATCCGCCCCTGTATATATACTGTCACCAAAAATCCTTCATCATGCACAAGAGATTTAACCAACCAGTTAGCGGCTTGCGGGGAGGGGATGGGGGGGGGGGTGGGAGGAGTGTAATCTGTTCATTAATTAAGGGGCAGTAATGTGTTCTCATCTTTTGATAAGGACTGGAGATTGAATCCTCCATTTTGTTTTGAAAAGCCCCCCTCCCCCCCACTCCCCTCAATTATATGCTCTACCACAGGCTCCCCGAATAAAGGTTATTGGCAAATAGAAGGTTTAAGAAATTACAGGTGCGCTTTCCAATGACCCCTAAAGCTGTTGGCGATCAAGTCGCACGCCTTCTTAATGCAAAGTCGTGTTTTTTTGCACGTAGACGGGGAGGGGGGGGGGGGGGGGGAGGAAACCCTAGTCGATCTCTGATTTTGCATAGACTAAAAATTGGGTTTACAAAGATGGTTATTGCTCAGCGAAGCAAATCAGAAATTTGAAAAAAAAGCAGACAAAGATTATTTTGCTATAATATGTAGGAAACGGGAATGAAGAAGTAGAATAGTTGTGCCTTGTTTCGCATGTTCTACTGTTTTGGAAAATGAGAAAGATACTTCTGAAGCAAGCGTTGGCTCTGACTCACTCCCCCCCCCCCCCCCCCCCGATCTCCCCAGTCTGTTATTAAACACCGTCTGTAAGCAAGTCTAAATTTAGATTTCTCTCAGTTCTCCAGTTTTTTAGTTCGAAAAGGTCTGTTTATGCCCATGTCCTCCATGCAGGGGCGGACCCAGAGATATTTTCTGACAGTTTTCCAAATTATCTTTGTTGATCCATCCTCCAATTTTGCCTCCAATTTTGACCGTCTTCCAACAGAAAAAAATTTAGATACCTATCAATGTAAACTTGAAAATCTGACCGTCTGCTGGAAGACCTAGACGATGGCCTAAATCCGCCCCTGCCCTCCTCAGGTGATGGCGATAGTGCAGACATAGAGGGGATTACTGGCACGTGGATTTTGCTCATTATAAAACCAATATAATCTTAATGTAAAACAAGCGATTGATAAGTGGGAAAAACCTCACCAATATGAACTGACTTCAGAATGGTTTCTTTGATGACTGCTTCTTCTTTATTTTATTCTTTCAATTATTTTTTAACTAGTTGAGTCTACTTGATCATGAAATGACGTGACTCATCACGTGAATCATACCGTCTAAGATTACGACACTTTACCTTGATATATCCCGTCAACGTGCACCGCGTCACTTCAGCTGTCCACGTTGTACGTTTGCATATTTAAATTGCACACCTTAACCCCCTCCCCCCTCCCCCTTCCATCTACTCTGAGTACCAAAGCCCCCAATTTCGAACACGTGCACGGTATACTTTATAGTTTGAAATTGCTTATGTTTATCTTTTGAATTACATATTTTAATGTATTTATAAAGATATTCAAAACGTTAAGTTATATTGACTCCTACTTCATCAGAATTAGTCATACAATAATAATCAAACATAAGGAACCCCTTTAATCCTTTTAATCTTTCATCATGACTCATATCAGCAAGCCACGAATAAAAGAAAAATGGCTAGATATCCCGTGCTCTGTCTCTTTATTTTTACCTTTTCTCAGCGGCTTCTTCCTCAATAGACAGATAAGAAAAACAAGCTTGAGGGTGTCTAGACGATCTCTTTGTATCCCGTTTTTAAAAGTCGGTATCATGAAAAGAAATTATCACTGTGAGATCGAAACAGAAAAAAAGTGCCTGCGTGTGGAAGTGCATATAAATGAATTTGAATTTGTTCACACAGATTTTATTTTTCAAATATTTTATATATCCTATTTCCGAGTTTCTCTAGCCGTTTCAATTAACACCTGCCCCGAACACGAAATAAAAAACTAAGGTAATTAGTCCGATAAGAGCTATAATGTATATATTTGCCTTTCAATCAAAAACACTTTAAACCAGTTGTAAGGCACAATATAATCTGTATACAATACCGAAGATAAGTTGACCGCGAGCTTAATTTTAATTGCTCTCTTTCAAAAAATAAACTTATATCAATCAGTCTGTGTATACACTGCGTTTCAAAAGTTTTGCAGTGCCAGGCTACATGTGCACCTAATGATTTAAAAGCGTGCATAGAGGCACGTGCATAGGCATTACGTTACTTTATCCGGCCGTGCAACCGGTGCAACTGATAGCGTGAGTTGCAGACATAAAAGGCTATGTGAAAGCGTTATTCATTCTATGAATATAATGCTTTGTAGACTTTCGGTGCACACACGCACACGCCCCCCCCACACACACACACACATTCACACACAAACTTACATATGCACACAAACGTGCGTGCACACACACGCGTGCGCGCGCACGCACACACACACACACTAGCAGACACACGAAATCAAGTAGTTTCCAGACCTGTGCCCCCATATAACAGTAAAACTGTTCTCATTTATCATTTTTATATTTGCTTCTCGAAAAAAATCCTTCTGCCCCACCTCCTTTAGCCATATGTTGCATCCGCCGGGGTCTAGCCTAGGGCTGCTGGGTAGACAGTTTTATTATAACCAGTCCATCACGGCATTCCTTAGAGATATACAGTATTGCCCATCTTACCTTATACCACGTATGTAATATTTCCTGCAATAACTTATATTTTCGTTTGCCGTCTAACTTCTGTTTCACTGTCTGTTTATCTTCATTTCTTTTTTATCTTTTTTTCCTCGTTTTAATTTATATCATCATGTCATCCTTTTTCAATTACATTATGTCATTGTCAGGCTTTATGTCAGTCTTTTTTAATTTCGAATTTCATTACGTGTTTTCTTCCCTCTCAACTTCATGGAATTCTATTTGAATTATTGTAGGCTTGGGTCAGTCTTTTTCTTTTTTCTATGCTTGTTTTTGTCTGTTTATTATGAGTTAGCTTCTTTTTTTAATTTAGTTCCTCCATTTAGTTTTTCTAACGTATCTTTTCCTGTGCGTACGTGAGAATGAAAATCAAATATCCATTAAACTGCCAGCGTCACGGCATTTCAAGTTATCTTATTAAAGAGAATGGCATATACAGTACTTATATTGGCAGTAAGCAAAGTTTTGTCACGCAGGGTTTGGGGGGGGGGGGAGGGGGAAGCAACTGTTTTTACACCGGATATTTTGATCCTTGCAGGCTGCCAACTGATAGGAATTGCGTTTCCTGAAAAGGGTGTATTATTTCAATCTACATTTTACATTGCATTAAAATGTTGTCGGAAACCCCACTTAATTAGTGCATACTTATAGTTATCAGAATAACGCTCGGATTTTATAACAATTATGAACGGATAAGGTCGAAATGACCCGATCTGCAAGTATGTACACGAAACATAATCCCTCTAAATTTCATTTTCCTAGTAACCTGTTTGTTGTAGCTGTCAGTGTAAAAATATCACACATGATCGACTGACCAGTGGTATATGTATATGCCAGATGTAAAACCCGATATCCTACGAGGTGAGGTGTGATTTAGGTGATTTATGGAAGGGTAAAAAGGCATTGCGTTTTTGCACTGGTTCTTTGCAATCTGATGTGTCAAATACCGTCGCATAGTAGACCTATCCCTTTTCAACTTCCGCGTTTGATTTTGATTTGATTTTTCTTTCTCGTTTTGCACTTTTGTGACTTTTTGTCTTGTCCCTATGTATGCCCTTGAAAAGCATCTCCTTTTTATTTGTGTTGTTGGTTTTTTGTTTTTCTTTCTATCCTCTTTTTATTTCTTTCTTTTCTTTGTACCCTTTTTTTATCTCTCTTTCTTTTTGCTATGGTATGCCCACTCTTCTGATACAGGAGGAATGTTAAGTCAAACATGTTAAAAAGATCTGCAACCTTTTCTTGCAACAAGGGGTGTACAACTAAGGGAATCATTACATATATAGCGCCATATACACCTATAATAATACCCAAATAGATATATATATATATATATATATATATATATATAAATAGAAGACGTGACGTGTGAGGAATCAACACACAGCTAATTAACAAACATCCAACTTGTGTGGCTGGGTGGTATTGATGAAGGGCAAGTTTTCCTGATGGCATGAAGGTTATTAGACATGTTTTTACTCTTCTCTCGCAGAGAAAATACAGGGGTTTTAGTTTGAAATGTTAGCGGCGTCTTTAACTTGGCACTTACTCAGTTAGTGAAGTTACTGATATTTTGAGGTCGGCAATTACTTAAATTTTGTTTTAATGGAGAAATTATAGTGCCTGAATTACTCTTTGACTTAATGAACTCTCTTTTCTAAAACTTCCCCGTCTATCGCACCACTTTCGTCTATTACGTGGTGGGCACGTCTATTTTAAGACAACCCTTGTAAGTCGACCTCATTAACCCACACCCCTGCACTAGCTTGTGTAGGACACTTGCACCCATTACAATTTGAACCAATTTGTCATTGTTTTGCAGTCGAAATATAATACGTTATCTTCCCAGGTATTCCTAATAGAAAATGACACAATTAAGACGCACTGAATGTGTATTTCCAGATCTTATAAATACAAAATAGAATAAAATAAATCACAAGCGTTTTCTTTAATAGCGACCTTTACAGCTAAAAAGGTGATCTATTGAATCAAACAAGGTTATCCACTGAATCGGTAGAAGTGCAAGGGACCCGAGTTCAGAGATTATTTGAAACTAAAATTTGTCANCAAACAGATTTTATTTTTCAAATATTTTATATATCCTATTTCCGACTTTCTCTAGCCGTTTCAATTAACACCTGCCCCGAACACGAAATAAAAAACTAAGGTAATTAGTCCGATAAGAGCTATAATGTATATATTTGCCTTTCAATCAAAAACACTTTAAACCAGTTGTAAGGCACAATATAATCTGTATACAATACCGAAGATAAGTTGACCGCGAGCTTAATTTAAATTGCTCTCTTTCAAAAAATAAACTTATATCAATCAGTCTGTGTATACACTGCGTTTCAAAAGTTTTGCAGTGCCAGGCTACATGTGCACCTAATGATTTAAAAGCGTGCATAGAGGCACGTGCATAGGCATTACGTTACTTTATCCGGCCGTGCAACCGGTGCAACTGATAGCGTGAGTTGCAGACATAAAAGGCTATGTGAAAGCGTTATTCATTCTATGAATATAATGCTTTGTAGACTTTCGGTGCACACATGCACACGCCCCCTCCCCCCCCTCACACGCATTCACACACAAACTTACATATGCACACAAACGTGCGTGCACACACACGCGTGCGCGCGCACGCACTCACACACACTAGCAGACACACGAAATCAAGTAGTTTCCAGACCTGTGCCCCCATATAACAGTAAAACTGTTCTCATTTATCATTTTTATATTTGCTTCTCGAAAACAAATCCTGTGTCCCACCCCCTTTAGCCATATCTTGCATCCGCCGGGGTCTAGTCTAGGGCTGCTGGGGAGACAGATTTATTATAACCAGCCAATCACGGCATTCCTTTATGATATGCAGTACTGCCCATCTTTCCCATGTACATGTATACATGTTTGTAATATTTCTTGTAATATCTGATATTTTCGTTTGCCGTCTAACTTCTGTTTCACTCTCTGTTCACCTTTATTTCTTTTTTATCTTTTTTTCCTCGTTTTAATTTATATCATCATGTCATCCTTTTTCAATAACATTATGTCATTGTCAGGCTTTATGTCAGTCTTTTTCAATTTCGAATTTTATTACGTGTTTTCTTCCCTCTCAATTTCATGGAATTCTATTTGAATTATTGTAGGCTTGGGTCAGTCTTTTTCTTTTTTCTATGCTTGTTTTTGTCTGTTTATTATGAGTTAGCTTCTTTTTTAATTTAGTTCCTCCATTTAGTTTTTCTAACGTATCTTTTCCTGTGCGTACGTGAGAATGAAAATCAAATATCCATTAAACTGCCAGCGTCACGGCATTTCAAGTCATCTTATTAAAGAGAATGGCATATACAGTACTTATATTGGCAGTAAGCAAAGTTTTGTCACGCAGGTTTTTTTTTTTTTTTTTTTTTTTTTTTTTTTTTTTTTTTTTTTTTTTTTTTTTTTTTTTTTTATTTTTTGGGGGGGGGAAGCAACTGTATTTACACCGGATATTTTCATCCTTGCAGGCTGCCAACTGATAGGAATTGCGCTTCCTGACAAGGGCCTGGAGCAACCTAAGACAACTAAAACGGTGTATTATTTCAATCTACATTTTACATTGCATTAAAATGTTGTCGGAAACCCCACTTAATTAGTGCATACTTATAGTTATCAGAATAACGCTCGGATTTTATAACAATTATGTACGGATAAGGTCGAAAAGACCCGATCTGCAGTTATGTACACGAAACATAATCCATCTAAATTTCATTTTCCGAGTAACGTGTTTGTTGTAGCTGTCAGTGTAAAAATATCACACATGATCGACTGACCAGTGGTATATGCATATGCCAGATGTAAAACCCGATATCCTACGAGGTGAGGTGTGATTTAGGTGATTTATGGAAGGGTAAAAAGGCATTGCGTTTTTGCACTGGTTCTTTGCAATCTGATGTGTCAAATACCGTCGCATAGTAGACCTATCCCTTTTCAACTTCCGCGTTTGATTTTGATTTGATTTTTCTTTCTCGTTTGGCACTTTTGTGACTTTTGGTCTTGTCCCTATGTATACCCTTGAAAAGCATCTCCTTTTTATTTGTGTTGTTGGGTTTCTTGTTTTTCTTTCTATCCTCTTTTTCTTTCTTTCTTTTCTTTGTACCCTTTTTTTTTATATCTCTCTCTCTTTATGCTATGGTATGCCCACTCTTCTGATACAGAAGGAATGTTAGGTCAAACACGTTAAAAAGTTCTGCAACCTTTTCTTGCAACAAGGGGTGTACAACTAAGGGAATCATTACATATATAGCGCCATATACACCTATAATAATACCCAAATAGATAGATATATATATAAATAGAAGACGTGACGTGTGAGGAATCAACACACAGCTAATTAACAAACATCCAACTTGTGTGGCTAGGTGGTATTGATGAAGGGCAAGTCGTCCTGATGGCATGAAGGTTATTAGACATGTTTTTACTCTTCTCTCGCAGAGAAAATACAGGGGTTTTAGTTTGAAATGTTAGCGGCGTCTTTAACTTGGCACTTACTCAGTTAGTGAAGTTACTGATATTTTGAGGTCGGCAATTACTGAAATTTTGTTTTAATGGAGAAATTATAGTACCTGAATTACTCTTTGACTTAATGAACTCTCTTTTCTAAAACTTCCCCGTCTATCGCACCACTTTCGTCTATTACGCGGTGGGCGCGTTTATTTTAAGACAACCCTTGTAAGTCGACCTCATTAACTCACACCCCTGCACTAGCTTGTGTAGGACACTTGCACCCATTACAATTTGAACCAATTTGTCATTGTTTTGCAGTCGAAATTTAAGACATCACCTTCCCAGGTATTCCTCATAGAAAATGACACACTTAAGACGCACTGAATGTGTATTTCCAGATCTTATAAATACAAAATAGAACAGAATAAAATAAAAGCGTTTGCGTTAATAGCGACCTTTACAGCTAAAAAGGTGATCTATTGAATCAAACAAGGTTATCCACTGAATCGGTAGAAGTGCAAGGGACCCGAGTTCAGAGATTATTTGAAACTAAAATTTGTCAA
>NW_019774280.1:403393-447862 GCF_001039355.2 Lingula anatina
CAGCAAGTTTTCTACTGGATCTAAATCTAGCAGTTCGACAGTTAGTTTTCATTTATCTCCATCTCTAAAATGGAATGGAGGTGAAGAAAGCTTTTCTTCGACTTAAGAATTTTTCAAGCACGAGTTTATAGATAGAAAATTTCGCTAATGTATTTTTTTTGTTGATGGTTAAGTGAAAAGTGTCGAAAATCACTTGAGAAATTTTAAGCTTTATATATATAAAGGTCTAACGTTCACTATGTGCCTTTAAATTGCCACACAGTGTATATTTACGTCAATTTAAAACGCTGTAGTGGAGAACTTGCGTGAATTCCTGAATCAGATGTGTTTACATTTTAATGACGCGCCGTGCGCACTGGTTAATGTAACATTACAGCCAGAGATCAGGCCAATTCTTAAAATAAAAAAGACACGAAGAAAGAGACAACTATTGTTAAGCTTATTGGTTTGGTGGAGTATAAGTTGTGACAATCTGAGTTAGCAATCTGCTCAATGACAAAACTATAAGAACCCTGTTTGGTTCCGCTAGAAAACTGTAAGTACGCAATTCGATGACTCAGCAAAGGAGTTCTACTTATAATGCATAAATATGTGATACCGTAAGAAAACCAATTTGCATTCATTCAATGCATTAAAAAAAAAAAAAAAAAAAACTCCAACCCCAGCTTTGCCAGTACTACAATATATTCAATGCCCAGACCGAATAGGTATGTAATTTACCATGTCGATAGAATCAGTACCTGAAAACAATATGAATTCGCAGTAAAATTGGTGGGTGAAATAAGCTGGTAAACAAAATCAGTAATAGATCGCTTTAAGGCTCTATGGTTATCTTGCTTTTAATTCCAGCACGGAAAAGGGTCCTAGAAAGAGAGGCGCTAAAATTTTCCACAAGCATACGTGTGCCTACGTGACTATTGCGAGTCTTTTCCCGCTTTAGAATTGCTTCTGTTTAAGACGTGGCTCCCGAGGATAAAAAGCATTTTCCGCCGTTGTAAAACTTTCTTGATGAAATAAGCACCGATTATAGCCCGAATGCAATGCTTTATGTTTTGTAGCGTTTTTTCGGTTCCTTACAACAATTACTTATAGTATGTTATTCATATATTGAACTCGATATGATATATGGTATCTGTTATTCAATCTTTTCATCAAAGCTCAAAATGTTTTAATGTGTTGTTGAGAAGAAATTTCAGCACAAAATAAGCCTGACTTATCATGATTGCTGACATCTCTTTAACGAACACTCTTGTGCACTAACTCAAAGTCAACTACGTCCTTATCTTACGGAAAAGAAAATTCATGAAAACAAAGGCGGATAGCCGACGTCTTTCAAACGACCTTGATCCTGGAGGGCCTCAATGCGTACGTGCTCCCACTACGCGAGCCACAGCTTCAACACAAGGGCCCAGACAGTATAAAAACCGGCCACAAGAACTTTTTAGTCTAAATTTCATTTCAGTGCTCGGGTTCAGAGAAACTCAGTGCTTTCGTAAGGCTTTTGTAACTTCTCAGAGATATTTTTCTCTACCCCTTACCTAAATCATGGGTTTCGATATTCCTGAACCATACAAATGGGACGAGTCCTTCAGGGTTTTCGTGAGTATTTTTCAAAATCATCTTTAAAAAATAATTTAGCATTATGGAATTTTAAGACATCTTACTTCATTTCCATATACATGTATTTGTAGTAAAACAAGTAAGATTAAAGGAATGACGTTTTTTTTTCGAATAATGTGAGAAAACACCTTTTTTATAATGATGTATTTGAATGTTTGGCGGATCTTGATAAAACTTTTTTTCGTGCTAGATGAGATCTATTTTGAAAATGACGCAGTGATCATTAACTTATGCGTCCATTTATAATTTGTAGTATATGCATTATAGAGTGAAGAGAAATGATTGCCACACAGAACTTGGGACATATTAGTCCTTTCTTTTATTACAAAATGAATATTTACATTTGATGTATGCATGTAAATTATAATTGACTTCTTTTTGATGAATTTATCGATTATATTCCTTTCAGTACGAAAACCTGGACGCGGAACACAGGGCTATCTTTGATGGGATCTTTGCGTGTGATAAAAACAGGGGCGACGCCGCTGCGCTGCAAAGTCTCATTAAAGTTTGCAAGGATCATTTCGCTGATGAAGAGGTACGTCTCTCTCTCTCTCTCTCTCTCTCTCTCTCTCTCTTATTTTACCTCTTGTCCTTCCTATAAGCTATATGCGCTCTGAAATCAAAATGCACTCGATTTTTTTTTAAATATAAAATAAGCATTTAACTGAAAAGAAGCACTTCTGTATGCACAACAGTTTTTCATTATATTTTGATCTATCACTGGCTCTTATTATTACCCAAAACTGTGCAGTGTGGGTGATTTCATATAAAAGTGAACATTTGAGTCTCGTCAATGAAACGCGCATTTTGCACAATATATTTGTGTAATTTGAACCTTCGACTTATTAACGCTATTTTACCCTCCAATGTGGAAAGAAATCAACGAAAATTAAATAGTGATATAAAACAACTGATGTGAAGTGATTCAAATGTTGACTTTTTTGTGGAAAGACCCCCAGGTACATGTACAGGTACACATTCTTGTTTCTATAAAAGACTCCCAAAGATAAATGCACCACTTCTACTAGTTTCTTATACCACTAAAATAAAGGCAATATGCCTTTCTTTCAGCCAATATAGTTTTAAAACTATGGATGTATATTTGCTCGCGCAAATGCATACTAATTCAAATGAAACCTCCGAGGGATATTTATAGCACAGAAAGAAAGCAGGAAAATTTATTCATATTTCATCCAGGAAATATGAAACCATGGCCTTTTGGACTTCTTTAATTATTATATAAGTTACCTTTTTTTAAATATGCAATAACATTTGGTCGTGCTTTGTGGCAAAAAATTATTTTAAATGCATATTGAAGGGTAACAATGGCGTTATCATCACTGTATCTGTACCGTAAATGACCGTCACTTTTACACTGTTCTCTTTCAGGGCATGATGGCGAAATCAACAAAGTATGGCGACTTGGCTGCACATAAGCAAAAACACGACAAGTTTATTGCAGATATATCTAAGCTCTCTTGTCCTCTCAACGATGACCAGATTCACTTCGCCAAAGACTGGTAAGTTTTTTCTTGATCGTCTTGCATTCATAAGCACGTGTAAATTGAACCATTTTATAACCAAACTACACTGTATGACGTCATCAGACGACCATCTTATATTTAAGGAATTCAAGCTCGAACTAGATTTGTTACGTCATGTGTTGAGCGTTAAGAACAACGTGTCAACTCATTTAGACCATTTGCAATCCAAGATAGTTATCAAAATGGCTTTCTACTCTGTTAGACCGCCGACCGTGGTTCAGTTTTCCCTCAAGTATGGTTGTTGGGAAGGAACCATTTCATGAAATTCGATTAAATGTACTAGAAAAGAAAGCCAGGCAAGAAAGCGCAACATTAAAAGAAATCCGGATGGACGATCTATTTCTCACGTGCTTTTAAATAAGCAGATCTATTTTTGGTTTAAATATAAAAAAACCCCTTTATATGAAGACGTAGGTTTATGTTTCAATATTATATCGTAGAAGATATTTTTCTAACTGAAACGGGGATTGAAAGTGCAAGATCAAATGGAACAAACGAGGTATGATGTAGAGAGAAAAAATGTTCGAAATGATTATATTTTTATGTAATTTATCACAGTGATACAATTTTGTTTTTCGTTTTTAATAGGTTAGTTCAGCACATCAAGGGAACCGATTTCGAATACAAAGAAAAGCTGTAAGAAAACCGCCTTTGGACAGACTCCAAATGTGTGCCTCCTTTTCGGGTCGATGAACGAAAGTCAATTCTACAAGTTGCGCACTGAAATGAGACTTTTCTGTGGAGATTTCAATAGATACTGGGGAATTGTTAACTAGTTTTGGTGTTTTTGTGAAACAAAGGGATGCGGTGCCATCGTTGCTTTTTGCTTTGTTATTCAATGAAGCACGTTCTTATTCCCAAATTATCATCTGTGGGATATCGCCTATTTCTTTTGTTTTTCATACGCTAATCTATGGTTTTGTTAACTTTCCTATATAGGAAATCTCAGATGTATTTACTTTTGTATTATCATAAATGAAGACAAATCTGATGTGTATTATACAATATTTGGGCCAAATCTGTTGTTAGAATTAAGGTGCTCTAAATATTTACCCGAATCCGAATCTTCAAAACATACGGGCATCGGGACAGCTTTTAATATGACTATCAACGTTTTATCTTTTTATTTCAAAAAATGAATCTCTCGTGTATTTCTTAAAGTATTAATCATTTCAGCACGTGAATTTACTTCACTTAGATGCACATTTTCGGATGCACATCTTTGTCTTTCATAACATTTAGTTAAAATTATCACTTTTAATTATGCACAGTAATTCACTCTACCTTGGCACTCAAAAGCAAGCTTGACAATTGTAAAGTTTAACGCCAGCTGCAGCAAATGCTACATAATCAGTTGTTAAAACCATAGTAATTCAACTTAGCATTTAAAAGGCACACAGTGTAGTATTTCTTGTATTTTTTCATGAATAATTAAGTAATAAAAAGAAAATAAAACGAGCTACCTTTTCCTCCGTTTTCGTTTTTTATCGCCCGTTTCTGGTCAGCTGCTTGTTCATCACGTGATTCAGACACGTCAATACAGTGAAATGGTTGAGAGAGCTCTCGTTCGAAATTTAGTTTAAATTTGCATGTTCAAGCGTCTCTCATTTTTGCGAGTCTCATTATTACACACTCATTCATTATACAGAGTCATTTTAGTGTAGTCTTTTGCTTGTCCATGCCTGTCTATAAAGATTAACCAATTGTGGTTACATTTTCCTTTCTCAGATACAACAAAGGCCACGTACGTTAGGCTACTTAAAATATATTATTCGACTGCAAGCCAAATGAACTCATGCAAGCGCATTACTAAAGTGTGCCTTATAATGAGCACAAAAACGAAACAGTTGCCACAACGTAAACATAATCTGTTTGCAATCGGCGCAAAAAAAGTTTAGGCAGCACACATATGGTTGGAAGACGCTTTCCGCCTCGCCACCAGTTATGAAACACTAGATTTTCTGTTTCCCGCCAATGTGCCGCAACTCTCGTCCTAGGGTCCGAAATGGACTTACATGTAGAATATTCCATTGCCACATTCTACATGTATGGAGAATATTCTTCATTGCGGTAGATGTGCCAGCGCAATCATTGCGATAGATGTGCCAGAACATTGCGCTGGCACATCTACCGTAGGGAGAGTTACGATTGTCACTTCAATTTACTGATTACTCTTTACCTGCCTGTTCAAGCAAAACAAAAGTAAAAAACCCAGCAAATATTGTTATCTGTTATATCTGCGCTATACATGTCATAACAAAATCTTTGATGAATGAAACGATTTATTTACCTTGGCCAAGTGAAGCCGGTTTGTTTTGATAATCATCTAAACACTGAGTCCAACTTTACAAATAGAAACACTGAAAAGGCTTTGAGCATGACACCGAATATTTATTGACAATTCTATTCATTCAGGGTCTGAATATAAAGCAAAAAATAAATATTCAGAAAAACAAATAAGTACTAATTAACTTTTTGATTGAAAAAAAAAAAAAAAAAAAAAAAAACAATATCACATTTCAATATAATCTCTTATTAGAACATTATCTAAGTAACTCTGCCGAATCTCTGATTGCAACTGCAAAGTGAATTTATAATTTATACAAATGAAAAGAAAAATAATTACCATGCGATCAACATTACAGAAGCCCTGACCAGTTATGGTTAATAAAAATATATTTTACAACAAAATAAAGTATGGCAATGACTTCATCATTTCAATGGGGGAAAATGTGAATTTTACAAATGCTGTATTTTGAAGTATAATTTCTGGAAATCAGAACATTCCTATTGAGTGGTAGCAACAAAACTGAAAGCAAGCTACTCTACAGTTCTATTCTATTTAGTTAAAGCACCCCAAAAAGCTATATAGAAATACAATATTTTGTGATCATAACATTATGTATATCAATGGTTGATAATGTATATTTTGCCCATTGAATAGTTTTAGTCATTACTGTACTATATTGATAAAGACATCTTTTTTAACATCAATTACATCTCACATCAACTGTGTTTTTTTTTAAACTGATAATCGTTGAACATCACAGTGACTGTGAAATCTTTAACTTAAGGCAGAAGACTAGATATTGATACTTGATATATAAAGCAGAAACTATGAGCTAACTATAAGTTTGGGTATATATACGTGTGTGTGTGTGTGTGTGTGTGTTGGATATCAAGTCTGGTGCTGGGAAAAATCAAGATATCCCCCAAAGAATACAATGCACCTTGGACCTTTATAGAAATATGGGTGAACGTTGTAAAAACTGAAATTCCTGAAATGCAGCTTGCCATTTTTCATTGCATCTGTACCATAACATTTTAAGAAAAAATTATTTAAAATGAAAACTGAAAATTCTGAAATCAGGCAAAATCTTGAAAACATTAACCAATGTAGAAAAAACGATCTTAAAAATTTTTGTGACTTTTTTCTTTATCATCAAAATATTTCCTTATGTAACCATTGAGAAAATCATTAGCTATTAAAAAAAAAATTTTTTTTTTTCCTTTTTAAGAGAGGCTTAATGCTCATTGTGTCTTTTAAATAATTCAAGTAATGTAACCTTTTGTTATATTGACTTTTTTAACCATACCAAAAAAAGAAATTTGAATCTTAAATGCAGTAGGAAATTAGAAGTTTACATAAACATGAATGTATTATAATGTGAGTTCTAATATTGCCATTACTGCTCATAAAAGTCTTCTCTCACAAGGAGTATTTTCATAAATCAATTTTTTTCTGAAATAATTCCACAGTGAGTTTTACACAGCATATTGCAGTTGAAAAATATTGCCACTGCAATTCATCAAATATATTTGATATGTATATTATAATTGACATGGTTTAAAAGTATTGGATACTCTGCTAGATCTGCTATCACTACAGCACCCAGAATGTCTAGACCCCTAGTTAAAAGTAGAACAACTAGAAGATGGGGAATCACCATACAACTAGAAAACCACTCCCAGAGCACAGATCTCCACCAAGACAGCTCAATCCTGTATTTATGGATCACAACCAAAATGTAATTAATTCTAAGTTAACCCTTAGTTAATCTGACTTATCCTGAAAATTTGATCAAAATCTACCGATAAGTTTAGTTTAGGCTATTATGTAACAAACCAACAAAGTTTAAAATACCTAGAGTATGATTCTACTCCCAGGTGACAGACTCTTTAAGTAAATAAATGGAAAAAAAAGGAAAAATACACAATCTAATTAAGAAATGTAAGTTATGAAAGGAGACAGTCAATAAGATTGTGGCTGGCCCAAAGTTCTCTTCTATAAATTGCATTTTCTTGTTTCTCAAATGCGCCTTACAGAAAGAAAACATAATTTCTGCTCAAAATTGCATTTTATACAAGAACTGAAATGCGTGGAATGCTTGAAATTGTTCATTAGACTCCTCCAAATGAAGAAAAAGTTGGTCCTAAAATTTGTTCTTTTGAGAGTCTAGACCTCACCAGCATGAAAAGGGCTGTGGGGCAGTACTTGTAATTTTAGCAAAATTTCTGTGTGGAATATTCTTTCTAATGCCAATATCTCACATATTTTATTACTTATACCAAAGTGTACACATATATCTTAATTTCTACAATTCAAATTTGGTTTCATCTTATCCTTGTATCACAGTAATCCTGTTGTCGGATCTTGAACACAAACAAACACACAAAAAAAAGAAATAATGCTGTTTATGTAGAATACAATATATTATATAAATGAAAGAGAATAGACCAGAAGCCCTAAAAAGCACCATATTTGCGATCTCCTTGTAAACAAAACTACATGAGGACATTGCCAGAAGACAGAGCAATTGTACTGCAGTGAATGGTTGTCATACATGTACATATAACCACAAAACACTAATACTGTCATTTCATGGGAAGCATCCTTTCATGGTGGGAAATACATACTCATTTTGTAAACTGAACCATAAATCATCCTTCTTGTTCTTCCTCACTCTCTTCCTCTTTTTCTTTCAAGGTTTCGTCTTCATCCTCCTCCTCCTCCTCTGACGGATTCAGCATTTCAGGTGAAGATGACCTCTTGGAGCTTGGCTCACTGCCTGTGTTGACCATTTCCCAGTCTGACCCTTTCCCCTTGGACCCGTCTTCTGGGTCACTGCTACTCTCAGCTGACAACATCATAGGGCTTGCGTGACCTTCCTGTTGACCTTCTTGTTGACCTTTTTCATCTATTTTTGTGTGACCTTGACCTTGATCATGCTTTTGGACTGCATCCTGATGATCTTCACCTTCAGAATGACCTTCCTCTAACTCCTTGCCTGGATCGGAGGTTTCTTTCTGTGTTTCCTTCAGTGAAGAACTATCTTCTTGGTGAAGATCTCCATCTTGAGGAATGTGTGAAGACTCTGCAAAAGTTTGAGCCTCAGCACCCTCTTCATCATTTCCAGAATGACCTTCAATCTCACCTTGACCTTGAGCCTGCGAAGTGACCTCCATGGCGGAAACCAGCATTTGTTGTACAGCCTGGTCATCTGCCTGGCCAGTGATCAGCTCTCCTGATACACCAGTAGTGTCTTCTACAACAATGAAGCATGACAACCATATAAATTCATGAAATCTATAGCAACTGATACACCATAGGCATACAGAGACATTGTAAATAATAAACACAGATACCGCATAGCTCCCACCATTACTGAGCTTAATATGTAGCTTCTAAAGAGAGAAGGGCAAAGGTGTTAATTTCTCTCTAGCATCCATTTGTTAAAAATCCATGCAAATATATAAACACCCCACCTTGTACAGTGTCTTTATCTAAGGAATGTTTCTCATTTCCATCCTCCATGATAACTGCTTGACCTTGACCCTGACCTTGACCTTGTGCCACTCTTTCATCATGTGGTACTGGGGTGGAGGTCTCCGGGTGATCTGATCTGATAACAGGTACAAGTCAAAAACAGAGAAAATGAGATACAATGTCATTATTTCTGTTATTTGAAAGTATTTTTTCGTCAATTCAAATGGAAAGCTTTGGAATGTGAATCAAATGAAATAGCTTTTGTGACTGATGTAAAATAAAGTGAGATTTCATGAGATTTGAAAGAGAGCATTTGACCACACCTGACATATTTTGAGTTTTGTATGGCATCACACAGTGCAGAAAGGGACATTTTAGAAGGACTGCCACGGTTTTATCTACATATGCCATATCTAAAATATCAACAGAAGATTTTAAGCTATGGACCATATTTACACTTGTTTTTAACCTTGGCGTTATTTACTTCCCAGCATACCTTGCTTTTGCCATGGTATCAGGAATGGACTGGAGAGAACCAATCAGAGGAACGATGCTGGCGGAATCCCCCTCCTTTCCTGTCACCACATTACCTGACCCCAGAGATAGCGTACTCAGCGTTGAAGTTGTCGAAATAATACTCCGGGCATCCTGGGATACACGCGGAGAATGCGGTGGTCCACTTTTCATTGGTGCCATCTCCTTTTGCCTGCAGGGAAGTAAAATTGTATGTTTCCTTAAACAAGCAATCACACAAGATAAATAAGAAAGAAAAAGTTAGATGCACACTCTATAGCTTTGACAAGTACTTTATGTAATTAAGCTCGACTATACTCACTATACAATGCTCTTCTTTTCTATGGATTATTGTCATCCAAATGAGTTGGTTTCATTTATGACGTGAAAAAAATAGTACATAACCTTACCTGGTATATTTGACACTCCCACCAGTGCCTGCGAGATTGATCATCTCATTCATAGGAATTTCTGCTCCAGGAGGCAAGTTTTGGGGCTGTCTTGACAGGATATACTCATTTAACTCCACCTGGTGGCGCTTTGCCAGATCTTTTGCTTGAACGCTGCAGAAAGCATATTCATTAAAAACCTTTGAGCTAAAAAAATCATTAACTTCTTAGAGCAATTGAGTTTCGGTCATCATAAAAATAAATATAAATAAATACTAAAAATACCTAAGATTGTTTAAACTCAGTTGTTCTTCTTGTAGCTTTAGGAAGCATTCACTCTTACCAACCCCCCAACACCATTGGAGACTGCATGTAAGAGCTAACAATTACTTCTATCGCTATTGAAAAAAAATTTCTCTATGCACACACAATCTAGGAGATTGTACATATAAACTCACAGTTGTTCCTGAAGCTCCAGTACAATGTTCTCCAGCTGAGCATGCTCCTGTCTGTGTGCAATCTCCTGTTCTTGAAGCTGCTGCACAAGGACCACCTTCTGGTGTATGGCGGCCTCCAGCTGGTCCTCTCGCAGTCTCACCAACTCTTCAAGGTAGCCCTGGAAATATGGAAACAATGCTTTAGTTTAGAAACAAAGGGTCCCAAAAATGGAGGAACCCCTCCTCTCTCAACACCCTGAACCACTCTTGTTTTTGAACATTTAATAAAACATTCAAATCATTTCAAAGACGTCTTTTTCATGAAAAAAGAGGAAGTTAAATAAAAAATGAAGACTTTCCTCCCTCAGTCTCACCAACTCTTCAAGGTAGCCCTGGGAACAATGAACAAAGTGTGCTAAAAATGGAGGGTGCCTCTGCCTGAATAATATACGTTTTTGAATATTTCATACAAAACCCATCAACTCTTCAAGGTAGCCCTGGAAAAAAATGTTTTAGTTTGCAAATCAGGGACAGGAACAAAGTGCGTCAAAAATGGAGGACGACTCTCCCAAGCTCTTGAATAACTCTTAAATTGTTTTACAATAATTTCATACAAAATTGAAAGTCACCCACCTTCTGTTCCATGTTGGTCTTCAGCTGAGCTTCAATCTTCTGGAACTTTGCTTTCCATGTGTTTTCTAAACTTTCGCTCTCTACCATGTCAAAGTCATTGAAGCTGTCATTTGTGCCCACAGAGCTCAAATCATTCAGCTCTCTCTCGTCGTCTGCAATGCTCTCGCTACTGGAGTTACGGAATTAAAAGAACATTGAATGTTTTAGTTTATTCATGAAGATATTTTGTAAGGGACTGAAATATTGGAGTGTTAATAACTTTGGGTGTTTTACACAGTTGATGAAATTCAAAAGGGAATTCTCCCTGCATGAATAATATCCATAGGTTGGATATAAAGTCTGCAATATTAGTTTTTTCAAAAAACATTTTTAAAAAGGTTCCATTCAACAGGCAATGAGATAAATGATTCTCAGACTTGTGTTTCTCCTATTGTGCATTACTTGAATTCATAGATGTGTAACTATTTTACGGAGATACTTTTTGCCTAATGAACAAATAATACCTCTATATCTTGGAGCATGACATATTTTAATCCAAAATCTATAAAAATACCATATAACTTGAACAGAACAGATAAAGCTGCAGTAAATCTTTTGAAATGCCTAAGGATGGACCAATTTCCTCTTAGCTTTGCTGGGAGAAAATAAATAAAAGCTAGACAGATAAAGCAACAAAAAAATTCAAATTCTTCTCGCAAGAATATCATAGGGTAAAGTATGTGAAACAGAACAAAGCTGCAGTACTTAAATACCATTTCCATCAGAAAAACATTTAGACCAATAATTTCCACCTTATGATAGATACCAAGCTAAATTTACTTAAAATATTAAAATAAAACAAAGCAATTTGTTGATAATTTTTTTTTTAAATTCTTATATCTGTGAAGGTCTTATACCATTGACTGAAATTTTAGGACTGATAAAAAAAAATTAACACGAAGAATGAAAATGTATATAAAAATAAAAATAAAACACTAATAAGGATGCAAGCGTGTTACTTTTGATTTAGTTTATAACAAAGACCAAAATCATTCCAACACATAATGTCACAGGCACAGTGCCCGGGTTAAACCAATACTGAACCAATTTAGCTGAAGTCACATTTACACTTAATTTTACAATGTGAGCTTCTGCTTGGCTGAAACCCTCAAAATATAAATGCTGACCAATTAATTCAGCTAAACTGGTGTGAAACTGATGAAACATTTGATATTAAGTAAAAGCACAAACAAATCGTCTTATGACGTATAATTTTTGACACAGGAAAGAAACTTACATATAACCTTGGCTGCTTGAATCAAAGATTGTTACAGTTTTTGTTAACACTGATACAACAAACACATTTACAAACACATCTGTGACAGTATCTACAGGTATTTAATTCCCTTGAAAGTAACTATTAAGCTCTTTATTTCTTTATTTCAGTGGATAATGTTAGACAAGCTTAATAATATACAATAAAGTCACAACTGATTTTAAATTTGGATATATTTCATTTGGAATTTTACAACCAGGTGTGACTTTACATCAAAATAGACAAACACACTAAGATGGAGAAAACAAAATCGTACAAATACATATTTTGCAATGAGTTGGAATTAGCATGGCTTTGTGTTAGAAAATAGTCTATGGGGAAGTGTTAAAACCTCTCCCCCAGGCCCCTCAGCCACTTCCATTCACTTTTTTCATTTCAAAAGGTCAAATTATTTTTGTTTGAAAGATAACTTTTATTTCAAGAATTTCAGTCTTACCTTTGTTGGAATCTCAAATATGGGGTGTAATCTATCATTGGTAAAGCACCATTTTCTAATTCTTTTCCTTTCAGGCAGAAACTGAGTTAAAAGAAATAGAAGTAGTTATTTACAATTTAACATGATAATTTCTTTAAAATCCAAAAACAAAGATGCTCTTTTAAATATTACAGTATGCATGTGCCTCTATCAATTTGATTAGTGTTTGTGTGGGCCACCAGGTGGTGTGACAGTCATGTGAGAAACTAAAAACTGTGACAGTAAAAAAAAAAAAATTGAGGTCAAAGAAGCATATTAATCTTGTTATTCTCTATCAGGCGATAATTCAGTCAAAAATCAATAAAACAAAAATCAATCATAATAAACAAAATCACTTTGTTGAATAAAAAATAATTTTAACATAAAGAACTATGTTTTGGGATTGCAAAAAATAAATTTTAAATTTTAAATCCCAAATTTGAAATTGTATTTTTATCTAATTACCTGAAGAAACCTTCAACTAAATGAACTTAAATAGAGAACAATGCTCTCCAATCCCTCTCTGGCAACTGACAGTGTTACTCTAGTGAACTAAAGCCTGGTAAGATCTCCAGACTAACCTGAAGTCTATGGCATTAAGTATTACTCTAGTGAACTAAAGCCTGGAAAGATAGGCAGACTAACCTGAAGTCTATGGCATTAAGTCCCAGCAGTACACCTAGTAGTATGCTGATCTCCTCTGATAACATCACTGCCCCCTCCTGGTAATATGTCCTGGAGATGGATACAGACAGTAATAATAATAATAATAATAATAATAATAATAATAATAATAATAATAATAATAATAATAAACTTCACTTCTCTCTCTCTCTCTCTCTCTCTCTCTCTGTGTGTGTGTGTGTGTGTGTGTGTGTGTGTGTGTGTGTGTGTGTGTGTATGTGTGTGTCCCTTGTCCTCATCACATACATAAAATTTAAGTTCTATAAAAATACTATAAATCATCAAATCAACTCAACAGACTATGGTGACTATATATGGCTTATAACATGAAAACATCTAATGATTTAAATTGATTCAGAAGTAGTAACCAAAACATACATAAAACCCAAGTTGATTTCTAAGTAACTAACTTACTTGGTGACCTTGACCTGTTTCAAGGCCACAGACAGGTACTCTGACAGACGTTTCTCCATTAGCACCATTCTCAGCCAAGCTCTTCCCTGGAACATCATAAACACAAACTTTTTTACCAAGATTTTTGAAGCAAAACATGTCTGTTGAATCAAAAACAATTTTCTCCTGCATAGCCTCTATTTCTGCAATAAATTAATAATATTGAGGTTTAGACCCTGAACATCAGGGTGACTTTCCACTGAAACACAGTAGGGCCCTGAACCTCAGGGTGACTTTCCACTGAAACACAGTGTAGACCCTGAACCTCAGGGTGACTTTCCACTCAAACACAGTGCAGATCCTGAACCTCAGGGTGACTTTCCACTGAAACACAGTGCAGACCCTGAACCTCAGGGTAACCTTCCACTCAAACACAGTGCAGACCCTGAACATCAGGATGACTTTCCACTCAAACACAGTGCAGATCCCGAACCTCAGGGTGACATTCCACTCAAACACAGTGCAGACCCTGAACCTCAGGGTGACTTTCCACTGAAACACAGTTCAGACCCTGAACCTCAGGGTGACTTACCACTCAAACACAGTGGAGACCCTGAACCTCAGGGTGACTTTCCACTCAAACACAGTAAGGACCCTGAACCTCAGGGTGACTTTCCACTCAAAGACAGTGCAGACCCTGAACCTCAGGATGACTTTCCACTCAAACACAGTGCAGACCCTAAACCTCAGGGTGACATTCCACTCAAACAGTGTAGACCCTGAACCTCAGGGTGACTTTCCACTCAAACACAGTGGAGACCCTGAACCTCAGGATGACTTTCTACTGAAACATAGTACAGGCGCTGAACCTCGGAGTGACTTTCCACTCAAACACAGTGCAGACCCTGAACCTCGGGGTGACTTTCCACTCAAACACAGTGCAGACCCTAAACCTCGGGGTGACTTTCCACTCAAACACAACGCAGTCCCTGAACCTCAGGATGACTTTCCACTCAAACACAGTGCAGACCCTGAACCTCGGGGTGACTTTTCACTCAAACACAGTGCAGACCCTAAACCTCAGGGTGACTTTCCACTCAAACACAGTAAGGACCCTGAACCTCAGGGTGACTTTCCACTCAAACACGGTAAGGACCCTGAACCTCAGGGTGACTTTCCACTCAAACACAGTAAGGACCCTGAACCTCAGGGTGACTTTCAACTGAAACACAGCGCAGACCCTGAACCTCAGGGTGATTTTCTACTGAAACACAGCGCAGACCCTGAACCTCAGGGTGACTTTCTACTGAAACACGTGTATTTCCTGACAACAGATTCACACACACAAACACAAAAAGCCTTCACAGTAAATTTCCACTGTTCAAAACACATTCAAGATTGTGTTGCCAAGGTCACCTTTTCAGTCTGTTGCTCTCATCAAATGTAATAAGGATATATTGATGATATGAAGAAAAAACTTCACCGCTGTGTCAGCCTGAATGTGTACTTTAATTGCTGTAACAGTTCCAACCTGTATCAAAACTTGTTCCGTGATAATATAATTTAGCTGGTTGATCCTTAATTAATCATTAAGATATTACAATTAAATCCTCTTTTTTTCTCACTTTACTTTACATATTTTTATTACTAAAGCCCAAATTTTGTCTTGAAACACACAGCAGTTCAATTATTTGAAAATATTTCATATCTATTTAAGTTTTTAAATAAGATTCTTATAACCCCTCAATAAGGTTTAAAATTTTAAGTGTTTAAATGTAGCATATTTTCTGTAGTCTGAAAATTCATTTTTCTTTTTTTAAATTCCTTTTAGGCAAGCTGGATTTCACACAAACATGCAATAAAACAAAGGGAATTAAAACTCATTGTTTACCTTCACCTTAAAATTACTGAAACAAATAACAGGATCTCAATTTCTGCATCATTTCCTGACATTTTTACTCTCCATCCCCTGCTACCACCTCTGCACTATCATCCCAAGGGGAAAAAACAAGAAAGAAACATGCAAACACAAAAACAAAGAATTTTTTTTATTTTTTCAATAAACACCTTCATCTTATAAATACTGAGACAAATTATAATAGTACAGTAACTTACTCCATTTCTGCATCACCCCTAACTACCCCTCTCCACCCCCCATCCCCCCAAGTTAAAAAGGCTCAGAATTTCTATATATTTTTTAAATAAAGGCATGTGGATGCAACATTTGCAATACCAGAATTGCAACATTTGTCGACTCTCTCCACATGGCCTTGCATACTCAGCACTTAATGCCTCAATTACTCTATAGCTAGTGATGGCAGATCTGACCTCCAGTGTCTGACCTTAAATGATCCATCGGTCATATATGTTCACCCTGAGTACCACTGGGAACTTTCAGGACGTGGGAAATAAGCACATTGAAAATAGAGGTGAGTTCCCAGTGGCCTTTGAGATTCGGGGTGGTAATGTTTGGGTCTGTGTTATAAATTAGCTTAACTGATAAAAAAGATACCTTGGATTTAATACAAGGAGCACTCTACAATCTCAAGGATCTGAACTTCGATACTTTGCAGGTCAGTTAATGTATACACTATGTTAGGAAATGACTCAAAGGTTTTGTCTGCCATGACAAAACAGGGATGAAAGAGAACATCATAATAAATGATAATCCAATGGCACAGAGCTCTGGGGACTAGAGAGAAAATTCTTTTCAGTTAGGGAAGAGTCAAATTAGGCAAAAAAATTATAAGTGACATAGAAAGATCCAACAGTTGTTTTTTAGTGGAAAATCACCCCCTACCTGCTCAAAGAGGTATGTTATCTGGTTACACTGATTGTATTCAGCAAGAGTCCCTGTTATCCAGTGACAGAGAAAATCCAATAGTTGTTTTTTTTTTAGGAAAGTCACCCCCTAACTAGCTGCTCTAAGAGGTATGTCATCTGGTTAAACTGATTGCATTCAGCAAGAGTCCCTGTTATCTACCTAGTGCAACATTTCCATTGTGAATGCACCCTGTGTGTGATGACCACATAAAGAGCTGAGGTCAGTGAGAGTTAGCCAAGGTCAACCTGTGACCTTGCTTCAACGGTTCAAGGAATCAAATCATGGTAAAAGATAAGACTTAATGGTTTCCATGTGGACCTATACTTTATAGCTGAATACTAGTTCATGCAAATATATATTGACCAACAAATAGCAAGCAACCATGTAACAGACCAAAAACAACAAAGCTTTACACAGAAGATAACAAGCAGATATGATACACTAGTAGATATTTATTTCATGGCATTATTATATCTCATATCCCATATCGTTTTTTGTTTGTTTGTTTTTTCAAAGTACTTTAAAAAACAAAGTACTTGCAAAAACACATAAGATCACACTTACTGATAACTTTTTAAGCCCTGACTTAACTGAGATCTATGCAAATTGCTACTAACATACAAAAAGTGTTTACTCGTCAACATATTTGAACAAAAATATGCCATCTTATGAAAAAAATGAAAAAAACAATATGATTAATATATCTGGAATTTTCAGAGCATGCTGTATGCATTCCTATAATAATATTCTTGTTTACTAATAACTTAAAACAATACACCATGAAAAAAAAAGAAATAACAGGATAGGGGTGTAATTAAAGATTAGAGTGGATACCGTAATATGTTCTGGTAACACATTGAATAATGAAAATTCTTTCTTTTTTGTATTATTTATTATTCATATTCTCCTTGCCTTGGCAATTCCTCAAGGAAGAGTGAATTTTTTATATTGTCTTATATTGGTTTCTCTTCTATTTCAAACCCTTATGTCTCAGTTATTGTCTAAAAGATTTCATTATGCAGTCTGACCTATATATTCCATGAACTGCAAGATAGTAACGAGAATTTTTTTTTAAAGTTTGAATGCTTCTCTTTCAAACCTGTTAACTAGACAGTATACTTATTTTCAAAAGGAAATCACATTTCCAACAGTAATGTTACCCATATCTGGCCCGTAGCCAGGGGGAGTTTGGGGGGGGGTTCAAAAGAACCGCCCCTTTTGTCAGGAAAAGGTCCATTTTGGGTAAAATTTGATCTATGTACACGTAAGTTTCATTGTAAAAGGTCCTCTTTTTCAGAAAAAGAACCCCCTTTTGAATTTGCTGGCTACGAGCCTGCATATTATTAATTTCATCTGTTGTTTTGCTATACCTCTTCCCATGACCTTGTGATAATGATAATACTCAGTATTTATTACCTTGGCTTTGCTTGACTTGACATTCTCCATGTTTTCAATGCTGCTGATACAGCTGTGAGGAACTTTCTTACAGGCTGCCCTGATGTAGTCCCAGAACTGTCTCGCCTCAGAAACACCAAACCATGTCTGGTTACCTGACAGAGTAATAAATACAGAAAGAATAAATAAATAAATAAATAAATAAATAAATAAATATGTGAAATTATACCTTGGAACAACTTTTCTTCAAAAAACAGTTTGTGTAAGAAAAATAGTCAAGCATGCCTCTAAAAAATACTCCATTACAAAATAGCCATTTGCCATTTAATTCTTGTTTTAATTAAATTTGTGTGTTATCATTTAGTTTTCATTGTAGCAGCATGNCATTCCACTCAAACACAGTGCAGACCCTGAACCTCAGGGTGACTTTCCACTCAAACACAGTGCAGACCCTGAACCTCAGGGTGACTTTCCACTCAAACACAGTAAGGACCCTGAACCTCAGGGTGACTTTCTACTGAAACACAGCGCAGACCCTGAACCTCAGGGTGACTTTCTACTGAAACACAGTGCAGACCCTGAACCTCAGGGTGACTTTCTACTGAAACACGTGTATTTCCTGACAACAGATTCACACACACAAACACAAAAAGCCTTCACAGTAAATTTCCACTGTTCAAAACACATTCAAGATTGTGTTGCCAAGGTCACCTTTTCAGTCTGTTGCTCTCATCAAATGTAATAAGGATATATTGATGATATGAAGAAAAAACTTCACCGCCGTGTCAGCATGTATATGTGTACTTTAATTGCTGTAACAGTTCCAACCTGTATCAAAACTTGTTCCATGATAATATAATTTAGCTGGTTGATCCTTAATAAATCATTAAGATATTACAATTAAATCCTCTTTTTTTTCTCACTTTCCTTTGCATATTTTTATCACTAAAGCCCTAATTTTGTCTTGAAACACACAACAGTTCAATTATTTCAAAATATTTCATATCTATTTAAGTTTTTAAATAAGATTCTTATAACCCCTCAATAAGGTTTAAAATTTTAAGTGTTTAAATGTAGCATATTTTCTGTAGTCTGAAACTTCATTCTTCTTTTTTTTAATTCCTTTTAGGCAAGCTGGATTTCACACAAACATGCAATAAAACAAAGGGAATTAAAACTCATTGTTTACCTTCACCTTAAAATTACTGAAACAAATAACAGGATCTCAATTTCTGCATCATTTCCTGACATTTTTACTCTCCACCCCCTGCTACCACCTCTGCACTCCCATCCCAAGGGGAAAAAACAAGAAAGAAACATGCAGACACAAAAACACAGAATTTTTTTTTTATTTTTTCAATAAACACCTTCATCTTATAAATACTGAGAAAAATTATAATAGTACAGTAACTTACTCCATTTCTGCATCACCCCTAACTACCCCTCTCCACCCCCTATCCCCCAAGTTAAAAAAAAAAAAGAAAGAAACACACACAAGCTCAGGATTTCTATATTTTTTAAATAAAGGCATGTGGATGCAACATTTGCAATACCAGAATTGCAACATTTGTCGACTCTCTCCACATGGCCTTGCATACTCAGCACTTAATGCCTCAATTACTCTATAGCTTGTGATGGCAGATCTGACCTCCAGTGTCTGACCTTAAATGATCCATCGGTCATATATGTTCACCCTGAGTACCACTGGGAACTTCCAGGACGTGGGAAATAAGCACACTGAAAATAAAGGTGAGTTCCCAGTGGCCTTTTAGACTCAGGGTGGCAATGTTTGGGTCTGTGTTATAAATTAGCTTAACTGATAAAAAAGATATCTTGGATTTCATACAAGGAGCACTCTGCAATCTCAAGGATCTGAACTTAGATACTCTGCAGGTCAGTTAATGTATACACTATGTTAGGGAATGACTCAAAGGTTTTGTCTGCCATGACAAAACAGGGATGAAAGAGAACATCATAATAAATGATATTCCAATGGCACATAGTTCTCGGGGACTAGAGAGAAAATTCTTTTCAGTTAGGGAAGAGTCAAATTAGGCAAAAAAATTATAAGTGACATAGAAAGATCCAACAGTTGTTTTTTTAGTGGAAAATCACCCCCTACCTAGCTGCTCTAAGAGGTATGTCATCTGATTAAACTGCATTCAGCAAGAGTCCCTGTTATCTACCTAGTGCAAAATTTCCATTGTGAATGCACCCTCTGTGTGATGACCACATAAAGAGCTGAGGTCAGTGAGAGCTAGTTAGCCAAGGTCAACCTGTGACCTTGCTTCAACGGTTCAAGGAATCAAATCATGGTAAAAGATAAGACTAATGGTTTCCATGTGGACCTATACTTTATAGCGGAATACTAGTTTATGCAATTGTATTGACCAACAAATAGCAAGCAACCATGTAACAGACCTGAAAAACAACAAAGCTTTACACAGAAGATAACAAGCAGATATGATACACTAGTAGATATTTATTTCATGGCATTATTATATCTCATATCCCATATCGTTTTTTGTTTGTTTGTTTTTTCAAAGTACTTTAAAAACAAAATTTTAAGGTGTGATTGGTGAGGGCAAAAACACATAAGATCACACTTACTGATAACTTTTTAAGCCCCGACTTTACTGAGATCTATGCAAATTGCTACTAACATACAAAAAGTGTTTACTCGTCAACATATTTGAACAAAAATATGCCATCTTATGAAAAAAAATGAAAAAAACAATATGATTAATATATCTGGAATTTTCAGAGCATGCTGTATGCATTCCTATAATAATATTCTTGTTTACTAATAACTTAAAACAATACACCATGAAAAAAAAGAAATAACAGGATAGGGGTGTAATTAAAGATTAGAGTGGATACCGTAATATGTTCTGGTAACACATTGAATAATGAAAATTCTTTCTTTTTTGTATTATTTATTATTCATATTCTCCTTGCCTTGGCAATTCCTCAAGGAAGAGTGAATTTTTTTATATTGTCTTATATCGGCTTCTCTTCTATTTCAAACCCTTATGTCTCAGTTATTGTTTTAAAGGTTTCATTATGCAGTCTGACCTATATATTCCATGAACTGCAAGATAGTAACGAGAATTTTTTTTAAAAGTTTGAATGCTTCTCTTTTAACCTGTTAACTAGACAGTATACTTATTTTCAAAAGGAAATCACATTTCCAACAGTAATGTTACCCATATCTGGCCCGTAGCCAGGGGGAGTTTGGGGGGGGGTTCAAAAGAACTGCCCCTTTTGTCAGGAAAAGGTCCATTTTGGGTAAAATTTGATCTATGTACACGTAAGTTTCATTGTAAAAGGTCAGAACTCTTTTTCAGAAAAAGAACCCCCTTTTGAATTTGCTGGCTACGAGCCTGCATATTATTAATTTCATCTGTTGTTTTGCTATACCTCTTCCCATGACCTTGTGATAATGATAATACTCAGTATTTATTACCTTGGCTTTGCTTGACTTGACATTCTCCATGTTTTCAATGCTGCTGATACAGCTGTGAGGAACTTTCTTACAGGCTGCCCTGATGTAGTCCCAGAACTGTCTCGCCTCAGAAACACCAAACCATGTCTGGTTACCTGACAGAGTAATAAATACAGAAAGAATAAATAAATAAATAAATAAATATGTGAAATTATAGCTTGGAACAACTTTTCTTCAAAAAACAGTTTGTATAAGAAAAATAGTCAAGCATGCCTCTAAAAAATACTCCATTACAAACTAGAGGATCAGAGAGGCGATACCGCCTCTGGATATTGTACCACCAGCTGGAGTAAGCGCATTTGTATGGACCCCCCCCCCCCCGGAAAAAAAAAAAAAAAAATGGACACCACCACCAGTCTTGTGCTTGACAAGCTCTATANAAGGTCCTGGTGGTCTAGGAGGAGAAGCGGTAACGGTGACTTGTTTCCGGCGCCCGACTGCGGAGCCGCAGGAGCCGGCGGAGCCGCAGGAGCCGGCGGAGCTGTACGAGACGGGTCGGGACTAAAACCATGAGTACCGCCAGCGTATACGCTGGTGGTACTAAATAGCCATTTGCCATTTAATTCTTGTTTTAATTAAATTTGTGTGTTATCATTTAGTTTTCATTGTAGCAGCATGTCTTTTTTTTTATCAGTATAGTCTGATAACTGTGTATTATAAATATTAGTGTTTGATAAATAATTACTGAGTAGTGAAAACAATTATGCACATACAATTTGTTTAAGACATTTCATGTCATGAAAAAGAAGAAAAGCCCACATTATGCAGAGAGAGAGTGCATGTTGTGTAGAATAATTACTCAAATACTCAATCAGTACTCAAATATGTACTAGTACTAGTAGATAACAACTCTTATAAAAAAAATAAAAAAAAAAGCAACACAGCTTGATTTTGTGTGCATTTTGAATATCTAATCACCAAATATAAGTCACCAAATACATTTCCTCCTTTCTCAAGGCCCCTTAAGATCCTAGGTATCGATAATAATAATTAAAATTTAATAATAATGAAAAGAGCTTACTTTTTAGTCTATGGCTGAGTACATGTTCCATAATAGCCAGGAAATTGACAAGCTCATCACAATTGTCATCTATTGACTCAAAACATGATTTGTCAATGAGGCTCTTAACAGCATACCTGAATAAAAAAAGAAAAGAATGAAAAAAAACAAAAAACAAAAACAAATGTTTTATGCAAATACAAATTTGTAATTTCATTGCAGACCCAGTAAGCCACAAAGCATGTTTTTAAAACTTCAGATGTTAAAATAAAATATAAAATGAAATTGAAAATATATCACATTCAACTGTCATAGCATAAATAATTGCAAATATTTTATGAAAGGAACGATTGTAAAAAGGGCTCGACGCATTATAACAGTCCATTGGCAAGGTAGAAAAGCAGTACTGGCCGGGTCTCTGTAGCTAATTTATGTCAGTCAGACCTAGGGCAAATTATTACGTAATTACAGTTTACATTTGTCACGTTTCAAGTCCCATATTCACGCCATTGTCACAATGATCTCAAATATATACCTGCAAACTTGGATTAAATTTTTCTTTTGAACAGCAATCCCTCGTATTTGTGCTTGTTTTGAGACAGGCACATTGTTACTGGACACCTGCGTCATTATGTTTAGTCCGTGTTTTCAAAAATTCGCAGGATCATAACCTTTTTTCAGCAGAAAAATAAATCAGCTGCCTCCAGGTCAAAGGGCGCCGCCATACTGTTAGTCTCCATTCCAAACAAAAAGAGATTTTTGCAAAGAAACAAAGTCAGCGAAAAAAAGCAACTATTAGTACACGAGAAATCAAAATCAGATATGAAATTTATTTTGATGGTGTTTTAATATTGCTCACTTCATATTCTATGCATATTTTTGTGATATTCGAGATTAACTAGGTGAATGTGATCTGAAGGTCACGGGGCCACTGAGGTCGCATAAAGTACCCGGATGAATCACAAGGAAGGCGCTTCGACAGGGCTTGTGAACAGCCAGTGCCGAAACTTTGAGTGAATTATCATATATTAAAATAGTAGAAACATTAGAAATGTTACCTTGTACGAAGAAACATTGAAAAAGAGAGAGGAGTCGAAAGGTAAGAACGAAACGTAAAACATAAGCCGCATTATAGAAACTTGCCCCTGATTGATTCGCGACTTTCTGTTTGGGGATATTTCTCTCTCTCTCTCTCTCGACTCAAATCTGTGCTAATAAACATACCATTTACATATGTTACTTTATGAAATATTTCACCAGTGTATCTTATTCAGACTTAAAATTACATGAAGCATGGTGCATACGTTGAAATGTAACAACCGCGAAGCCAGCTTGTCGTGTTCGTGTAGGGACACCGACGCAACACTGGTCCATCCTTTCCCATAAAATATTACAATTCTCGCCAAGCCCTAGAAATAAAATTGTTATCGAGGAGTTTTAAATCCAGCATTGTATGTATGCATTAAACTTGCACTACTGATTGATTTTTGAAAACTATTTTGTAGTGGAATTCGGGGAACTTTACAATTTCAATATGCGCCTTACCAATAATATTTCTTTACTGTTTTGGTGATTGATTTGATGCTGTACAATATGATATATTTGGTTACTTAATGTCACTCTTTTGATATGGTAAAAACTTGTGGTATTTTTAAGTTAGACCTTAGGTTTCAAAAGAAGGAAGCTTTAATTACATCACCATAATGAGATGTGGGTGAACTCACAGCTAATGTGGTAAGCCTCAATCATTATATATATAAATAATGAAATGTAACATATTGGAAAATCTTTACAGGTAAATCTAAACTCTATTTAGGGAAGCCCTAGTTATATACTTTCAATAGTATGTATTTTAATGATTTGAAGTCAACCGTCATTCTTTATTTTTTGAGCATTCCTTTTTGGTTATGACCATAAGAATAGTGAAGAAGGTAATTGTAGATTAAACTCTGATTCATGACTTGTAATGTGCTTTTTTCAATCTCAGTAGTTACATATGGCAATAATGAAACATTTGCTAAACAGATTTTTGGACAAGTCATTGAATAAATAATCTTTTTCCTAAATACAATATTTTTAATACAAGTCAGAGTATGGAAGTGTGACCACGAAGTGATAGATTCATGCCATGCCAAACTGTGTCAGCATGAGCCCTGGAGTATACTCGATGATAAGGAATTCTGTCTAAAGGTATTGGGAATAGTCTGTTTAATATGACAAACTGACTGATCTCACAATGCATTGATATATTTTTCTAAAGGCAAGAATGGACAAGGATCGTAGATGCTTCCTTGTATTTATATAACCATGAGGATATTTACTGCAGTTTTATTTTAAGGTTTTTAAACTATGGAACATTTGAAGGTCACTTGTATTTTTAACAGCTGTTCATTTGTTTTCCATTGAGTGATGGTCTTGATACAAAAAGTGAATTTTCTCATGAAACATATAGGATGTGGTAAAGGGTGTCTTGGCTATAAATTTAAAAAAGGTAACAAGGTGAAAAGATTGTTGCATAGGCCAGTGCAGCTGTATCGTTGAATAATTGAAAAAAAAGCAGCTTTTGATGCTTATCATTATTCTGCAGTGAGTCTTTTAAAGATGCATACAAAGTCAATTTTTTGTCACAAAAACCACCCAAATGCCAGCATATAGTTTCAAGTAGTATAACTAAGACCCCATTTCCAGAGATAAGATCGATCCAACTAGATCAACCTAACTCTTTGGGAGTTCACGCTAAGTAGCTATCAGCCGAGCAGGCACAAAAGTTAATTACCCCCTTACAGCTTCTAGTAGGCGGGACGGACATTATCTGACAGTAATCTAGTGAGACGCCCCACGGGATAGATCGATCTAAAATCTATGGGAATGCGCCCTAAGAGATGAGATCTGAGAATTATCAAAATGCATTGCTTAATTTTATCCGAAAATGATGTTCGAATGGATTTTGCTGCTAGCATGCTATGCTGTATGTCAATGGGGCAGAAAAGTAGGTCACGAAAGTAGGTTAAATTTACAACCAAAAATTTAAAGAATGGAGCAGTCTAAAGCTCTTTTACGTCTGATCGAGTGATCTATTCAGTTTATCCCTTGGCATGGCAAATTTATTTGAGTCGTATAAGAAACTAGTAGAAGTGGTTTACATTTAATTTATGGGAATCCACGGTTTGTATGTACCTTTGAAATAATTTGCTTGTTTAATCCCTGCAGTTAATCTATTCAGTGTCTATTAGGGGATTAGATGGCAAGCTTTTAAGTAGGTCCCCATATTTCATCCGCTGACTCGTTGGTCCTCTGTTGTGAATATCGCCAATGGCAGTGAGCGAATGGGACAACAAAGGCTGCTAGATTTATTACCTAAAATAAAAAACGTGGTTGTGATATAATTGAGCAGCTAGTTCAAAGGATTTCTGAGAGAGCCTTACCTAGCATACCTGAAAATTCAACTTCAGTTCCAAGTAAGACCTCATTTCAATTGTTTTCCTGTTAAGTGTGTGAATACACATGCATCCTGATGTCTTAGGCCCCATTCAGAATAGGGGACTAACTTGTCCGAGGATCAAATATGGCCGACCCACCTGAATACTTCCCCTCAGAGAATCTATTCAGAGTCTGTTAGGGGATTAGATGGCAAGCTTTGTGGTGGGTCGTATTTGACCCTCGGAGTAGTTAGTCTCTTATTCTAAATGTGGCCTTTGCCACTATGTTGCCCTTTCTTTGAACCATGTGTCCATTAGGTAGTTCATCATGTTGACAGTAACATCTGAAAGCTGGAGGTATCACTTATATATAGAGAGAGAGAAGAGGGAAAAGGTGATTTATTATTCTGCTTTATATTGTAAAACATATTCATATACACAAGCATTGAAACAAAATTAGAAAGAAATAAGTTATCAATGGATGGATGTAAGATTGCCAAAAACAAAGTGATACAAAAGATGTTTCCATTTGTTTTCAGCTATGTTTAAATATGAGTAAAACTGTGGGCTTTTTAAATGGAAAGCATAAAGGTTTGAGACCACAAAAGACCTCTCATGTTCTTTTTGTCAGTGAATAGCAGAAAATGCCAGCAGTACGAGGAATAGAATTAGTCATGATGAATGAGAGCAATCCCATGATAAACAGAAACCATTATGAAAGTGATTTTGCTTGTTTGTTGAGATAAATGGAGTTGTCTTCCTGCAGCAGTACAGTAACTTGGGCTACATCTTGGTAGCTGTGTTTCAGAATGTTTTAGGTGTTAATGCTTGGTAGATGGCTTCATTAACATTTTGGTGTGGTTGAGCACAAAGGCCACGTTCACAACAGCGGACTTACAGGTCCTGGGAGCAAATATGACTGACCCACTTCTGGGGTAGCGCTAACACTCGCCAATTTAGCCAAATGCTATTTGACTTAAATTGGCTAAAGAAAAAGGGCTTGACATGTTTTAGCCAAGTTATAACCATTTTGATAACAAATTGACAAAAATGTGGTGATTTGGCTAACTTAGCGAAAAAAAAAATTGCTAGCGCTTCCCCAGCACTTGAATGTTTGTCTCATAATCTCCGCGGATTGTTAGGTGGATTTTTAAGTGGGTCGCCTTATTTGATCCATGGATCTGTTACTTCGCTGTTGTGGATTCAACCAAGGGTTTAGCCAGCGAGACAGCACATGGGTGGCCTGCTCAAGCTGAAGTTGGCTTTTTCTGTGACTGGATGACTTGTTAAAATAAAGTTTTCAGTTACTACNATGTGTGTGTGTGTGAGGAGGGGGGCATATCAGGGGCATGTTTCACAAGGCAGGTAAATTTTTTGGGGTAATGAGATGACTTATTGAGTTTTATGGAAATCATCTTGCCTTTGTATACAGCTTAAGTTAAACCTCATGAAAATCATCTTGTCTATACACACAACTGAAGTAAAATCTGTTGTGAACGCGACTAAGCATGGGTCTAATGGAAGTCCTTGTCTGTACACACAACTTATATTAAATCTGATGTGAACACAACTTGGGCTACCAGGCTGTGATCAGTTGAAGAAAGGGTCAGACATCTGTTCTCTAACAAGATTCTAGACTGACCGCTCAGCAAACAGGTAAACAGTTGATCTTTTAGTGGACACATTTTACCTGACATATGATTACTAAGTCAGCTCTAAGCCAATATCAGTTTGCATCTGTGGCTACAAGGAAGCTGGCATTATTTTATAACCTATTTTGCTGCATTGTGCATGGAAACTGTTACTAGTATTGCCAGTCTAGCTGGTCTGTTGGTTTGTTCTTAAAAACAAAAAGGACAGTTGTGCGAAAGTAAAAGGCAGATTCAGTGTGCTACATAGAGTTGAATGATTCCATTGACATTGGTCTTTGATGTTCTGGGAGTCCATACACTTTTATTTAGTCTCATAGACTGAAATGTTGGCAATATCAGCCAACTAAACACCACAGGTGTTCACAAAGCTAGGGGTGCCTGTGGGCATAGAAATAAAATTTTTTAATCTGAATCAAATTTTCATAGAAATGTCTACAGGACCAGGGGCTATGCTGTTCACTGTAAAGAGTTTTTAATTTGTAGGCTAGTTAAAAAGTTTTCTAGGCCTGATATTATGAAGTTTGTTTCTTGTGGAAAAGTATGTAACCTACAGAGTTTTCTGATGTATAGAATCCAGTCAGATAAGGTATCTCAGTTAAAGTACATGCTAATCCATTTTGAACTGTCTTCGGGGGAAGTGTACTGTAGTATGTAATCTTCTGTCTCGAGTCTAGACATAACCTTGAAATACAACTGCATTTTATATCTTAATTACACCACTGAAATAGGGCAATGTATTCAAGCACAGCCGTTCTCTTACCAGGAAATTTCATGCATAGATGGTTATTTGATTATGAAATAGCACACATCATGTTGAGATGTGAAGAAAAAAAATGGCAGATATTGAGATTAGGAATGGATGATAATGGACAAAAGAACAAATCAGTGTCACATCATGTGCAGGGTTTTTTTTCTCAGAGGTAACGTCCTTAAATGGCAGAAAAATTGATTTTGTTAGAAAGCTGGAATGTATTTATTGGATAGCGCCAAGCCTGTTGGCTGGGAAGGGGTTAGGAGTTCTAAAAAACAAACCTGCCCTTTTTATATGAAAAGGGCCCCTGTGAATCAAAATGAATTTTATATAATGTAGGTTCTGTGCTGTTTCTCAGGTTGGTTTAGCTGATGGAGTAAATAATGTCCACTTTTCAGAAAAAAATCCCTGAGGCCCATTTAAAACTGGTGGAGACCACATTTTTCAGTCTGAAGTTTAGACTGATTTCTTGGCTGGGTTTTGTGAAGCTGGTCCAGGCTTAGCACCAGCATTACCCTGGGGCTGTGTATGAGCTTGGACTGCTTTAACTTTAAGACCGGTGGCAGGTTGTAATATCTTAAGAACATTTATCTGCATACCTTGAATGCCAGGATGGCAGACAGAGGCTGTTAAAATAAAGTGCCCTCATTGTCAAAAGATACAGATTTTAATACAGACCCTATCTTAGTGTGCATGTCGTTAAAAACGTACAGTAAATAGAACAATTAAAACTACATAGATATAATTATATGCAGATAATTTTAGCTGTAAAGTACATTCATTCTAATTTCTTTGTTTAGATGACCTGATATATAAAGTACTAGTGTACTAGTGGGCTGCTGAACGTGGGTGTTAAGTTATTCATTATAAAGGCATTAGAGAGGTAGAGCATTCTGTTATTACCAGTTATTGGCTGCTATCCATCAGGCCTACCCAACTACCAGACTCGGCACCTGAGGATCCTGAATTAACCGTTACCGGTATATGGGACCACGCTACCCGTTTTCAAGGTGTGTGTCAGATCGCATTTCGGAGTATCATATCCCAGAACAAATTTTGTAGCATGACTGCGGGCTCATCCACGCTCGGCTGAACAACCTTAAACTGTACTCTTACTTTAGAGTACTCTATTTTATTGTCTCTATGGGGATATGGGGACTTAACGACATTCGGTTTGAATGTTTAAACCACTTTTGATAGGGCTTTTTTGCATTGTATTAGATTAATGTGGCAGTTTAAGGTTCATCTAGGTGGCTTTCAAAATTATGCACCCGGTTTTAAAATCATATAGCGATTTTACGACAATCGTTTACTATCTAATCAAGGTGACAGCCGAGCATATCAGGGCTTATCCTGTCGGTGTTCTGGCTGATACTCCGAAATGCGATCTGACACACACCTTGAAAACGGGTAGTGTGGTCCGATATACCGGTTAATTCAGGATCCTTAGGTGCCGAGTCTGGTAGTTGGGTGGGCCTGTCCATGTTGCTGTAGACAAGGTAATTGTGTTTTGTTCAACACAGAAAGTTTTATTTGAAACATTAGTGAAATCATCTCTCTCTCTCTCTCTCTCTCACTTTGAATCCAGTAGCATTCATTTTTACAAAAATTATTCAAGAATTACCATCAATGTTCATTTGTTCTACCAATAAATTGAATAGGTTTAGCACCTTTGCAGTATACAAGGGTAATACATGTTATTGGTAGGATAGCACTATCCAGTGTTGATGAAATCGGTCAGTCATCTCAGGTCCTGTCTCACATTGATCTCAGTGGCTAGAAACTAGTGAGGCATGTAAATTTTATTGCTTGTGTTTGGATAACTTTCTGCTGTATAAACCTGGGGATATTTGCCATCCAATATGTCTTCTGGCAAATAAACCTTTTATTAATGACAAATTCTTCCAAGTATTTTCTGGGTTTCCTTTTCTCTGATGCTAACCTGTAAAATGTCTTCATGTGGTTTGACCCTCTGAGGCCCTTTTCGCATTGTATGCTATGCTTATCTGTATTAAAAGTCGTTGAGAGATAAAAAACTTGATAGGTAGCCCATGTTTTACAAGTGAGAGAAGTTTAAATGAAGGCAGTCCCCTTGCCCAACACGCCCCATTTACAATATTTTTTTAGATTGGTAGGAACAGCTGAAAGCAAACCTAAGGACAGGACCTAATATTGTGGAGATATTACTTTGCCTCAGACACCTTAGTCCCTGGTTGGTCTGTCTGGTTATCTGATTAGTTCCTGGTTGAGCTGTCTGGTTGACTGATTTGTTCCCGGGTTGATTTATCTGGTAATCTGATTAGTCCCTGGTTGATCTGTCTGGTAATCTGATTAGTTCCTGGTTGATCTGCCTGGTTGTCTGATTAGTTTCAGGTTGATCTGTCTGGTAATATGACTAGTTCCTGGTTGATCTATCTGGTTGTCTGATTAATTACAGGTTGATCTATCTGGTCATCTGATGCTACCTTTTAGTCTAATTTGTGGTTTGAATTATTTTTCCTCCGAACCAGCATGAAGATTCTCTTCTCCCTGTGATGGTTAGATTAGGTTCTCGATTTGTAAACTACTTCAGGGAAGTCATGATTAATAGTTGTTTGGAAAATTGCGTACTTTCAGAGTACTTTTATATTGTTGGGGTACCTGTTTATTGGTTGTTTATGTGGAAAATTGATGCCTTTTTGAAGCCACTTATTGTCTTTAATGGAAGAAAAATTAGCCGTGGAATTGGACTTAAATTTGTGTGTGTCAGATAGTGACATATATAGTCACTTAATAATTTACTTGCATGTGGCAAAAATGGAATGTTTGGTATCTTTTGTGCATGATAAATGCTTTTATATGTTAAAAGTTTGTACAGTAACAGCATGATGAAAGTACAGAAATAAATTAAAAAAAAAAAAACTTAAAGGAAATGGGAATGTAAAATAAGTATTTTTCAAACGTTCATTTTATCTCGTGACCTGTGACGCATCCCATTCCTGTGACTGGTGAATGCTGCTTTTTATTTTTCATATTTGTCACATTATAGAAAAGCATTTAACTCAGTGATGCCTGATTTTCAACTCACATTCAGTGATAAATGAATAGTGAATTGTGATTACTACTCTCTCTCCCCCCCCCCCTCCCCAATGGGACCCTCACTGATGTTTGCAGTACGATGAAAACTTCATTCTCAATAAATAAGTACCCCAACAATTTACTATTTAGCTTAGTACACGTAATTAAGTCCATTCCGTATGTTTAACAATTGCACTCTACAATTTGATAAAAACTTCATTCCTGATCTCACATTTACCAATTAGCACTGCTTTTAGTCTGACTACAGTAGTCCAGGTAATTAAGTCCATTCTGTATGTTAAACAATCACACTGCTTTTAGCCTAACTAGTCCAGGTAGTATACATGTACTAAGTAACCTCTGTTTGATCTTCAGAGTGCTGTGCGTGCCGCGGATAGTGTAGATCTGTATCAATTATTTGTGTACTGTATGTATAGTGAAACTGACTGTCAATATAGGTGTCACCTTCACTAGAAGAGCTAGTTTTAACAGTGGATTGTGCTGTGAGATGTGACATTTTTTTAAACATTAATATTGTGAGACATGACATCGATGTAGAAGTGCTCTGTTTAATCCAGAGTAAATCTGTATTACACAACTTAGATAAAGTACTAGTAAATATCGATCTACAGCCCGAGCCATTTATCATTTCTGTATACAAAGGTCCTAATTTCAGTGGAAAACTTCTTATTCATCTGGGTTTAGGTAGAGCTAAATTGTTGGCCTGAAGCTAAAAGTATTTTGATTTCAGTACAAATAGGTGACTGTCCCCCAACTTGGTACAGGTGCACTCTTGCTGCTCAGGACTGGGTGTGTACATCATCTGGCCAACCACTGATTGTATAGTATTCTGCCCATTCGTAGTAATTGAGCATGCATTGTTTTGAGTTATTGGCCTTCATCCGTGTTCACACAAGGAGTAATTTATGTTTGGGATGGTTGCTTTTAGCTTTGCCCAGTCAATAATTAGTTTATCAGAAGTAGTGACTTGTAGACGTGTTCAAACCAGAATTACCTTACTGGTATGCCTTCAGCTGTGCTCAGACCAGGATTAGGTTATAGTTAAAATGTTGACCTTCAGCTGTGTTCAGACCAGGATTACCTTATGGCTGAAATGTTGACCTTCAGCTGTGTTCAGACCAGGAAAAAGTTTGTCTGAAATGTTGACCTTCAGCTGTGTTCAGACCAAGATTAGTTTATGTCTGAGGTCACGCTGATTTCAACATTTGACATGTCTGAATACCCAAAGACTCTGGGCTTTGTTGTTATCTGATCAACAACAATGATAGTAATAATATGATAGGTAAAATATCTCTCTCTGTCTGTCTGTCTGTCTGTCTGTCTGTCTCTGTGCCCTTTTCTATGTATATCTGCTTTAGTCAATGATAAGTGTAATTTTCCAGGGCGACAGCTTGCAATGAAAAACCAGATGTTGTTGGAAATGAATTATTCTCAGAAAACTTTCATGGCTCAGTAATACAGATAATGACATGCCCACATCTAAAATTAAACTTATTAAACATTGGATATTTGGTGTAGAGCTTTTTAGGTATGTTAATAATGGATATTAAGCTTTCAGACTGGACCAATGTTTTAGTGATTTTTAGATAAATTAGGCTTGTTAGTTATACAGTATAGTTGTAATGATATTTCAGAAGAAATGAATATTTATGTCCTAGCCTAGTCTCATTGTAATCTCTTGGCATTTCTCTACTTGCAGAAAGCTACCAAGGCAAGGCGCAGAGCAGGAGTGTGTTTAGTGTTTAGTTGGTGAGGCAGTAACGTTGGCGTCCACCACGGAGCAGCCGCAACCATCCTCGCAGCCGAGCGGCCACTCCGGGGAGGCGCAGCACCACAACATGGCCGCCGTGTCGCGGGTCCCTACGCCACCGCCATCAGAGATGTCGTGCCCTGTGGCTGAAAACTGGTGCTACACGCAGGTATGGCGCATGCATGCGTACTCTGACACACAAATATGTGTGAGCACACATACTCACTATTTTTTAATACTGTAAATTAGCTGAAAAAAATTTTCTGCCATCTTATAAAAACTTTTTCAGAAGTTGAAGTATTAAATTTTGATTGATCCATATCAAGTTAAACTTGTGCATTCATTCTCAAATTTTTGTTGTAATTATGAGTGACTCTTAATATTATATGTTACTATGGAGTTTTTTCATGTCTCAGTGACATTAAGTGGTGACAGGGGCCTAGTGAAATTTTAATTTCATTCAAAACTGGAATATAATAGTACCAGGTAAGAGTTGCTGTCCCCTTTTCCAAATAAGATGAAATGTGATGAGTTTGTTAAATATTTCAGGTAAAGGTGGTGAAGTTTTCCTATATGTGGACCATCAACAACTTCAGTTTTTGTCGAGAGGAGATGGGAGAAGTGTTGAAGAGTTCCACGTTTTCTGCTGGTGCCAATGATAAGTTGAAGTGGTGAGTATGTCCACAAAGAAGTTTGTTAGATCTCTGAGTGTGTGAACAGCAAAACGATGATTTAAAAAATGGTTCAGTATATCCTCAATGAGGCAGTAAGTTAGAACTGTGGGTATATGAAAGATAAAAATGGTGTATTGATATTTTTTCAGGTTTTTAATACACAGTGAAAATGGGCATTCATGATTTTTTGAACAACAACAAAAATTATGAAAGGGTTCTTATGCAACTAAATATATAAAATCATGCAAATGAAATGAATAAGCAGTTATGTTTATCATCAAGATGACCAATGAAAAGGTCTAGTAGAACTGTTTGTTCTGGATATAATGCAAAATTTTTCTCTGTCTAGAAGTGTGATAACAACGGTAAATGTGTTTGTTGGGATGGCTGCAATGAAATGAGAGAATTAATCTCATATATCTTCATTACCTATTCATATAGTTATAATACTGATGTACTCTCTTCATGAGGCTAAGAGATTTTTTAGTTCAGTAAGTAATATGTAAAGCTTTGATGGTAATTGCCCTTTCTCTCTCACTCTCTCCCTCTCTCTCACACACACACACACACACATTCACTCACCATAAACATTGACATTTTACATTGACTGCGCCTCAGCAAGAGTCCCTGCTTAGATTGATCCTGCTAGTACGATAAGGTCAAGGTTGAAAGGACTGGTTGCAAAGACGGAGCCAGCATGTCATATAATATTAAGTTTATATTCTCTTCCGCAGGTGTCTTAGGGTAAACCCTAAAGGTCTGGATGAAGAGAGTAAAGACTACTTATCCCTGTATCTTCTTCTGGTCTCCTGTAACAAGAGCGAGGTCAGGGCCAAATTCAAATTTTCTATACTCAATGCAAAGAGAGAAGAAACTAAAGCCATGGGTAAGTGAAGGGTGCATGTGTGTAATGAAAGCAAATGGTAAGAATTTTAAAATACGGGTTTAGATAAAAGATGCAGTTTAGTATCAGTTCAAATTATTCATATTCGTTGCAAAGTGTGGAGAATTTTCCAAAAGTCGTAATGTTGAGTTTGAGTCACCATGGTTGTCTTAGGGTGCAATCCCAGAGAAATAGATTGATCCAGAGATTTAGGTATAGATTGACCTAACTCCCTGGGGGTTCACGCTAAATTGCAGTCAGCCGAGTGCACACCATAGTTAATTACCCCCTTACAGCTTTTAGCAGGCGGGACAGACGCTTAAGCTGGCTAAGCTGACAGTAATCTAGTGAGTCTCCCCACAGGGATAGATCGATCTAAAATCTATGGGAATGGGGTCTTAATCTCCCTTCTTAAGTGTTGGACTAAAGCCAGTCTGTACTAGTAAGTTAATTTTAGCAGAGATGTATGTTAGATTAACCATATGTATTGCTGTAAGGGAAGAAAATTAAGCTTCCAATTAGTAATTGATCGCAAAGTAATATTCACCATTTACCCATATGCATTGCTTAAGAAGTAGGGGATAATGTTGTAAGATTTTATAGCAAAAGTATATGAAAAGATGTTCTTATTAACTGAAAATAAGGGAAGATATTAAAGCTTAAGATAAGTCCTTTATTACAAATACTCAGTGTTTATTTTACAAAGCAGCAGCAGAAGGTAGCCTTAGGGTAAGTCAATGGATAGAAACGTGTGTTCACAATCTTTAACATCAATGTTGAAAAGATATAATAAATGTATGCTACTCGTAAGCCCATTATAGCAAATATATACTTAGGTGACACTGCTGTGTAGATTTTTTTTTTTTATCAGAGGCTGTAAGTATTTACTTAAAACAATTTTTCGGTTCATTAGTTGGAATCAACGATTAGGTTTGAGATTTTAAGTGATTTGTTTTAGGAAATTAACATCTTTGAGGTGGCATTAAAATCAATGTGCCAAAATAAGGAAACTAAAGATAGTGATAAATGATTTAAAGGTTCATTTGAACTGAGCATTGGTGAAACATGGATTCCCAACAAGGCATATAAGTCACTTCTACTAGTTTCTTATACGACTCAAATAATGTTGACATATTTAGGAATAAATCAAATACTAGTAAATCATTCAATCGACCATAAAATAGCTTTAAACTGTACCTTCTTCAAATTTTTGGTTGTAAATTCGACCTTCTTATCTGCCATGTTAAAAAACAGTACAGAAAACAAGCAGAAAAATCATTCAAAAAACCTTTTTTTGGTAATATGAAATTATGACCTGTGGTGTTTCTGAAAGTTATATTTTTTAAGTGTTTGGTGGCATTTTACCTTTTTTATTTTGCAAATTATTTAAAGACTACCCACATGCTTCAAATTTCTCAGTTTTTACTGGTGCAGAAAAAAATGTAAGAGTTTGTATTATTTTCGACAACAAATGGCCTTTCAACATAGGATCCTGATATGCCAACCGGTCATCTTATAGTCTAATGATACCAGTCACACGTATTTTCCTTCTCAAATACTTCCTGTCTGAACAAAATCATTAATATGTTATTTTTCTCTGCAGTCTACAAAGCACATGAAGTAAGGAGAAAATATCTGTGCAAATATATATATATATATATATATATATATATATATATATATATATATATATATATATATATATATATATATATTTTTATTTTCAAAAAATGATGTGAAAAACACTGTTTTTCTATAATTTATACTATTTGAAACCAGATGGGGGCATTTGGTTGGCTTTAGTGGTAATGCTTTGCCATACCTGCATGCCTAATATGCATCTTTAAAATGCTAAAAAATTTACGAGTGTTTCTAGGGCTTTGGCCGACAGAATTTGATGATGAAACAGATGAATAGAATAATTATAATGAACAATTTATGTTGGTTTTACTGCAGAAAGCCAAAGAGCCTACAGATTTGTCCAAGGAAAGGACTGGGGCTTCAAAAAGTTCATTAGGAGAGACTTCCTCATGGATGAAGCCAATGGTTTACTCCCAGAGGACAAACTAACTATATTTTGTGAGGTAAACAATGTTAACAACATATTTTATTGAAGATTTCTGCAGATGGTTTTGAAATCTGTTTTGAGACAATAGATGTTAGTGATCATATCATGTAGTAGATTATTAATTTTAATTTCTTTTCTTGCTTTATTTTGTAAACTGTTTATTAGTTACCCATAAAAATATTAGAGCAGACTTCTTTAATCCCACTTCTCGCACTCAAAAATTTATAAATGAAAAAAATGAGGTTTGGATGAATGTGTCTACAAATAAACAAATACAACAAGCAAACAATTTATTAAGATTTCTTTCTCTTTCTAGGTCAGTGTAGTGGGCGATACAATAAATGTCAGTGGACAGTCCAATTGTTCCCCTGTCAAAGTCCCTGAGTGCAAGCTCAGCGAGGACCTGGGCTCGTTATTCGAGCGTTCTGCTTTCAGTGATGTCATGCTTAATGTTGGAGGGCGAGAATTTCAAGCACATAAAGCTATTTTAGCAGGTAAGTAGCCTCTCTACATCAAGCTTGCAGTGACAAAAAAGTGGAAATCTAAAATAAAGTATATGTTCATTGAGTATAACGAAAGCAAGAATGAGAACTTGGCTCTTTAAAAAGATGTATTTACTCTTACAGCAAGGTCACCAGTGTTTAACGCAATGTTCGAACATGACATGGAGGAAAGGAAGTTGAACAGAGTAGAAATAACAGACGTAGAACATGAAGTAATGAGGGAAATACTGAGGTTCATATACACTGGAAAGACGTCAAACTTAGAAAAAATGGCAGATGATTTATTAGCAGCAGCTGACAAGGTGGGTCTTTTCTTTCATGCCCGACTTTTTCATTTTTTTTTTTTTTTTGTACTTCACATACCATCATTTACTTTCTCTTAACAGAAAGAGGCACAACTTTTAAGACAAAGATATATAGCTCTGCCTTTAGAGATGGTCAGTAATACCAGTTTGGGGTCGAACATAGCCAAGAGCTGACCTAAATTCAAATTGTAGGACTGTTTAGTTACGTGGTCAACATTTTTGAAAACAAAAAACATTCTTTTGAGAATTGTCAAGAGTTAAACGTTTTGCAAGCAAGACAGAATGCATGGAAGTGTCAGAGAAATCAGATCCACTACAGTGCAATGTCACCACGTTTTGGAGGCCAATTCAGTAAAATAATGGGCTCTATGTGACTGCCTCTCAACCAGTAAAATATGTGTGATCATGAGTCAGTGTGTCATGTAAACTTATTTAACACATTTTGAAAATGTCATTTGTAAATTGAATTTACTAATAAGTGCATATATTTGTATTTCTTAACAATAATAACAAACAAATGTATTTCTCTATGCCCCAATCTAAAAGTGCATAAATTTATTTCTCATCTAAATTTTTATATTGCAGTATGCCTTAGAACGCCTCAAAGTGATGTGTGAAGAGGCTCTTTGTACGAATCTGGTTGTTGAGAATGCATGTGAGGTTCTCGTACTTGCGGACTTGCACAGTGCTGAACAGTTAAAATCACATGCAATAGATTTTATTAACAGGTGGGTGTGTTCTGTTAACATGCAACATGCCCATTGCATAATTATTTATTTATTTCTGACAAATCTGGGCTCCGTATCTCGAAAGGTTTGCTATGTTGCGCACGTGCGCAAGTGTCTCGATTCCATAACCGATTCTATTTCGAGATACGGGGCCATGGAATCGAGACGCTTGGGCACGTGCGCAACATAGCGAATCTTTTGAGATACGGAGGCCTGGACAACATTGTAGTTCATCTTTGTCATACAAAATGTTGTTTACATCTCCACTCAGTTAGCATTGAATTGATGAAAAATAGATGTGACATTCATTTTTGAGCCTTTTTGGATAAAATGAAGATCATGCTGTAGTGATTTTACAGAATTTAAATTAGTTTGTATACCTTTCCATGGTTTCCGTCAGAAGTCATGTTGTAACTGAATTTCATCAAATTTCTGGGTTATATCTGGGTTTTTGTATCCTTTCTTCAATATTTTGAGTGTTGGAAAGTTGATTTATAAAGAAGAACAATAGTCTAGAGTAGTGTTTGATACTGTTACAGTATCTAGGTGAAAAAATGATCAAAATTTTCAGTCTTTTCATATATTCATTTCTAGCCATGCCACAGATGTAATGGACACTGCAGGATGGAAGGCCATGGTTACCAACTCTCCACACCTCATCGCTGAAGCGTTTCGCGCTCTGGCGAGTCAGCAAAGCCCACCCCTCGGACCACCGCGCAAACGCATGAAGCAGTCGTGATGTGTGCCCGAGCCTTTCTGTGAACATTATCAATCTTGTCATTGTTGCAGTCATCCAGAAGGCATTCTTGGTTTCCATGTACCAAAAATCTTTCATCAATGATGCAGTCAGAAATGGTTGCGAAAAGGAGAACTATGTGATGTTTTTGAATGATGGTATCATACCCCTCATGCTTTGATTTTTCAGTCATATCGATCATGGTTTGGGAAAGATTGATCTTCATTTGCAATTTTCAGTCACTTGCAATCTTTCATTGGTTTTTTGCGAGAGGCAAGTTGTGAAGAGAAGTGGTTAGGGTCCAGAGTGACGTGGCAGGCGTCTGGGATTACAGGCACTTTCCCTGTGTCATGATGCACGATCAAAGTCTCATTCTGGCCAACTGGAGTTATTTTTTTTGGATATGAAGTTTTTTTTTATGAAGCAGTAGCACTTTCTGTGGTATTTGCATTTGTAAAACTAGGACAAACAAAGTGGTAGGTCATAGGGAAGAGGTGGATTTAAGGTTATTGAGGTCAAGGTCAAGGCCACTGAGCACGGTCATTGATGATCAGGTCAAGGCCACTGGTCAAGGTAATTGATGATCAGGACCTCTAAGAACAATGCCAAAATGCAGGTCATAGGTTATTTTATGGCCCGACTTCAGAAGTCGGTGTATTAAGCTCTTTCATTTATATATTGCAGAATCTGTGTAGCCAGTATCTGTTTCATTCATCAGTATTTAGATTGCTTATTTGTGTGCATCTGTAGCTGCACTTTGGTCAAAATTTCAGTGAGGAACTATAAGAAATATGATTGAGAAATTGTAATCAGAGATGGGCATCTGAACAGCCAATTTTTAAGTTATTTATTTTTTAAAATCCTTCATTTGCTAAAAACCAGAATGCATTATTTCTATTAGATAAGAAAGTATTTGAATGGACAAGAGGGTGTTCTGATGGAGAAGTGGCTTTGGTGAAAGACAGCACTATTCGTGCTACTTTTCTCAAAAAAGACCATCTTCAAGATCAGAAGGTTTTGGTCCGAAAAGAATGATGAAAGATGGAAAATGCTTTCTTAAATAAGCCCTTGACTGCACTTGCAGATGCCAAAACACATACACAACCGACCAATATAAAGGGTGCAAAATTTATGGAAAATATTTAAATGAAGATGATGTGGATTCATGAATATTTGCACCTCTTCTTAATGTATTTATTTATTATAGAAAATATTTTGTGCAAATTATGAAATTTGATCAATTTTCAGTAGAAGGCAATATTCAGTTAATGGTAGGTAATGCTTATTTGGTCATTGAAAAAAGTGAATGTTTCCTTTGAGTTAAGTCAAAGTATGTGAAATCAAAAGATTTAAACCAAGAAAATATTAGCCATAAATACTTATAATTAATACTTATAATTCTTCCTTCGAGTGGAACAAATTATGCTGCTCCCCTTTTATGTGTCAATTCACATTTCCTTACCCCCCTCTTCTACGATCCAAGCTTCAAAACCAGCACTATTGTCAAATCAATTAATATATTACATATTCTTGGCAGTAGGTGTGCATAAATATTCAAAACTGCTGTATCATACTTAATGTAATGAATATGTTAAGTGTAGCTATGTTTCTCAATACGTTTGGCTGCAGCCAACAAGCATATCTAGTCTACATTATTGCCTTCATGTAACTAACTTGCTGGACGAGTTGAACGTGATCGAGATTACAAGAATCCAGGCAGACTGGTGACGAGGAAGGCAGGTCATATGTGATCGGACCAAAAGTTTTCATTTGACTGAGTGAAGGGTTTGTGAAAGTTGCACTGTGAAGGTCTGTACTGCACATCTTTGTGAGTTTATTTATTTATTTTTTTTTTTTTTTAATTTTCTTGTTGGAACATGTGCACATTAGCTGGATGTTTTATCGCACTTAATATAGATCATATCTACAGCACATCTGAATAGATACTACATCAAGACAAGTTATTATTTCTTCTAGATATTGCCTCTGTCACAAACTTCAATGTAGGACAGCACATAAGGCCTGTTCACATTTTAAAATCTTTCTTTATAACAGAATTGGCCTTGTAATTTATCTTGCAGCCTTGCTACAAAGAGCTCTATTTGTATTGATGTTCATTCATTATACAAGTCTGGATGGCCTTTTGGGTAAAAAAAATATCCCTGCTGAAAACTTAAGTCAAGGTCATATAACCAGTGACCTTAGGTCAAGGCCATATAACCAGTGACCTAAGGTCAAGGCCATATCATCAGATCTTGAAGCATTATGCATTAATGTGGAATACTTGTTTGTTGTATCTAGTCAAATCAATGATTTAAAATGCCAACAAGCCAAAACATAGATAACTAAAAAAGACCACGAGGCCACGGTGCAAGTTGTCTGATGATGGTTTTGGAGACCAAAATTTAAACTGGCTTAAATGTTGTATACTATGGTTGCCCCGTGCTTTGATTTCTTGGATAAAACGGTAGAGCCAGTCTGTATAAAAAAAAAGGGAAAACTGATGGTTAAATTAAAAGCATACATGTTTTTTAAAAAACATCCTTAGAAAAAGAATTCCACATTTCTTAAAGGTTTCATAGCTCCTTTTATTTATTTTATTAATTCGTTTTATTTATTTCTTTATTTATTTTTTGATGGGTGCTTTGCAGACTCACTAACTACGTGCACTCAGTAAAAAAGTGAAGCAGAAGGTTTAAAAAACTCATTATCAGAATGATGTGTAGCTTGAGGTTTTTGTGCTTAGAATCTCCATTTGGCTTTCAGTTTATCACCACTGTGAGATGATTGCCTCAGTTTTATTTATTTATTTATGCACAAATAGGTCATATACTAATGTGTAGAATTATAAAATTGCCATGTAAATCACATTTTGTTTTATTTGATGTACATAATTATTGTATCTGAAATTGTTCTGCCCATGGAATACTTGTTGGACATTTGCAAAGCAAAGGGAGACATATATCAAGGAGAAGAGCACCAAGCCTCAAATGTGGGATTGTGGAGATAAAAATGTAGTGAACTCTTCATTTAAAGGAGGTACAAATTAACAGCAGTGCTGTTTTGCAGTTTCAAGATTTTTTTCCTTACGATTCATGTAGATAGTATGTACATGAAATTTCTGGATGTCATATCATTTTCTGCATTTTTTTATTTTTACCAGATGAAGTTTGCAATTTACCAAATTTGCCCAAATTATTAGTGGAGTAATTGCTGTGGTTTTTGTTCATATCTTTTTAGGTTACACTCATTTTATTTTGACATGTAATGAAATGTTTATCAGATAAATGATAAAATAAAAGTAGAAAATATAAAAAAATGAATTAGATGTAAGTATGGAATGAAGAAATTTTCTATTGAATGACTCAGAATTTTTCAGATGGAATTAAAATTTCATAGCAGCAAGGGATAGTGTTTAATTAATATTTCCTCACTTGAGAGCCTTACACCCCAATCTAAGGCCCCATTCTTATAGACACCATTGGTCTACATAGATACTTCCAACTCCCAGGGGACTCGTGCTGAGTGCCATCAATTAACAGATTGACACACCTCCTGGCGTGAAATGGAATACAGAAAAGTTGGTGATTATGCCAGTACACTGGAATCAAAAGGCATGTCAATCCTGATTGCACTCAGCAAGAGTCCCCAAACAGTTGGATCAACCTACATAGACCAGAGGTGTCCATTGGAATTGGGCCTTATTTAAATCAGTGTAATTTGATTGTGTAAGTGCGTAGAATGTAAATACACAGATATTTTAACCCTTCATTCCAAAGATGCAATGTTCCCCAGATTTCACCTTGTAGGTAATCATGCATGAGTTATTGCGTATTCCTAATTAGTTCCTGTAGTATTTGAGGGCAATTGAATATTTCAAATTGATTAAGTTTGTGCTGCAGTTATTGTGGTTTAGTGCTCCACACAGAAGTAGTGAGAACATTTTGATGTAAAGATTTTTACAGTGATTTGGGGATAATTTTCAGAAGTGGGCAAGTGTCCCTCTCCCCCTCACAATTGTCTGTATTCTAATATTACTGTGCCGTGAGCATGTCTCTTATGCAATAATGTGAACACTGGCTTTCATGTTTTGTTTGTTACTTTGTATTGAAAGTAAAATGTATGAAAACATTTATACTTGTTTTCTTTCTTACTTAAATAACCACATTTCGGACCTCGAGTGGTCCATCCAAAGAGAATGGATTATGAATTCTGGAGTCCCCTTGCAACGACAGTTGTTGTGGCCCATGTTGGTTTATTACTCCTTAGACAGTCTAACTCAAAAAGTAAAGGACAGATTTTGATAGGATTTTCAAAATAGGCCAGAAACAGGCTCAGAATTGATAAGAATTCGGTGGTGACCCTTGAATTATAATTATTGCCTCAGCAAGGCCAGTTCTACAGTGCTTCCATAGATCTAAAAGGCTTGCCAGCACCGTATTTGTGACTGTAATGTCCATATTTGCTTCAGAGGTGCACAAATGTTTTGAGAAAGAATTAATTTTTCTGATTTTGTATGCATTAAATTAATTAAAAAGTGAAATTTTGCTTTTAAAATAAATTGACAAAATTGCTTAAAGGATTCATCAATGCATTTAATGTTTTAAAAAATGCACAACCCAAGATTCAGTTTTATCTTTTATTGACAAATTATCTGTACAAATATATACAAAATTATTTAGCCTTCTATTCAATAAAGAGAACAAAACGTACGTGCATTTAAAACCTTCAAAAGTAAAACTAGGACACAACCCATGTTGCATTATTTTAAAACTGAAGGTTCTGCAACTCTTGCTTTATTTTACAAAGGACAAAAATACTTCTAAAAATATTCACATCATTACAAAAAAGCTCATAAATCACTTATAACTGAAAGTTTCAATCTTGACCAAATGTCAATGATATTCATCTGCATATTTTAGAAAGCACAAGTCAATAAATTAAACTGAAGCTTACTTTTCCATTTGTACAAGAGAGCAAGAAATAATCAAAAATGTTCATATTTGAAGTGTCACCAAAGGTCAAGCCAATTTCACACCCTAATTCTGAATTAGTCACTGAACTCGTCACACACTAACTTTAAAATAAATCACCTAGATTTTTAAACAAAAATGTAACCACAAAAATATTTTATCATTTATACAAAGAGGCAAAACATTAATACTGGATAAACATGAAAAGCGACACCAGTCTTTTCAGTTTTCTCCTGTTTAGAAGTCTAGCAATTGGTGCAACTTGGACTCGATGAGATGAAGTTTAGATTTACTTTGAAAGTAAACTTCAGGCATAATTTTGATCCGTCTTTTTCTTTTCTTTAAAAATTTACATTAAAAATTCACATCTGTATAAATAAGGCATTTTCACTTGCACAGTTTACAATGTATTAGTATGAGGTGAAAAAAGTAGAACTTGCACTTGAAAATCCTGGACAGGGTAGCCATTTCAC
>NW_019774280.1:457415-480037 GCF_001039355.2 Lingula anatina
GTCGGCTCGTGTGGTATCTATAGAAATTGCTTATAAATAAAACATACAGTATATGAATAAAAGCTTCTTTTTTTCAAGCAAAAAAGTCAGTTCTTTATTTATCTAGTTCTTTATTTATCTAGTGAAGACCCATCTCATCAAGTAGGCTAAAGGTGTTTTATCTAGAAGTCCTTGTCCGAGAAATCTGGTCCATATCTGGTTAATATCAAATGTCACATATTATAATGAGAATCTAGAGTCACGCACACGGCCCCACTTTATTAATCAATATCTCATATCTTGATAACAGTTCATAAATGAAATACGTCAAAAACCTTTTGTTCGTCAACTTAACGAACAAACATGATCTTCCGAAGAAAGGGAATTGAAGATTGATGAAAAGATACTTGTTCGAAGAAAACAGATAATATCAACTTATCCTCTTGCTCCCTATTAGTTTGTCGTTTTCCCTAAAATAAACTGCTTGGTGGATGGGGTGGATTCTTATGTTATCATTAATTATAAGTAGCATTTATATCTCAGTATCCAGTCAAATTGCAAGTTGGGTCAGCTAAGAGGGTAAAAAGGTCCACTTTTGTGAAAATGAACCTTGATATTGCTGGCAACTCTACCATCTGTCACGCATCCAGTGTCGGGAAACAAATCTCACTACCCAGGATTTTCAAAGTGTTTATTTTCAAATATCAGGAGAACAAAACCAATCAAATTAAATATCTATGTGGAAAAAGATTCATGGCCACATGTAGGTACTTGTAAGGAAGAAATTAAATAATTTCAAGGTTAAGATCGATGATTTAATCAATTAATCTATAAAATCATCTATTTATTACATCACTACCAAATGAATGAAGTAAAATGAAGAAGGGTTAAATAAATGAACAAAAGAAAACAGTAAATTACTATTTTTTATTTTAAGTATTGACTACATCCTACAAAAAAGTAGCCTCCCATGTTTTATCAAATAAAAGCATCCGCAGATATTGATGTTGCATCGAAACGATGGGATGAAAAAGTGGATAAGCTTGCTCCTGTACTGAGAGAGTTTTATGTTATACGAGGGGTCACCAGCAGGCCTTGCATCAGTTCCACACAAACAGCAAGTACGCTGTGTTACATCAGCAAAGGTAAGTCTCGAAAATGCAGAAAACTGAATGGCCAAAACGGCGTGAGGCAGGGAATGTGTGAACGCTCAAATAAACCGATTTCGGTTGATCGTTCATGGCAGTAATCAAATGACAATGCCAAGGCGGGTGACGTCACTCGTCTTAAACAGCTAAACTATAAATTTTCAGAGAAGAAGGCATACTAGTCATCGATCTACAGAAAGGACAATGCTATTGTCAACACAAAACCAAAGTCTCGGTTTGTTTGCTGCTCAGAGCTTGTCAGCTAACAGTTTGGCCTATCAACCGGGTGATAAACCAGGGACCGTCGACCAACAAAACCACACCAATGGTACCGTCCCAGAACAATGGCCCCTTGAGAATTACTACTGTCTTGGGGTTTTTCTTGGCTTGATTGGCGTTCTGGCGTTCACTGGAAACAGTTTTATTCTCTATCTTTTTGCCAAGACTAAAGAGCTGCAGACGCCTATCAACGTGTTTGTGATGTCACTAACGATCAGTGATTTGGCCATCTCCGTGGTCGGGAACCCGTTTGCGTCGTCGTCCAGTTTTGCGTCGCGGTGGTTGTATGGAGAAATCGGATGCACTTGGTAAGTATGTGGTGGGGGTGGGGGGGGGGGGAAGTAGGGAAGGGGTAGCTTGAAACGACCCTGTAGGTACATCGGGACATCATGCTGGATTTAAAAAAGTGCTTGAATCTGCGTGAAGGAAGACTAACTTTTAAGGGTATTGCAAACCTTTATTTTCATTCAGGTACGAAAAAGTTTCTTTCATCTTATCGTTCGATAATGTATCTATCTTTGTGCTTATTCTAAAAAAACAATAAAAATCCCCTCGAAAATATAAAATATCGGTATTTATATTTCTCTTTGCAAACAAGAAGCATGGGCAACTCAAAGCTTTAATAGTCAGTTTAACACCTTTCTATTTTGAGGTGAGATGGTAATCAGTATAGTTCGTAACTTTATCCCTGAAGAAGATTTTATGACGAAAATTGTCATAGTTTATCACAAGGGTATGGGTTACAATCTTGTGCCGTCATTTTGGTTGAAATGTTTTAGTTGTGGAGTTATGAGCCCTTAATTACATATTTTCATTAAACAAAGGCGTTATTTTGCTTTATAAAAGATCAAATCTGAACTAAGGCTTTTAAGAAAAATGCTGCCAGGGTTCTGGTAGTTTCATTAAATTGGCGTTGAAACGGTGTTCGTTAATTGTTGCTCAGGTTAAGGAGAAATTTGAGAAACCGATTTTTTTAAATCAATTTTACCCTAAAATTGCAATGATGACGTCACCAATAAGAAAACATGTATTTAAATGTTAATAAGGTTAGTCACTGAACACTGAAGTGGTTATCAGTTATCCAAAAGAATGTATGTAAGGCAGTAAATAGGGAGTTTTTGGCCAAGGCTAGAGGTAACTTAAAGTAAACGTATTTTATTTAAAGGTGAGATAGCGATGGGAATTATGTCTACGAAAGCAATACAAAAGCGACAAGTAAATCATAGTCGAAGTCGCACTGTAGTCCTTACTGAACCTATGAACAGAAAGCAGCAAGTGGATAACAGCTGTTAGCTTTAGCGTTTTATTGCGCCGCTCTCACTAGCCGCCATTATTTCTGACCCCACTCTCTTCCAAATCCCTCAAAATCTTGCCAGACTTTATTCAGAGTTGTGAGATTTTGGGCTATCCCGGATGATACCATTGCTTTAATGTTTTAATGATATATGATCATATTATTAGGAAAATGCAAATTTAAAATCATTTAATATTATGCCATGTGAACAATTTTATTCAATATAGAGAAAATACCAGGCTGTAGATGCGTTATCAGTTGGGTGCAAGTGTGTTTGGATATATATCTTTTTGTGATAGTGAGCTGGTGTATATACATGTATAGGTGTGTGTGCACATGTTGGGGTGAGTGCTTTGAAATCATTTGTTCGAGTAGGTATTAAATTTATTATTCTCAAAGCAAACAATAAAAAAAGATAACACATAATTTGCCTCACTTCCACATTCTTCAACTACTTGATGTTGGTAAAAGTGTCAAAGACGGAGAACTGATTTTGAGGAGCATGAATCTTCATTCCGACAGGTGCGACGGCCGCAATGCAGTAGCAGGCTTGTGTCTCTCTCTGGCATCTCCCCAGCACCGCACGAATAGCGTGTGCAAGATGCTTTGCAAGCAGAAGTGAGATTCCAATACATAAATAGCTTAATTTCTTAAACAGCGTTTGTCGATCCATAAAGCATGTCGTGTAAACAAATAAATGACTGGATTGCCACCCGAGCCATCTCCAAGCTGTCTTGTCCATCAGCGCAAACAAAGGCGGAAGGCGGCATTGATTTTATGCCGCTGAAACGATGAATTGCCAATTACATGCCGCGCTATTCACTGAATAGATAATGTTAAGCCTCTGAATTATAAATTTCCATAGAGTATGCGTGAAAGTCAACTACCGAAAGGATAATGCTGTCATCAGCACAAAACCAAAGTTTTGGCTGGATTGCCGCCCAGAATTCGTCAGGTGTCACTTTGGCCTATCAACCGGGTGATAAACCAGGGACCCTCGACCAACAAAACCACACCAATGGTACCGGTCCAGAACAGTGGCCCCTTGAGAATTACTACTCTCTTGGGTTTTTCATTGGCCTCATCGGCGTTCTGGCGTTCATTGGAAACAGTTTGATTCTCTATCTTTTTGCCAAGACGAAAGAGCTGCGTACGCCGACTAACATATTCGTGATTTCTCTAACGATCAGTGACTTGGCTATTTCTGTTGTCGGGAATCCGTTTGCGTCGTCGTCCAGTTTTGTGTCGCGGTGGTTGTTTGGAGAAAGCGGGTGCATTTGGTAAGTCGCAATTTTTATTTATTATTTATATATTTATTTATTCATTTTTGGGGGGAGCGGGTAACCAAGGTAGCTTAGACTGGGTTCCCACAGATTTAGATCGATCCATCTGGATCGACCTAACTCCCTGGGGGTTCACGCTAGATTGCTGCCAGCTTCCGGGAGCCGAGCGCGCACAAAAGTTTATTACCCCCTTACAACTTTTAATAGGCGGGACAGACATTTAAGCGGCTAAGCTGACAGTAATCTAGTGAGAATCCCCAGGGGGATAGATCGATCTAAATATCTGTGGGAATGGTCTCTTTAATCGAGGCTTTAGAGTGCAAACGAGTGACGTCACGCGAGGTATTAAAAACGTGATAGAAAAGTCAGGTATACTTTTAATAAATGAGGGTAAAACTTATTCTACAGGGTTTAACAACATAAAAAAATGCGTATAAATATTGAATTTTTATCTTAATTGTATAGAGTGCAAAGATCAGTAACGATATGTGCTAATATGATCGCACTTACGTAACGGGGGGGGAGGGGGGGGCAGGGGGGAGGGGGGTTGTTCACCGGTTATGTATTGTCACTGGCCCTGTATTCAATGACATTTGAGCTAAACTTCGGTGATGGTGATCTTCCAGTACACACCGTGACGTTAAACGATGAAAATACAAGCTTAGGTTTGCTAAAGCCAATTTTCGTCATTATTTATATGTATGAAGAGGTATGCACTATTCTGCTCCTAATAAACCGTTAAATCTGTGAAGACTTTATCCTATGCCTTAAGTATCTATAAGTGTCCCTGACCGTATTGCCGAGATGTCGCATATCTGCTTGTTAACGTCTACTGCTGCATATCTCAGCCGATGTGTTTATCATAGACGTAAAACAAGTTGACGTTGCCAAGGAGAATTTCGCGCTTGTGATCCCATACCTTTTTTCTATGAATATTATATCTTGGCAACAGTCACATGTAATAGATAAATGCTGCAAAAGATTTTACTGGACAACCTTACGAACAAAAATGAAATTCCGAATGGAGTGAATTGTCAAGTTACAAAGAAAATACATAAACACAATGCTTGATGTTCTAACATTTCATCATAGTCCTCTCTGTCACATCTCTTCTAACCAGGTTCTTGCAATGAACAAAAGTTGTCACAGCTTCAGTTTCACGTATTTTTTACCATCTAGCACATCACTGCTGTGACCCGCTTTGCGTGGTATCTTATATTCTATCTGACATGGATTATGCTACAAAAATACCAGGTTTTCAATCATTTAGACCTCACAACCCCTCAAATGCACTGGTTTCTGTATAGGTATGAAATGTTCACAATTTGTAAAGACACCGTCAACGCATTCATTCACAATGAGGATACGAAAGTTTTATCTTTGTAAGCGAGTGCCAAACGCATATTGGAATTACGTGTATCTCCTGCAGAGTACGCAGCATGCTACATGTAACAGCAAAGGTAGTCTATTTGCTTTCTTTGAACTTGCTGATTGTGTTGGCAGGTTCGATGCAATATCTAGATTTTATTAACAGACTGGTACGTTATGAAGTAACGTTTGCAGATACCATCAGGACGTATTAAATCCCTTTGAGAAAAAATAAGAACCAAGACCTTGTTGCACTTTTAAGATATCACTAGTAAAAAAAAATATTTAAATTAAGGGCACCTCGGCTGCGATCTACAACCATTCTGATTCGGTGTACGCGTCAAAATTTTTTAAACCTGCATTGAACCATTTCGAATGAAACAAAAACGCTCTCTGAAGAGGAGACAAAAATAACCTTAACATGGTTATATAAAATATTCAGATATTACAAGAATATATGCATGAATACAGGTTTACATAATTTTCATTCGAGATTGATGAATATATATAATATTAGTTCTGCAACAGTTATAGGAACATTGCATAAAAAAGATAAGAAAGTTGTCTCACTTCGACTTTCCTCAGCTACTCACTTTGAGGCTGGGAATATCGTTCGTAGAAACTTGTTGCATCGAGTCTTTTAGGACTGAAAATTGGCTTTGAGAAGTATGCATCTTTATTACGCCAGTTGAGACGATGTTAATGCAATATATAACCAGAACTGTACGAATAGCATGCACGCTATATTGAATGGTGTAAGCGGAAGTGAGGTTTTTAATACATAAAGAACGGAATTTCCTAAACAGCGTTCGTCGATGTCTAAGGCATAGTGTAAACAGTTATATAACTGGATTTCCAATTGAGCGATCAAAACATCCAAGGACAAAGCCATCTTTAAGCTGTCTTGTACATCAACGTTAACAAAGGCGAATGGCGTCATTGGGATTATGCCGCTGAAACTATAAATTGCCAATTGCATGCCGCGTTCTTTTCCAAAAGGATAATGTTGTCATCAGCGCATAACCAAAGTTCTGTCTGGGTTGCCGCCCAGAACTCGTTAGATATCAGTTTGGCCTATCAACCGGGTGATAAACCAGGGGTCCTCGACCAACAAAACCACACCAATGGTACCGGCCCGGAAAATTGGCCCGTTGAGAATTTCTACTGTCTTGGATTTTTCATTGGCTTGATTGGCGTTCTGGCGTTCATTGGAAACAGTTTCGTTCTCTATCTTTTTTTCAAGACCAAAGAGCTGCAGACGCCGACTAACATATTCGTGATTTCTCTAACGATCAGTGACTTAGCTATTTCTGTTGTCGGGAATCCGTTTTCATCGTCGTCCAGTTGGGCGACACACTGGCTGTATGGAGAGGGCGGATGCACCTGGTGAGTGGCAATTGCTTTAATGTTATTACAAAACTGGCTTCAAATTAGTTCTCGGCTTGAGGTTTTCTTTTGCAACTTATTCACGAAAGAGAAAATATGTGTGCAGAATAGATAAATGATAATGTGGAGTTCTATTATGCGTCAGGCAGGCAAGTAATCAGCGCGCGCGCGTGTGTGTGTGTGTGTGTGTGTGAAAGATGCGTTTGTGTACATGTGATTGTGTTGGGCGTGTGTTGTTGATGTATGTTCCCGCATGGGCCATTTGTACACGAATTTTATCAATATCTGTCTACGCTATTATATGGGGGTTATGTGGTAAGCAACGGCTGCGGTACGGTCAATATTTTTTATGCTTTTAAGAACTTTTATTGCTCACATACCCTGTACGCACTACATGGAATATAAGGTGTGAGCACCGTGTACCTTATGCTTCAACATGCAGCTCCTAAGGCGCCGGACTGCCTTCTCTCTGCTGTTGCTTCCACGTCTTTCCCATCAGTTTCACCTCCGAGTTCCAGCCCTCTCCCCCCCCCCCCCCCATGTCGTTCTCTGAGTTCCGCTGATGTTGCAATTCTTTTTACAGCAGTTGTTAGGTCGACAGGTGGCTGACATTTCTGTTAAGAGTAGAATTTTCAATCATGGACACTTTAACTATTAGAAATACTAAGTTGTGACCTGTGGCTTTTGTGATCCGTGACTTTACATTACGGTTTTGCCCAGTTCTTTGATAACAAATATTTTAATTTTCACTTGGCCGGGAATGGTCATTTTCTGAAATCACTGGATTGAAACATTTTGAAAAAACACACAAGCAAACACACACACACACACACACACACACGCACACACTGCTTGTACCAAAGCATCATAACAACAACAACGTGAGCTTTTTTCCCCTTTTTGCTCGGTTTATTGCTCATAAATCCTTGCAATACATTACTGTTCTTCCGGTGCTGGCGACAGATAAATGCACTTTTTTCAAAGGTTTTTGAGCGTGATTGATCGAGTAATAAGGAAAACGTCATGTTAATACTATACAAAACGCCAATTTGAATGACTTTTTTGTGTCGTCACCACGGCCTGCATCTTCCAACCACAGATATAACGCTTGGTTTTACTTTTATCGTTAGGCTGTAGATATTTGCCTTCAACATTGGATATCAGAAGATTAAACAATCAACACGACACAAATTCAACTGACACCCGAAGCATGTGCAGCCATTTCCCCTACGATAAGGGCGAGCTTTCTCTCTCAGACATACACAATGCTTATTTCAAGATTGGATATACATTCATCAATAAATGAAATATTTTTAGTGTTTTAGAATGAATAATTAATTTCTGTCTGCTCCTTCATTTTTAAGAATGAAGAACATCGGTTCAATAATTGCTATATGAAGCCGACACTACCTGTACTGTGCATCATATTTTTTCCTGACAAAGGAACGCCAATCCAATGTAGATGAATAACCGTCATGCAATGATTGGTTTGTAATATCAGATGGTGATCTCTAGGTGTGTAGGCCATTTTATTGCCTAACCCTGTTTTCGGTCAATTACGTGTCGTTTAAAAGGTTCCTACCCTTATCGCGATGTTTTTCCTGTTCAATAATTGTCTTATCCCCCAAAGACTAGAATAATTGCAGCAATAATCGCTCGAGAGAACTTAATCACGCTGGGGACGGAGCATGGGCGGACAATCACCCTTGTTTCATTGATGTTAGAACACAGCTTTGCAGCCAGCCACTAATGACAACTTTGACCAGTGTCAAATTTGTCAGAACTGTGCGAGACACCTGTTCCCTGTGTGGTGATCGGTTTGGCTTACTATGAGGGGATAATATAATTGTTTGCAGTAATATCGTTTTTTAAATACGTTTTTCATAAAATGCGTCTCACGTAAAATAGATTTCTCAAGAAAATAGTTAACTGTAAAAAGCATTTTGATTTTAAGATAACCAGGCAAATATCTCGCAAGTGTTCACAAGCTCGGTGGTTAAGTTCAGCCAATTCTTTTAGTTAGTTAGTTAATTTTATTCCCATATAAGCAAAAGGAATTACATTGCGCGGGCAAAGCTTTTGTTGTATACGGGTTTGACCTTTCTTTTGTTTTTCTTTAATATTTAGTTAAACACATTCTTATACATCTGCATACGTCATTGACAGGGCCATTGAAAACCCTTTCTAAGTTTGTAAAGTCTATGGTAGGGAATTTGTTGCGGTAATCAGCCGTATAAATACAATCACATATTGCGTGTTTCTCCGTTTGTATGTTGCCGCACTCGCAGAGTCTTTGTTCGCGTGGCTTTTTCGCCCATCTGCCTGTCTCGATAGCCAGACTGTGTGCAGAAAAACTTAATCTAGAGGCTGGGATTCTGTCCTGTCCTCCTTTACATTTAAATGGTAGTCGTCTTAATACACGGAGTATAGACATAAATACATAATGATGATGGCAGTGATTAAAAGCTGCACCGAATGGACAAAGGCTCCAGTCGTGCACGATCATATTCGCTCGCTTACACTTTTTTTAGAAAACATTGTAGACGATTGCATATATTTTTTTGATGTAATGACTTGTAAGGCTTGTCAGTGACTTCCGCCATAAGACATAGTGTTCTGCAAAAACAATGAACGTTGATAAAAAAAGGTTGCCTATGATATACCTTATTTTATTGAACTTTATTCTCAGTTAGTCTTGGTGAAAGAAACCTTGTAATTTTTTAATACACGTCATTCGATGACTCGTATAAACTGCTTTATGCAGTTGCTAACTATGCTAAGACTGTCATGAGCCCCACTAGAGTATAGCGAAACCCGAAATTCCCTGGTAGTATGGGATAACAGCTCAGGAAGTAGTGAACAAATTTGAGATCAGTTCAAACTTGGCGCGATAATTAGAGAAGATCTGTCAGTAGATTTACATCATACCGGATGCGAGAAAAGCTGTTTGACGGTAGCTAAGAAGCTTACCCAGACTCCGCCAGGATGAACTCTTTAATCCAATGTTCCAAAGACATAATTAGACAAAATGTCTATGTATATGCTTAAGGTATAATTTTCGTATAAAAAATGCTCCAAGGTCATATGTTTTATGTGTAATTGTTCTGCAAACTTTAAAAAAACATGATTTGTTTAGATCTAATGAGTATCACAGAAATATTAGAAAAAAGTCTTTTGCAAATGCAGCAATGAGTCAAGCAATAAATCATTAGCTTGTGAATTACAATTCACCCAAAAATCCCTTTTTATCTAATTTTGTTTGAACAGTGACACAGCGTTAGCTTAATTTAACGAAATAAAGGACATTTTTAGAAAGTTAACCGTTTTCAAAGTGTTGCCATTAAATACTACTAACTGTATATGTCCCACCCCAGCAAACACGGAACGTTTTATAACGTAACGATAACGTTTTTGCTATATAAACGTTATGGTAACGTTATAATAACGTTTCATCTGATAAACATAATTTCCACCTTACTGCCTCTTGTAGTATTTGCCTAAGATATGTACAATATCGAAAGGGTGAAGGTTGATTGCTCAGGGTTGAACGACGAGGAGAAGCTATGGACATGTTACTTTCAAAATCTTAAAATTGTCTTTCTCCTTCAACACTCAACACGGCCATTTTTTTTTACCATGAACGAAGGTTCCATTCATTTTCGACATGTACCAGTACGTCTCTCTCTCTCTCTCTCTCTCTCTCTCTCTCTCTCTCTCTTTTTCAATGTCACTTAGCTTAACCTCGCGAAAAAAAAAGCTTCAGGACCAAATCTGAATACAGGCATAATAGTAAGTAAACGATCACTCCATGCACTTGACGTCATTCAAACACTAGATGACCTTTGTCAACCAATAGTGAAGTACGATCTGTAGTAATGTTAATGGTTTTACAAGTCAGAAAAGACAGAACGCAATCAGGGCAAATGTCTTGAGCAACCAAGTTAATTATCTAAGTGCCGTGAAAAATCACAGGTTTTAAGGAAATTATGCGAGCTGTGTGTGACATCCACTGTATCTTCACAAATGTGCACACCGCATGTCCTTCGCTGCCTTTTATCGAGTTTGTTACACAGAAAGTAGGCTTTATATCGTTTAGCCATTCTAAACTAAAACATCCATTGTCGGAATTGGCATTTTGCTCTTTAGAGGTTCCCATCAAATGGATGACGGGGTTCATTTCCCCATATCTCTGTGGACGGCTAGATAAGAATAAAATCTGTTAAACGCACGAAAGAAACCACTTAGAGATATAAGGAAAAGTTTAAGAGCCTTTGATGTACACCCGTCCTGCAAAGACAGCGGTAATGGATGCTTTTACGAAAAAATCTAGACGCAGATTGTCGCGTTTGAAGATAGGACAGGCATTAGCTCTTTTTAATTTTTTTTTTGTTTCGTCTTGAGCAATTTTCATCTTCGGTTTTTTGGTAATAGAAAAACTTTAAATACTAGCAAAAGGCCACAGAAAATTCTTGGTAGATTTTCAACCTGAATCCTTGTTTCACTAATTATTTATTTATTTATCAAAGCATTCTAAGCTTAAATTCATCCAGATAATAGTCTGAACATAATTCATCTTAAAACAGGAAAGGAAACATTCTTTTCGTATTATGAAGCACAGGGGAATTATAAAGCAATCAAACATACGTGGAGTTAGTGTACATTATGCCCCATTTTCATAGACACCAACGGTCTAAGAAGATCCACGTAACTTCTCAGGGACTCTCGCTGAATGCAATCAGTTAAGCAGATAAAGGTGCCTCCTCCTGGCGTTAAGTAGAATACAGAATGGCTGGTGTGTTGGCATATACGGGCACGTTGGAAACAAGAGGAGGCGTGTCATTCAGTTAAGCTAATTGCACTCAGCGAGAGTCCCCACAGGGTTGGATCGATCTAAGACCGATGGGAATGAAATCTAAGGCCTGTATCACCAGTGACTCTCCCGCTCCAAGATATGCTAATGCATACGTAGGATACTAACAAAACGGGTGTGCCTATTACGCCGAATTTCATTGACAACGTGTTAATTGTTTCTGAGGCATTTTTCAGACTCGACAAGCAAGGAACATCCACTAATTTGCCGATTAAATCCATACACACGAACATATTTGGAGAGATTATTTTGTTCTGTCGTCATCATTGGACCTAAAATCTAGGTGATCCATTGCTGAGCCTCTTTAATTATTTCTTTGTGCGTGAGAAAATGAAATGTATGCTATTTTTGCGTCACATCATTAGGCGTCTCCACGATAATTACAACTCTGTATATCGCATAAATTGGACAAAAGTCTTTCAACGTGCAGCATGATTAGTTTTTTGACTCCTTAAGCAATTGCAAATTAGAGTTTTTTAAACTCTGTGTACAACGTTCTTGGCATCTGCTTTCCAATGTTATGTATCCTAATTATCTAATGCACACGGAATACTGTAGTGCATATTGCATATTGTATGAAGAATATTTTGTTGGAATATAGAGATGATGTAAAGTTTATACTTTTTATAATGGACTTTCAAAAAAAATTGTTGTCCCCCAAAAAGTAGGCACCCTCGTTCAAGGTAAACCACCCCAACCGCCACTGCAAAGGATTATATGTTTTGTTGGGTGGATATTAGGGGAGAAAAAAAAGCCCATTAATGTAGCCAAATGTTAACAAGCACGATAAAGCTTTGGTTTTACTCAAAGGTATATAAGACTTAGGTCCATATGACTGAAAATGGTCATTTAATAATAACGAAAAAGAATATAATACAATTTCACAAAAACGGGGGATAATCACACATCCCTCGTGGTATGTAACTACCTTGATATATATATATATAATCAATAAAGTAGGTTAATGAGTGCAATTAACATTTATTAAGAAAATATGTGGAACAACAAAAGCGATTGGAGCAAGAAGTTGGTACAATGAAAAATAAAGGTCATAAGATGTAAGACTAGCTCACATCTCCGCTTTTCTCAGTCTTTGTTGGTTATCGGTATTTTAATGAAAGAAGACAATATGACTGATACGAAAACAGATACTAGATCGGGAGGTGTTTTGATTTATCACACAGTTTACGAGATCGCAGAAAATCCGATAGCCACAGCATTTAATCTCCCGCTGTTGATAATAGGATAATAATGGGATCTTAATGCCACACTGATGCCTTGTCTGATCTCTCCTGAGCGAAGTCAATCTCTGCGATCAGAGAAATTCTCATTAGTCGTCTTATTCACCCTGTTCCTATACTATACTATGCCATGAAGTAGTTTTCTGACTAAGTCATCTTCAAAGAGTGTTGTTCTCCAATATTTTGATGGTGGCGAAGTCTTTTTGTTCAAGGTGACAGGTGCTGTTGCCCATTTTAACAACAGGAACCATTTTTAAAAAATAAATAAATAAATAAATAAATAAATAAATGAATAAATAGAAAAAAAGAAAGAAAAGAAAAGAAAAACGTTCGGCCGAAATTTGATCTCAACTTTTAGACTTAAATTTGACCAACTACAGCTAAAGCTAAATTCTTAGTAGTCGACTTTAATGTAGTTTATATTGGTTGTATTAGTTTGAAGCGCAAATAATATCTTGTTGGTTTAAAAACAAGCGCAACATTGCATTTGATTACATTTCTACTGATTTGTCTGGGATCAATGTACTCGTAGAACTAATTTCCAGTTAAAGGTCACGCAAAAAACAAGACCCAGTAGAGAGTCAAGAAATATCCGGGGGGGGGGGGGGGCGATGGTGGTGGAAATGCATAGGCTTGATACATTCTGCCGCCTCACATTATAACGGGCCCACTTTAAATCGGATTGACGATTGTATCCCTTGATATGTGGCCATGCTATATCCAAAGGTTTTAACTCATAATGCAGATAAATGAATTTTCGCGATTGACCTTAAACTCTTACCAACAGTAGTCCATGTAAACTGCACGTAATGAGATCTCTTAGAAAGCTTCCAAATTATTTGGGAAATTACTTTACGGCCATTAAGCCCTAAGCCACTGGATTGATCTTAATTGTTTCCTGAATTGGAATGTCCAACCCCTATTTGCCGACCACAGAAATTGATATAAATTGAGGGTCGGCAAAGGTATATCATGAGCGTTGGCCTTTAATATAACAAACAGGTTAATTTTCCTGGAAAGTTCAATAATCTACCTTTAATCATCAAGGTACTGTACATCCTAATTTAAAACCGCTGAAAAAATAACAGTTTAAATATCCACTTTATAAACTTCTATTTTTATTGTCATACGTGCAATTCAGAATTTTCTGCCCCGTTTTGTAGGGTAGCTGTACAATGTGACAAGAAAAAAAATTAAAACAGCGAAAATGATCTATTTGTGTAAAAAAGTAAACTAAGGAATATTGTCTGTCCATTGTGAAGTGAGTTTACAACAAAGATAAAAAGTTGATGTCGAATCATTTCTTTCAATACTGATTACATTTGTTCTTATGGTATTTATATTTTTTATATTTTCTTCCGCAGGTACGGCTTTGCAAACAACTTCTTTGGATTGGTGTCGATCACTAATCTTTCTTGCATCGCCATTGACAGATATATTGTTATATGTAGACCAACATCAGGTAAGATTAGCTCTGTCTGTCTGTCTTTCTTTCTGTCTGTCTGTGCGTCTGTCTCTCTGGCTGTTTGAAGGTATGTCAATCCTGCTTTCAGCGTGGTCTGTGTGACTAAAATATAACACTCTCGCTCACTCATACACATACGCACACACACACACACACGCACACACGCACACACACACACAGAGAGAAAGAGAGAGAGAGAGAGAGAGAGAGAGACGAGGTTTGTGCCTTCACTTAGTTAAAAAATATCTCCACAATGGAACAACAGAAGGGAGAAACTGACATCAGATAATAAAAACATACACACACGCACACACGCGAAAATATAGGTAAATGAATAAATAAATTAATATCTTTCAAAAAAAAAAAAAAAAAAAAAAAAAAAAAAAAAAAAAAAAACACCACAGTCGCATAGTAATTTGGAATCAGGAAGACAGTCGGCCCCTGCACTTGCAATGATTGCATATTTTACCCCGGCCCAGAAAGCAGACAAGACAATTCTAAACCGGGTGAGAAACCGTATGTCTTTTAGACAGATTTATTACGCTGCCAGGAAACAATTTATTCTTGGAATGACAAAGTAATGCAATTAACTGATCATTGGCAATCCCAAGACAAGCTAGGATATCAATCAATAAGTAGCCCAACACCGATTTCAGTATGATGTAAACCCCTCCATACTGGATTGCACGCTATTTACGAAAGTTTACGCTTATGTGCACTGTATAATAGATGTTATTCTGAAAGTTGCAGTAGAGCTTAATTTTTCAACACTGTTTGGCATGTGTGATTTGAGTTCCTGTGTAAAGAAAGGCTCTGTCACACCTATAGCGTCAAGAGGTACGTGTGAGTATCGTATGTGATAGCACCTTTGAGCGTATGAAATCACCCTGTTTACGGTGTATTAAAATGAAGATGCAAACAGCGTATATGTTTTTGAACATGCTCAAAACACTTTTTATCTTCATCCTGGTCTGTGAACGTACAACAACGTCTGCCTAGAACGTAAGTCTAACTAGAATCCCCTTTCGTTTGTCTGCGTACGTGGAATTTTTCTCATACGTTAGTGCCATACGCCAAGTGTGACAGTAGGCCTATATACCTTGACAGAGGGTCTGTCCCCTTTAGATTCATACAGGTTGAGGTTAACGTGACGTAAATGGGTCAAAATCAAGACGGGACTAACCTGTGCAAATCGATGGGGATCAAACCCTGTATCATGGCGGAATTTCTCATACAACACACCGATACAGTTTCACGGTTCCGACTCAGGAAATGAAAGCAAAATAATTCATTACTTAAATTCAATCTATTATTGGTAGCAATGGGCGTATTGAGAGAATAAACTGACAGTTTGATAGTATTGAGTAAGCGAAAAATAGTAATAGTGCGGTAATAAATTGTAAGGGTTATTTTGGACAGCGTAATTTACGTTATTTCTGAACTCGCTTACGTCTGACACACGTTGTCTTAGGTTATAAATCGGAAACTAGTGTATCTTCGGGTGGGCGGGTAAACAAATCAGCTGAGAGTATTGATCAAATCTTGTACTTTCCTTTCGATCGCACTGCTTTACAAGATTTTAGACTCACGAAACAAAATAAACAAAAGTTTTAACAACGCAATTCCAGATTTGAAAACTTTAAAAGTTAAGTTGGTTGTTAGTCATCATGATCACATTTAGGATAAGGCTCCAAAGGGAGGCGGAAACAGAGCCGAGAAAGGGAAGTGAGAAAACAGCAGGACACGAAATTGACTCTACAGTGAATTTAAAACGGCTTAACTAAGGGGCTATTCTCTACCCGTTTAGGCACTTTCACATCTAGAGAAATGCACTCGTGCTCAGACAAATGCAACGGCTTCGTGAGACTTATGTTGTATACGTTATCCGTAGAGACAAACGTTATATGTACCTTCCATAGCCTGAGGGAGAAAATGTCTCGGGCATGTTCAAAAACAGTCTCATAGGTTGCATATATCTTCATTAAAATACGCTGGAAACAGGGTGGTTTCGTAGGCTCAAACTTGTGAGTATCATCGACATCACATACGTTACTCACAAATCGAACTTGAAGGCGTGCAGGAAGGACACCGGAAACGATCATCATCTAGTTGATGCCGTCCGTTAATGAGCTCTCCCGGGAGGCGGTGGGTATTAATAACTGCTCTTTTGTTACGTACAGGGGGGATTTTTGGAAATGACTGACATGTATCATTAGACGCTTTGTTGACAATTAAAATAAGAATTGAATCGTGGGAGAGGTCCTTATGAAGAAGGGCAATCATAGAAACGTATTAAAAACATCTATGGATATGACGTAAGTTATCATGAACTGCGGCGATATATTTGAATTCCCCCGACCTCTTATTATTTGAGAAGATTGAAAAATCCACCTTCTTGTTATTACTTCAACAATTTATTATTTGAGCAGAATGACATTTTTCAAAAACATTTTTGAGAGTTTCTCCTATTCAGGTATTCTCCTTTTCAGACATGGCTTTAAAAATAACTTGTGAACGCCTATTATTGAATCTGAGAAATAAAAAAGATCAATGCTTTTAAGAACCAAATAATCTGAAAATATCTATATAAAAATAAACGCTAATTACACTGGGGTATATTGTTGAACTTATTACTTTCGATGCCATTGTGCCAATACTAATAATGAATAAATATGACTCTCAGTATATCTAATTCATTAGAAGGACCCAAGCTTCAAATCTGTCTCCCAAAATTGTACGGTTCCAATTTATTTCTATATACGCAAATCGGCACTGCGTTGTCATTTATATGGTTGTGTTTACCTAAAGTCGAGGTCAAAATGGATTCCTAGGTGTGAAACTCGAAACTAAATAGAGGTTTGCACGTTGGATCTTATTATGTGTTGACAGGAAATGAGAGGCCGTCGAGTGGAAGTTTTTAAGTGTCATGATAAAGAAAGGAAATATAGTACAAAACTAGATTTGGTAGTGACCTTTAGCGATGTCTACCTCAATTCTCCTCATCAAATACAGAAAAATCTATGTATTTGTACAGTACAGTACAATACAATACAAAACAAAACAATTCACATCAAGATGGGCCAGGATGATGTATGTGCGAAAATGATAAAACTTTTTATATGGTTTCTAGGCATGCGCTTGGATATTCGAAAAGCCATCCAGATCGCCGCCGGGGCATGGCTCTACGCTCTTCTGTGGGCGCTGCCCCCCGTGTTTGGGTGGTCCTCCTACACAACAGAGGGGCCTGGGACCTGGTGCAGCGTCCTCTGGCAATCCAGCGACCCCATTGACGTCTCATACATCATCACCCTGTTTGTATTCTGTTTCTTCATTCCTGTGGTCATTATGGCGGTCTGCTATTATCATTTGTACCGGGAGGTGAGACGCATGGCCAGACAGACGTCTATTGAGCAGGATTCTTCTGCTGGTAGAGAGAACATACGTAGGTAGGTTGACTGGTTTAAACAGAAACCTTCAACATTTAAAACTTGCCTTTTAACGCCTGCGCAGACTGCAGACACGAGGTTGATAGCTCCATGTTCTTTGTTTGTTGTGATTGGAAACTAAAATTAAAGGGATAACAGCTGTTTATATGAAATTAAAAATTTCACAATAAATACGTTGTGAACAACATACATTCTTTTATGTATAATTTCTAGAATAAATTCAACAGGTGTAATTGTATTCTGTCTGATTTCTATCTTTTTTGAAGAGGTTTTATTTTCTTAATAGGGAGAAGAAAGTGGCCAAAATGACTATCGTAGTTTGGGCAGCGTTTCTGATCGCCTGGACGCCATACGCCACCGTTGCCTTAATATCAACATTTGGCGACGCCAGCAGTATCAGCTACATGGCAGCTGCTTTACCGTCGGTGATGGCTAAATCCGCCACAGTGTATAATCCGTTTATCTACGTTGCGATGAACGAGCGGTTTCGTCGAGCAGCAGTGAACGTAAGTTTGTTAATTTGTATATTGGAAATAGATTTCAATCAGGATATGTGGAAAATTATTTGTATTCAAGGGTTTATTTTATGGGCTTATGGCCGTCGCCCACTTTAGAGTAAACAAACAAACAAACAAACAACATAACGGGCGAAACCTTGATAGGAATTAGAATAAAAAGAAAACAACGGAATTCAATATCATGATAGTTAGACATTTGATGACAAAATCTGCATGGTTTTAATTTATGGTATGCAGCAGATATAATAATGAAATCGATCATATTTAAATTTTGGTGGCGTTTTTGGCATAAAGTGACATATTTCTTTCATATATGTCTCTTACCTCCTTCGATCCTTATCCTTGTGTAGTTTCGTATAAATCCGCATACGGATGTGTAGAACTATTTGTACTCAAAGGTTTATTTTATGGGTTTATGGTCGTCGCCCATAATGTTAGAGTAAAAAAAAACATCATAAACCTTAATAAGAATGAGAAAAACAAACAAACAAACAATTCGAAACAACAGAATTCAACACAAAATACTTTTTCGTTTTCATTCTGCTTCTGTCAACTTAGCATATAGTGTTAAAAGCTCTTAAATAAAACTTTCTTTTCAATTATTCTTAAGCTTTCATGTCACGTTTTATGTTTTTTCACTTTGTAGCAAGTCCCATGTCTCAAACTGTTAATAAAGATCGACGAAGACGAGGGTGTGGCAGAGCAATCGGACAACACTACTGTGACGCATGCCGCCCCCGTTGTCCAGTTTAATTCTTCAAAGAGGTCACCTCCCATCCAGGCCATAGCGTCTCCGTACAGGGTAGACACAGCGTCGAGTTTAAAAACAGAAACAGAAACAAAAGCTTCAACACACGGAACGGCACAGGTTACAAATATTGACGTCATGGAAATACCATATGACCACACGCGTGCTTCTACGTCACGCGCACATCCACTTTGATGTTGCCGCCGAAGAATGTTTTGTTTCTTGTGCTGGTCACACCCCTGATTTTTGGCGTTAAACCACAAAGTCAGCAAGATTAATATCTCGAGTTTTGTATATATTTAACATTGTGCTCAAAGATAGAGCGTGACTCGGCTAAAGTTAAGAAGGTGTTACAAAATCATTCAATGTTATATTTTTCACTGTTTGTTTGGAAAAAAGTAGGCCTACATATTGTATTATCATTTTATGGTTGACTGTTCTTAAATAACATACTTCAATTTCACGTATTTGTTGTTGTCAAAATATTGTCGAAGCGCCAACTGTTATTTACATCGGAATAAAAAATAAGGCAACTAACAGAGGTCACAGGTAACAGCGGGAAGAGATTAACTAAAGGTGAGATATAAAGAGGAATTCTGGTACACAAAAGGTGTTATTTTTTTAGTAGTTGTCCATCACGAAAGAACCTGGCCAATGTCACTGACATTCTCATTCAACACGTTTTTTGATTTGCTCTATGAAATACTACCTTGAAGTCTCTTGATGGGCGTTTGAGTGCGCTAGAAGCAGTTTATTGCTTCACACCTCAAGCCACATCCCTCCGTTTTCAAGTCAATCCAGTATCTTTGTTGATGGAAAAAGGAAACGATCTGCTCACACCTCGAAAGGTTAAACCCCAAAACGGTTTCACAAACCTATGCGCTACATGAAACTAAAAGAACTCAAATATGTAATCGATGCCTTCAACAAGGTGAGGATTATTCATTAGGAAAGGCCTTCTTCTGAAGTGGTTCACACTGGCAGAAACTACCCTCTACCAGGGTGAGTGATAGATTTTTTACAGATATTCACAGATATGTTACTAGCTAGATAGATGGTCATTTTCAGCTAAACCCACCGAGACTGGTTGTTTCGTGCTGTACTTTTTTCATGCTTCCTACCTAACCTCTTTCTCACGAAACAGAAACATTGTTCAGAAATAAATGCCAACATTATCACACAACACTGCACGTACGCGTACTTTTTCGGGGAAATAAGAGAAAGATGTATGACGGTACCCTCATTGTCAGCAAATTTAACCAATTACTTTCCTTTTGCCCAGATCAAGCAACCTACCTCAGCACGACTGTAGAATGCTCGACTAAGACTGCATTACCACAGATTTAGATCGATCCATCTGGATCGACCTAACTCCCTTGGGGTTCAGCCGAGCGCTCACGGAAGTTATTGTACCCCCTTACAGCTTTTAGTAAGCGGGACAGACATTTAAACCGGCTAAGCTGACAGTAATCTAGTGAGACTCCCCACGGGGATAGATCGATCTATATATCTATGGGAATGGGGTCTAAGACATTAAGAGCAACATTCTAATTCGATACAAATGAGCATAAATCATTTATCATATAAATTCACTATTGGTATTTCGAAAGAAACCTGGCGTATTTACATACAAAAGTCAATCTGCAAATTTGAAGTAATCCAGAAAATCAAAATCTCCTATGAAAGTAATGCGATCATGTTGATTTCAGAAAAGATCCTTCTTTATATACCAAAAATAATCGGATCATGCTGATTTTCGAAAAGAACATGTGTTATTAACATGCAACGACAAACAATTTTGAGGTAAAACAAATATACATCACTTGAACAAATGGGGCGAACATCGCCGTTATAAGTGCGAAAAAAGAGCTTTGCAAACCCAGAAATCAGACATGTATAACCTAATGTTAAAATTTATCTCTTGAAACCTAGAATTTGGACTTGTATAGCCTAGTGTTTTTATACTATTGTATAGCCTGTGTGTGAAGGCTCATGTTTATCTGAAAAACTTTTTTATACATTTTTTTGTACCAAGTTAATCCATGTTAGACCTTTACGCTATGCTTATGTGCCACCCAAAATGTTTTTATACTATTACACCAGCGTGTTGATAATGTGACCGTTTCATGTTGATTACTATAGTATGTAACCAGTCAATTTATTTATTTCAGTTTATTGATGATACGGACAGTGACAGCGACGGCGACAAAACGGACAGACACGGTAACCAGAATATGTACAGACATATACGTATATAAAAGATAAACGCATATGCAGGCACAAGACACAGACACGCATATGTCACGCAGAATGCTGTCCACACACTCTCTCTCTCGTTTCTTTCCCGGTAAAACGGAGTATTTATCAGAAATGCATGTAGCTCCTTCAGCCTGGAGGCTGAAAGAATGAGATCAAACATATCGTATCCCTTTCAAGGCTTTTTTATAATTGAACGCCATAGACTGGAGATGCTGGTGTCTACTGGTGTGTGTGTGAGATGACTTAGACGACTTAAATATCTAGACTGAAAACGTCCAGGTAACGCTTCTAGAGTATTACAGTATAATTGGGCCATTCTCAATGAGAGAGAGAGAGAGAGAGAGAGAGAGAGAGCGAGAGAAAGAGAGAGGACACTAGCTTCCTTAAGAAACATCAGGTTACTATCAATTAGACTTTCAATTAAATACGACACGAGGCTCGCACAGGTAAAAAGGTCAACGACATTGCGACCTACAACGACCTTGCGAACCACATTCTGCCGGGTATTTACAAAACACTACAAACTTTGGCCTAAGAACAATCGATGACAATTTTGCCATTGTTATAAAATGCCAAGGGAAAGAAACCTTGATCGTATTAATTTTTTACCACTCCAATGCCCTTGATGCAAGTAGTAGAGATCTGGAGTCCTAATGGCAATTGATTTGTAAGTGTATACAAGAGCTTAGCCAAAATTCTTTATTATGCTAGAAGTAGTCATTTTAGTATATCAGTGGTTAATAGCATACTTATCTATAATTACATTTCTTCTGTCAATTTTCATCTACCCACGTAGATGTATACGTTACAATAAATAAAGCAAATAATCTTCAAGTTGAAATTTGATAAAATGTCCCTTTTTTCTGTCGGACAATAGCTGAAACCTTCTCAATTGATTAAATTTCTCATAGGCAGGATGACTACAAAGAAAAGTAGATAACACAATATTGTCATCCCTGTGAACTGTCTCTGACACGTGGAGATAAAGTGAACGGGACAATACACAGATCAAAATCAAATGTGGATAAAAGAATGATTAACTGAAGCTAGTGAGAAATCTCCGAGCAACGACGTGAACTTATGTGACATTACAACTGCTATCGCTCTCTGATCTTGACGTCTGTCCGAGCTCGAGGAAGTAAACTGCAATTTGACGATCGCGTGAGGACTGCAAGTTACATGGGCATGAGCTTGCAGTTGTTCGGTACGATTCTTACAGCTTCAGTTCTTCATAATACATGTATATCAAATGCAAGATCTCATGGAAGTTGGTGAAACTCTCCAGATCAAAACGTATACAACTATCCAAATGATTTTATATTTAGAATTTCAGCAGAA
>NW_019774280.1:480306-552092 GCF_001039355.2 Lingula anatina
AATGGATTTCATTAGTTTGGAAAAAAAGCTTGGACACAATAGTTTGGATGCTTGGTTAAAATGAGTTTTTTGGCAATAGTGTATAAATAGGCATCGTTACAGCAGTGAAAACTCTAACCCTTTTTATGAATTATATGTTTTCCGCTAATCTTTTGCCCTCGGCACCCTGCGCAAAACGACAAAATGAAGCTCCATTCTGTTGACATGGGTTCTATTGCGGTAGAGGAGATAGAAAGGCAAGGTTACTGCATTCACTAAGTGGAGGATCTACGAGGCCAGCATAATTTCAGTTGGATAATGTATACCGGCCAGCTCGGTACATGAGCTTCTCGTGGAAACAGTGTCAATCCAATAATGCTCGAAAAGTCAAAATATGATTAGAATTAAATTATAGTAATAATAATAATTATAATGATAAATAAAATAGCTTCTCTTAATTTATTATAAGGATTATTAAAAATTTCAAGTAAAATTCGAGCAGTAAAACGTGAACCCATCATGTCGGTGTTTTGAATTATCATTCTTTTTGACTGAATCAGAAACCCTTTCGACTTCAGACAAAGATTTGATCTTTACTGCCCCCGTGACAAAGAGAAAACATTATGATATGGCAAAAACAGTCAATATTTGTATACTAGTATAAAACTTCTAAAAGACAGTCTAATTACCGCTGTCAAACAGCCATAGTCTGTAATCATAAATTTTATTTCAGCTTCCGTTTATAATTGGCTCAGTAAAGCATTTATTTCGGTAATCCCTTCAATATGGCACTGATGGCTTTCAACACCTCGATATGCACATTGTGTCAAGTAGGGGTGGGTGGGTAGCAGGGTGTACAGTCTTACTAGCGCAAGGTAATAAAGCGAATAAAAAGAGCAACAAAAGGAGCACATGTGTTCCATGTTATATACATCAATACATGGAAACTCTTCATCGGTGCCCAAACTATTTAAATATGCCGATGGCCTTGCAGTGGCCTTAAGATTGTATTCAAAATAAAAAGAAACCATGCTATATTTTGAAATTTAGCAACGTTCACATTTTCCCCTTTATTACCGTTAAAATCAACGCATTGTTATCAAAGCATCTAATTTACAGAAGCAGGTTTAATTTTCATCTCGGTGCGATCCAAGAAAAGCCATTTGTTTCCGGTGAACCATTCCATCCAACCGTTCAGATCTGCCAGACGACAGTCGTGATACCACCATCCACCATAGATGTCGCCACAAAAACCGAAACTTTTGTCGTTGTCTTTATCCTTGGTGCTGAAAGGAAGGCCGTTGTGAGTTCCGAGTCCGTCCCCTGCGTTGCCTGAGTACCCGTAGACGTGTAGAGTATAAAGATTGGCTTCGTCATCGATATTGAATGCTTCGTACTCCGCGATATAATTCTTTTTGTCATTGCTAACAACAAAAGGTATTACAAATTAGAAGTGTATAATTTTTCCTGTGACTGTAAGATTTTTTTAAAGAATGACACTATTATTAGCTTACCAGCAACTACTGATAAAACAAAAAGGACCTAATATAAATGATAGAAGGGCCTGTAATAGCACAAAAGTTACTTAATATATTACCCAATTCACCAACGTATGTACCCCCAAACAATACAATGACACTTACAAAGTTTCAACCTGGACCATCAGTTTGTATGCTTTGTTCTTCGTCAGAGAGTGGATGTTCTCATTTCCAAGCCAGAAATTACCACGAAGATCGCCAAAGCCATCTTTATAGTCATTCCAATCTGGAGTGAATAAATGAATTAACAAATGTATAGATTCAAGAAGCAGATTTACTTTAACGAATAAGAATCATTATTCAAGAATAATACTAAGTTTCTTTGATTCACACTTTCAAAATAATGACGGAAGGAATGCTCATATCTTTGACAGATGAAGGTATCACAATATAAGTCAGTGACTCTAAATATGCACTGATTCTCATGCATTTAGCCGTGAAATGTTATTACAATAATGATACTTTTACTCTGTTCCGTAATATCCAACCAATGAAAGTTTTACTTTTCTGTAAAGTATGAAATTGCAAAGAAATCCTAACATGTCTTGTATTGACCAAATTATTCCAAGTTTAGTGCCACACTAGCGTGGCACTTTGGAATTCACCATGTTCAATGAATACAGAAAAAAAAATTCGACACAGAGAAAACTTAACTGATTGGTATCTTATCCCTACCTCTATCGAAGTTGACAGGGTAATGGTTTCTGTAGCCCGATCTCCGCTGAAGATAAGTCCACCCGTCCTCACAGTAAACCATCAACGATGCTGGGGGTTTTGACTTTGTGACGTCAGAGCCAGGATACACGGTATAAACACCAGGTGTGGTGTTACCCGTCTTGAACACATCATAGCAATCTGAAGTCATAAATCGTATTACGTTACTGTGTTGTATGACGTCACGGTCATTGCATATTGCAAGTGCAGGACGAAATGCTTTGGATTGACCCTTTATATATTCTCAAATTAAAGAGCCTAGCTACATGTAGTGTGACATAGATCTTCAGCGTGGAATTTATAGGCCCTACGGTAAATATGAATTGACTAGAATCTAAAACGAATGCATTTGCAAATGGATAAATCGTATGCAAAATAAAAAATAAATAAAGTAGTAAATTAATAAAAAAAAAATAAATAAATAAATAAAATATGAAAATGTTTATGGCTCAACAGCTAAAATCAACAATTGACAAAAATACTAGCAATCATATTTCTGCACATGATTTGATTCATTTTTTCCTTTCTGTCTGCACTTGCAAAAAGTGACAATATGATCAAATGTTTCATGTTACATATATTTCAAAGGAATAACACAGGTGTTTTATACCGTCATTCCAATGTCTCACCTTGAGGTGATGTTGTGAGTGGTTCCTCTGGCACGTCCCCAACTCTTACATAGACCGTGGCTGTGCTGTTCCAACCGTATTGGTCCTGTGAAGAACGTTGAGACACATTGTTTAGGGATAAGAAATAGACAAGTGAGCAAATTAGATTTTGATTACCCTTTCCTTTAACGATTTCACGTCTTCAGTATTGGGTATAGCTTCAACTAGTAATAACCACACCTGGGATAAGCCTCATTGCCTATGGTACCGCCACTGCGCAAAGCTCAACGATCAACGACAACTTTATATTTATCAGTCATAATCATAATCACATGTAATTTTTATTTCATATTTTCTAGATTCCGTTTCTAGACGTGTTTGTAATCTCTTAAGGAGATTTCAAATACCAATGATCTTTTCCAACTTAAAAGAAAGAATCTGAGGTTCACAAGTAATAGTAAGATTCACAAATTGTTTGCACCCCACCCCTATCAGCTTAAGTGACTTTTAAATATTTAAATATTTTGAATATGGCTTTTGGGTCACTGCCTGCCATAGAATATAGCCAATCATTGAGCCAGATATAGCTTAACAAAAGACTCTTTATCTTTAATGATAAACAAGAGCTCCAGATGACCTCCCTTCAACGCAAAGCATTAATATTAAATCATTACCCTAGCCATAACATTCAAAGTGTGTTGTGCATTCGTTTCAAAATCCAACGGAGCTGTAAGTGTAATATTCCCTGTTGTTTGATCAATCCTAAAGTTACCGACGTTCTGCGAGATGGAACCTGAATCCTGAAACGAGCAAAGAAGAAATATGCAAAACCTGCTTTAGGGAGGTAAATCTACAAGAGGCCAAAAGGTTTTAATCCAAACTTCAGCAAAACTCGGGCTGAATGGCACTAATGGCCCAGCCTATTATTAAAAAGTAAAACTGACCTTGCACGGTAAAAAGTAGATCAATAATAAAGTTTAAGTATAAATAAAATTAAAGAGACACTTATTATAGGATGATGTTGAAATACTAATACATGTAGCTTTGTAAACGGTTTATTCGATATCTTTTGACAAGTATGCAATAATCCCCTATGCCAGAGTCATCGTTTTCTTCGATAATGTCGAATGTCCCGAGAGAAGAGGTGGAGTAGAGGATTTCCTAGATGTGTTCACAGTTGGCCGGTGTGGTAAAAGATAAAAGACACAAATGTTGGAACAGTGTTTTACCTTTGAGTAGAAATAGTATGTTGGTGGGCCATAATCTGGGTCCGTCGCTTCCACTGTGAGGATTTTGGCCCCCACCGGAGTGCTCTAAAGCAGAATACAAAGACCTGATGTATCAATTCACACATGAAATATAATTAGGGGAAATGTATCGCTATATTGTAACATAAAGGTATAAAAACATAATATTTGGCACTTTGGTTGAATGGGGTGCTCTAAAATCATACGACCATCCTTTTCATAAATGGCACGATAATTATGACAGATGGCTATCTATATAGCTACAGATGTACTGTATTGTTTTTCTCTTCCTTATACTAGCTGATTCATATAATTTTCTATATAGCATGTGATAATATGTATAACCCACAGATATTTTAATTCCATGCTTACTTCCAGAACATCTGCAATGTAACGAGCCTTGTTGAAGAGAGGTGCGTTGTCGTTTACGTTGACGACATATACAGTGACAGTTCTGGTTAGCTGCAACAAGATAACATAATATTCAACAACGAAACATACTTGACAAGTGGATACTGGCTTTGTGAATGTGGATGAAAGCTAATTTTGTCAATAAAACGGGTTTAAAAATTAAATGTATTGTTTAATAAACGGCACGATCGCCAGTCGTTTCTCCGGATCAGTAAAAGGAAATTATGAATGGTGATGTAAATCTAAAACTGGTGATCTTCTTTCAGAAATCAGTCAAGTATACCCAATGTGTTTATACGCTGATCGCTGCAAAGTTGTTTAATGATCGTCATCATAGCTGTTTTTTTATTTACAACAAAATACATTGAGAAAAAAACAAAGGTCGTTACAATCATCAACGTATACCACTGACCGTATTAACGCCATCAGATACAGTGAACCCAACATCAAACATTGTGACTGTCTGAAATGTATCAAAATATTGTGAAACTTAAAATCTTATTGGCAGATCTGTTGGTACTACATAAACATATGCATCCAAGTTCATGTTGAAAATTAAATAAAATAGATACTGTGGATGTGCTAAAAGAAATACCAACGAGTCATTTAAATCTGTTTCTGGTGAAAGACAGATACCGGTAATAACTGTGTGTTTTTTTAATTGCATGGTCATTTTATTGTGTAACTCAAATATTTCCAATTATTGCAGTTGAGCCTGGATAACATAATGTTTCAGAAATTGATGCAAATTTTATTTTTCAAATAAAATGACTTACATTTTTGAAACATTGAAGTACGTTTAAAAAAAAACTGAATAGCAAATACTTCGCTCATAATACTATAGTACAATGTATATTGTGTTCGAACTTAGTTAAAAGGCACTGGTAACCAAAGGCCTCTTAACTTAATTTCATTTTATGGGCACTAACCTCATAATTTAGTTGAGAGTTTAACGTGATGTTTGCCTCAGCGCTGCCGGGGTTGTTAGAGACCTGGACGAGGTTGAATGCAGATCCACTGGCTGAAACACTGAACGAAAGGCTGTTTCCGTCTGAGTCGGTAGCCCTTAGTGTCCCAACAACAAACCCTGCACAAGAAAGAAAACATTGGTTTTGATTTGCCACTTTTTATATGGTCATGTCATAAGAAAAATGTGCATAAAACACGCTGCTCTTTGGAAAAATGGGCAAATCGGACAGTTAATATGATGGGACATGTACATTCAAACATATGTTGAGATACGATAGGCCGATACATGTAAAACATGTTTTCCCAAAGAGTACTAGTATCATAATTTTATAGCTGTTTTCAACATGGAGAATTGAATTATCGGTTTGCATTACCTATCGGACGATCCTCCTTAATCACAAGTATAGGTGGCGCTACGAACTGAGGCGGGCTGTTCCCATTGGCTGAAATAGTGCAATAATTTATTAAGATACATTGGCACCTAGTTTACTTTCACAAAACGCATTTTAATAACGACACCCTACATTGTCCTACCCACCCTTTCTTTTCGCTATTTGTTCATTTTGGACAGTGCATCCAGTGGCGTTTTCTGGCTCATATATACCTCAAATTTCGTTTTTCTCCTTTTCGCCTGTGTCTATACAGCAACAATCACATTCCCATATGTGATCTGGGATAAGGATGTTTTGCAGAAAATTGGGATATTGAACAGCCTGAATGTACGTCACATAGGCTATCAACACCAAAATCCACTGTACATTGACACCAAATATTTGGTCGCTGTGCCTTTAAGGCGAAATCTTTATTCATGTAATCTTTAACAAATACCACAGCTTATATTCAATGGATTACCTCTTACATGTACAATACCATTTGTTTATTGCAACCCGAACATACTTAACGTATGCAAAATAATATGAATATTAAATATTTAAGGCAACATATACTAGTAGTATGCTTGATATATGACTGCATTTACACAAATAAGCGGACAAAAATATAAAAAAATACAGTTTGGTGCCACGAAGTACAAGTATGCCCATATAATCGAATTAAAGCACAACCTATTGAGAATCAATAATAAATAATATTTTTTGCACCGTATTGCTCCCTGTTCTATCTTTAAAAAATCAAACTTCAAAGTTGGGTGATTTTTTTCTAATAACCAAAACATACCAATATCGAATGATACACACAACACAGATGCCTGGAATCACTAAATATCTGTAAGCCATACATACCTTGAGCAGCGCAATAAAACAGCAGTACGATGGGAAAATAGTAGACCTTCATCTTCTTACGATGGCAGGACGCTAAAATACAAGTACTGCACTTAGCTTCTCACCGCTTGAAATGACCCCCATATTACGTGGGAAGGTAGAGATAGCGAAGGAAGGGGTTATCTACAGGGGCCTATGTGGGTTATCTCTTGGAACTAGTACATGTATATCATGTGGGATTTAACACATGGTGATCGATATTACTTATATCATTATTATTATTATTATTATTATTGTTGTTGTTGTTGTTCTTGTTGTTGTGACGTCTTACTCGTTATACACCCTTGCTAATATGGTATAATTTAGTGTATTCTTGTATTTCACATTTGTAACTTGTCAATTTTCACAAACCCTTTGCTTTGCTCGTCCTTTGTGAACAACATCCAAATTTTTTAGTAAGTGGCTTTGGAACTTTATTGAGCAATGCGTAAAAGATGGAACATGGAATCTGCTGCAGGAGTCTAAATCTGAAGATTAGATACCTCCGCCTTAAAGAATAATTTGTCAAAACATGCATTTTTCTTGATGTGATCCAACTGCAATAATAGAATTTATGTTCAGTAGGAACCTTTTATTTCAGTGCGAGTGAATATGCTTCTTAAGGATGATATAATTACTGTGTTATGTGCTTGGAGATTTGAAAGATTTATCATCTTCAGTTTATATGCGTACGGCACAGTAGGAACCTTTTATTTAAGTGCGAGTGAATATGCTTCTTAAGGATAATATAATTACTGTGTTATGTGCTTGGAGATTTGAAAGATTTATCATCTTCCAATTATATACGTAGGGCACAGCAGCGTCACCTAGCCGGCCCCAGAACTAGGTGCAAGTGTTTATATTACATGATTGATGTACCTGAGGTGTGCCGTCACCTGTCACGGTGGCAGAGAGCGGTGTCACGATAAGATAATACATTACAGCGAACATAGAACTCTTCCAAGAAAAGCTTCTAAATAAGTAGAAGATTATAAATACACCGTGTAACCACAGCCAGCTTGCTGCTTCACGACGCTGATTTATACGAACTGCAGTATTCACAGTGTTGCCTACCCATGCGGCAATAAGTTAATAAGTAAAACAAGTGTATTTAAATAATAATTGTTGTAATTATTATTGTTTGTTGTATTTAGGATGTTATTACCAGTATTTGTCATTGTTTGTTTCGTTTAGAGAACAGTATTTTTGTATTGTATAAGTTTTGAGAGTATACTACCAGTGACACATTGTAACGGGTCAATGATTTACGGAGTAATGTGCAGATCATACTGGGGTGGAGACCACTCGTGATTTGTCAGCAGACGCGCATGGGGGCTAGCCCATCGTATGATTTTGTCAGCAGATACGCATGGGGGCAAGCCCATCGTATATGTATACATTTTTTTGTGAACATCAGGATTATCTCCAAGTTTATGTAGCTGCAATTCGAGTAAGTTATTATTATTTAAATATTTATTTTGTTCAATATAGAATCATAAGTTGTGCCTTTACTTTGCTCATGTTCACTATTAATTGTACTCCATTGTTAGTATTATCATTTTTATTTTTATTCATTGCGTTTTATTTTCATTATTGTTTAGTTTCACCATACACCATACGCCATACACCATACACCGTACACTGTTACTTGTCTTAACTGTACGTATGATGTGAAATAAAGGCTACCAAAAAAAAAATGAGATATGAATCCTGAGTTGTTCAACACACAGAAAAGAAATTTATGAAATACCCGTAAGTCGAAGGATATAAGAAAGAAAAAAGTTAAAACCGACCATTTTATGGTTTGGTGTGATGCTGAATACTATGTGAAAGAAACTGTGTTCCTATATCTAGTTTTAATTTCCGGTTGTTCATCGACATTCTACGTTAGTGATGGTTACGATGGCCTGTAGCGTACCTCTTGCAATAATTTAGAAAAGAAAAAAACATTATTTTTCTTCAATCAACAGCACTGGGTCAGAGCAATTTATCTTAAACCTGTTCTGTGTAGCAAAATTGGTCGTATACGTATATATATACAAGCTTCGATGTTGTCTTGACACATAATATGTTTTGAAATATACAAAGACAAGTATCAGCATCTTGGTTGTTTTTATTGATTGTTTCGTTCCCAGAATACCTTAGCTGTTCTCATACATACACTTTGCACAGAGTGGAGGGGGTAAGTATTAAGACAACTTTCCTTGTGATCTTCACTGATCTTGAAGATAAAAATGAGATGCTAAGCTGCGCCTAATTTTTACCAGGCTATTTAGCGCGAGTCATGTCATCACGTACCCATCATACATCTTGCTGCAGGTGTACATAACGTTAATACCAACCAATTGTGTCGCTTTGCATGCGTCGCGCCGTTGAAAATTACCTGAGGGAATCGTGCGTAAAGAGAAAGCATAAAGACGTTCATTGTGTTACTCTTTTACTGATATTGTTATTGCCATGATCACAAGGTACTAAGGTTTAAACTTTATTTAAATTTTCAACAAACCGTCTCGTTTGCAGTATACGGGAGATGCAATGTCAGCCAGCGCCCCATATCCTGAGTTTTGGGTCCGCAAAATGCGCTCATTTTTGTATTGTTCGACCACGACTTGGACGGCGTTGTCCAGAAGGAAGATTATGTGGACCTTTGCGAGTCCAGAGCTAAGTGTCTCCTCAAACAAGAACAAATGGAAACGTTTGTGGACCAAATGAACTACGCTTGGACTTATTTCTGGGCAGGTCCGGAGAAGAAAGTGAATGTAACTCTTTCGGACTGTGTCCACAACCACGCTCGCACTTTTCGCGAACCAGCTTTTCAAGAAGAGCAGAGAAAGTGGTTCCATGTCTATTTCGACACAGTCGCAGACAAAGGTGGCCACGGTTATGTTTCCAGAAAAGAATATGAAGAGTTCCTGGGCCTTTTTGGCGTACATCCTCTATCCGTCTCTCCATCGTTTGAGGCCTTGGACACAGCTGGTGATGGTCAGATCAGCAAAGAAGAGTTCGCTAATGCCGGCATTGGTTTCTTCTGCTGCACTGCAGACACCCCGGCAAAGTTGTTTTGGGGTCCGTTCTTGGCTTAAATCCCCTGATCGTGTGGGAAGTGTTCATAATATGCTTTAACTATCGGAAAATCACGAGTTAGGACTTTTTTTGTTTAAAAGACGCTTTACATTTCAAGAAGACGTGTACCAACGCCTGCAGTACTGGCGACTGGATAATGAATTCATGCTTTGTTCATTTTGTTCATTTTTACCTTGTCAAAAACAGCTTTTTAAGCACGCTTTCACCTGCCTACGGAACTGTTGATTTGTTCAAAGGTTACATTCATTTGCGCACTGTATACTGGTGTCAAGATAGGATAATTAATTGCAGAGCACCAAAACCTCTTCCGAGTATATCTTTTAAATTAGTGGATGATTACAAATACCTCTTGTAAACAGCGCCAGCTTGCTGCTTCACGGCGCTGCCTTGTATGAACTGCTGTGTTCGCAATAAATAAAATTATAATAATCGAAGGATATAAGAAAGAAAAATGGCGAAACTGATCATTTTATGACTGGTGTGTTGTTGAATGCTATGTGGAAAAAACTGTATGCTCCTAAAACCAGTTTTAATATTCGGCTGTACATTACGATGGCTAGTAACGTACTTCTTGAAAAAAATATACAACAAATTTAAAGAGAGCATAATTTCAATCAACAGCCATTAAAGCAAAACGGATGAACATCTTTTCTGACCTAGGACAAACACATTTTGTTGGAACACAACTCCTCCATTTCTACAAGTATATACAGTGATATTGCATTTATTCTCAACTACTGGATTTAGGTGATTTAGATCAAGAGATAACATGATGTAACACGTTCTAAAGCACTACATGGCAGTTACATCCTTCATTTCATTCTTTATGATATCATGGCAATTATCTGGAATAAAACTCCCGATATTTTGGGTGCATTGACTCATTCTTTATGCATACTAAGTCACTTTGCAAATGTGCGGTGATGTGTGTGTGTGTGTGTGTGTGTGTGTGGGGGTTATATTTAGAAAAAAGAGACAGTTCCTCTTGTGATTAAAACTCACCTGGGAGAATCAGATGCTAAGCTATACCTCATTCCCACCAGGCTTTTTAACAAGTGTTGTGTTATTTAGGTTTCATCATGTCTTCATCGGATCATATGTCTTGTTACAGGTTACGTTACGGCCTACCATTGTTCTGTGACGCCTTGCATGTATATTGCTTTGAAAGTTGTCTGAGGGAGTCGTGCATAAACAAAATAACATAAAGACGTTCAGTGTGTTACTTTTCTGTTGCTGTTTTTATTGTAATAATCACTAGGTACCAAGGTAAAGATGCCTTTTTAAATTTAACAATGATCCGTCTAAGTCAGTATAAAAGATAAATCTACAATGTCAGCAAGCGCGCCATATCCCGAGTTCTGGGTCCGCAAAATGCGCTCAGTTTTTGTAATGTTCGACCACGACTTGGACGGCGTTGTCAAAAAGAATGATTTTGTGGACTTTTGCATCGCTAGAGCTAAGTGTCTCCTCAAACAAGAACAAATTGACACGTTTAAAGACCAAATCAACAACGCTTGGGATTATTTCTGGGCTGGGCCGGAGAAGAGAGTGAACGTAACTCTTAGGGACTGTATCTACAACCACGCGCGCACTTTTCGCGAACCAACTTTTCAAGAAGAGCAGAGAAAGTGGTTATATGTCTATTTCGACACAGTCGCAGACAAAAATGGCCACGGTTATATTACCAGAAAGGAATATGAAGAGTTCCTGGGCCTTTTTGGCGTACACCCTCTATCTGTCCCTCCGTCGTTTGAGGCCTTAGACACAGATGGTGATGGTCAGATCAGCAAAGAAGAGTTCGTGAATGCTGCCGTTGGTTTCTTCTGCTGCACTGCAGACACCCCGGCAAAGTTGTTTATGGGTCCGTTCTTGGCTTAAATCTCCCAATCATATGGAAACTGTATATAATGTGCATTATTTGTATTGCAATCACGATCTAGGACTTTCTTGTTTAAATGACGCTTTACATTTCAAGAAGACGCGCACCAAAGCCTGCAGTACTGATGACTGGATGATGGTGTGTTGTCAGTCACATCTGTATTCATGTTTTGTTCATTTTGTTCATTCTTACCTTTTCAAGGGCAGCTTCTCAAACAGGTTTTCACCTGCCCCGGAACTTTTAAATTGTTCAAAGTTTGCATTCGTTTGCGTACTGTATGCTGTATCAAGGTAGGATAATATAGCGCACCTTGACCTTTTCCGTGTATAGCTTTTGAATTAGTGGAGGATAAGAGATATCCCGTGTAACCACCTCCATCTTGCTGCTTCCTGACGCTGCTTTATATGAACTGCTGTCTTCAGAAAAAGTATAACAATTAAATGAATATAAGGAAATAAGACGGAAAATATTGTGAAACTGATCATTTTATGACTAGTGTGTTGCTGAATGCTATTTGGAAGAAACTGTATCTCCTAAAACCAATTTTAATATTTGGCGGTATAACGACATCACGATCGATTTGAAGAAAGCGGTATTTTTACTTCAAATAACTGCCAGTATTCAAGCCCAATGGATGAACTTCTTTCATGTCCTACAACAATTATATTTTGTTGGAATATAACTCTTGTATTTCTACAAGTATATACATTTATATTTCATTTATTCTCAGCTACTGCATTTTAGTGATTTCCAAAACATTCACGTGTGTATTTTGATCCTTTTGCATGTGGTATAAATTACTACATGGCAGTTACATCCTTAGTTTCAATTTTTTATATCATATGCCAATCATCTGGAATAAAACTGTCCCGACATTTTGGGTGCATTGACTCATCGTTTATGCATAATAGTTCATTGGAATTTCGTTCAGTATTACTTCATAACATTACAGATTAGTTGTCTTTGCAAGAACAATATTTGTCTCTGTTCCATCTCAAAGATTCCTATGGTGATCAAGTATTTGTATGGAAGTTTCATCTATGCCATCAACGTTTCCCCCCACTTGAGACGATTTTCTGGCATTCAGTATTAGTTTTTATTTGAATTGTTCTGTCCCAGTGGATAACTGAACATGTACAAAATTCGTGTACTTTGTAACATCGCCGAATCAGATATATTTATCTAAGACATGTTCCATGTAAAAAATGAGGTCGTATTGGAGCTCCAGTGTTGACTTAAAAACGTTCTGAGATAGTCGTAAACAGGTGGCAGTATATTGGTTGTTTATAACATTAAAATGCGATCACTTGTTTAGTTTCTGGGATACACCGTTAATTTTTTCATGTATACACTTTGCAAATGTGCTGTTAGTGTTTGTGTGTTGGAGGGGGGGAGGGTAAATATTCAGAAAAACAGAGATTCTTCTTGTGTTTACGACTGACCTAGGAGAATCAGATAAAAATGCTAAGCTGAACAACAGTCCCACCAGACTCTTTAATATGTGTTGTGTCATTAAGGTTCCATTATGTATTCATCGGACCATACGTCTTGTTACAGGTGTTATATTACGACCAATCATTGTACTGTGCTGCTGTGCATGGATAACACCGTTGAAGGTTGTCTGAGGCAACCATGCGTAATGCCCCTTTACACTGGACGGCGTCCTTTCTGCGCCCTCTCTGCCACCATGAAATTGGTATCGCTGTGGTTTCAATAAGGAGACACGAGTATTGATTTGTTTTAGAAAGAATGCTCAATGATCGGCCAGTTGTCGGCACGTAAAGTATTATTATTTTTTAACTCTCAAATGGAGCCGTACTGCTGAACGCAGAAAGGACGCCGTCCAGTGTGAAGGGGGTTTAAACAACATTTAGGCGTTAAGTTGTTACTCTTTTGCTGACATTATTGTCACTGAAATCACAAGGTACCAAGGTTAAAACGTCTATTTAAATTTTCAACGAACCGTCTTGTCTGCATTGTACGGGGGACAGCCACAATGTCAGCCAGCGAGCCATATCCCGAGTTTTGGGTCCGCAAAATGCACTCACCTTTTGTAATGTTGGACCACGACTTGGACGGCGTTGTCAAAAACAAATATTTTGTTGACTTTTCCATCGCTAAAGCATAGCGTCTTCTTAAGCAAAAACAACTGCAAACGTTTAAGGACAAAATAAAAAAACGTCCGGAGAAGAAAGTGATTGTTACTTTTTGGGACTGTGTCCACAACCACGCACGCACTTTTGGCGAACCAGCTTTTCAAGAAAAGGAGAAAAAGTGGTTCTATGTCTATTTCGACAAAATCGCAGACAAAAATGGTGACGGTATTGTGACCAGAAAGGAATATGAAGAGTTTCTGGGCCTTTTTGGCGTACACCCGCTATCTGTGCCTCCGTCGTTTGAAGCCTTGGATACAGATGGTGATGGTCAGATCAGCAAAGAAGAATTCGCAAATGCTGCCGTAGGTTTCTTCTGCTGCACTGCAGACACCCCGGCAAAGTTATTTTGGGGTCCGTTCTTGGCTTAAATCCCCTATGGAAACTGTAAATAATATGCTTTACCTATAAGGCAATCACGGTCTAGGACTTTCTTGTTTACAAGACGCTTTACATTTCAAGAAGACGCGCACCAACGCCCACAGTTCTGATGACGGGATAATGGTGTGTAGTACGTCACAATTGAATCCATACTTTTGTTCATTTTGTTCATTTTCACCTTGTCAAGGACAGCTTTTCACCTGTCCAAGGAACTTTTGAATTGTTCAAAGGTGTATTCATTTGCGAACTGTATACTGGTGTCAAGATAGTACAATGCATTGCAGCGCACCAAGATCACTTCCGAGTAAAGCTCTTCAATTAGGGGAAAATTTCAAATACGCCTTGTAAACACCGCCAGCTTGCTGCTTCGCGATGCTTTATATGAACTGCTGTGTTCAGAAAAAGTATAATAATAAAAATAAATATACGGATATAAGAAGGAAAAAAATTGATCATTTTATGATTGGTGTGTTGCTGAATGCTATGTGGAAGAACTTGTATCTCCTACAACCAGTTTTAATATCCGGCTGTTTAACGACATCACGATCGACTCGAAGAAAGCGGTACATTTACTTCAATCAACAGCTAGTATTGAAGCACAACGGATGAACTTCTTTTCTGCCCTACAACAATTACAGTTTGTTGGAATACAACTCCTCTTCAAGTATATACAGCCACATTGCATTTATTCTGAACTACTGCATTTTAGTTTTTTACAAAACAATTATATTTAGATCCAGAGATACATGTAACATTCTGTAACACATATGTATTTATGTGGGATTTCCATCTGTGCCCTCAATCTATGCCCCCCCCCTACTTGGACGATTTTCCGATTTTCTGGCATTCAATCTTAGTATTTTATTGAACATGTAAACAAAATGCGTGTAATATGTAACATTACCGGATCGGATCAATTTATCTCTGACCTGTGTAATATGCCCTGTGTTGACCTTACAATGTTCTGAGATAGTCGTAAACAGGTAGCAGTTTATTGATCGTTTATAACATAAAACTGCCATCAATTGTTTCGTTCCCGGAATACCGTGTATTTTTCACACTTTGCACACATGTAGTGGGGGTTAGTGGTGGGGGTGAGGTGGGGGACTAAATGTTTAGAAAAAAGAGACAGGTGCTTCTTGTGATTATGACTCACCTGGAAGAATCAGATAAAAATGAGATGCTAAGCTAGACCTCAGTCTTTAACATGTGTTGTCTCATTATGTGTTTCATTATGTATTCATCGGATCATACGTCTTGTTACAGGTGTTACGTTATCACCAACTATTGTATTGTGCCGCTTTGCATAAATAGCGTTTTTGAAGTTGTCTTGGGGAGCCGTGCGTAAACAAAATAACATAAAGACTCTTTTGTTGCTGTTATTATTGTAATAATCACAAGGTACCAAAGTAAAAAAACGTCTTTCTAAATTCTCAACGAGCCGTCTGGTGTGCTGAATACGGAAAATATACACAATGTCAGTAAGCGCGCCATATCCCGAGTTTTGGGTCCGGAAAATTCGCTCATTTTTTGTAATGTTCGATCACGACTTGGATGGCGTTGTCAAAAAGGAAAATGTGATTGACTTTTGCAATCTTAGGGCAAAGTCTCTCCTTAATCAAGAACAAATGGAAACGTATATGGACCTAGTGAACTATGCTTGGGATTATTTCTGGGCCGGTCCGGAGAAGAAAGTGAATGTTACTTTTTGGGACTGTGTCCACAACTACGCACGCACCTTTCGCCAACCAGCTTTTCAAGAGGAGCAGAGAAAGTGGTTCTATGTCTATTTTGACAAAATCGCAGACAAAAATGGAGACGGCATTCTGACCAGAAAGGAATATGAAGAGTTTCTTGGTCTTGTTGGCGTACACCCGTTGTCCGTTCCTCCGTCGTTTGAGGCCTTGGACACAGATGGTGATGGTCAGATCAGCAAAGAAGAATTCGCAAATGCTGCCGTAGGTTTCTTCTGCTGCACTGCAGACACCCCGGCAAAGTTATTTTGGGGTCCGTTTTTGGCTTAAATCCTTCAATCCTATGGAAGCTGTGAATAAATTGCTTCACCTGCGGGGCAATTACGATCTAGGGCTTCCTTGTTAAAAATGCGTTTTACATTTCAAGGAGACTGTGGTACCAGTGCTGGGCAGTATTTTTGTTAGAATGCTACACATACAAAGTGATGGGAAACGGACTACGGTTCTCAGCGGACTCCCATTCCTGTAACACCGGGCCAGAGAAATTTGACCGTTTATCCCAGACCTGTTCTGTTTGATAAAATTGATCGTAAAGAACTTCCTGTATAGTCCTTAAAGTATTCTGAAACATACTAAAAGAAATTTTGGTATCTTGGCTGTTTATGACATTAAAATGCATTTAATTGTCTCTATTAAGGAGGACCCAATGTGCTATACTGTTCATTCTTTGGAGTATAAAGGGGAGGGGGAGAATGGGAAATGGTGCTCAATATTTTAAAAAATGGAGGAAAGGGGAATGATTTTATGTTTAAGTTATAATGAATGACTTCGGATATAAAATGAAGATGCTTAACTGTAAATCTCTTTCACCAGTCTCAGTAGCGCATCTCATATTCATTGGGTCATACTTCTTGTTACAGGTATATTGCACTTTGCATACATAGTAGCACCATTGAAGGTTGTCTGAGGCAGCCGTGCGTAAATGAAATGACATTAAAACGTTCAGTGTGTTACTCTTTTGCTGACATTATTATCATTAAAATCACAAGGTACAAAGGTCATAACGTCTATTTAAATTTTCAACAAACCGTCTTGACTCCGGTGTACATGAGGCAACCGCAATGTCAGCAAGCGCGCCATATCCCGAGTTTTGGGTCCGCAAACTGCGCTCAGTTTTTGTAATGTTCGACCATGACTTGGACGGCATTGTCAGAAAGAAAGATTTTGTAGACTTTTGCATCGCTAGAGCTAAGTGTCTCCTCAAACAAGAAAGAATGCAAACGTTTGAGGACCAAATTCACAACGCTTGGGATTATTTCTGGGCCGGCCCCGAGAAGAAAGTGAATGTTACACTTGGGGACTATATCTACAACCACGCACGCACTTTTCGCGAACCAGTTTTTCAAAGAGAGCAGAGAAAGTGGTTCTCTGTCTATTTTGACACAATCGCAGACAAAAATGGTGACGGTATTGTGACCAGAAAGGAATATGAAGAGTTCCTAGGTCTTGTTGGCGTGCACCCGTTATCCGTCCCTCCATCGTTTGAGGCCTTGGACACAGATGGTGATGGTCAGATCAGCAAAGAAGAATTCGCAAATGCTGCCGTTGGATTCTTCTGCTGCACTGCAGACACCCCGGCAAAGTTGTTTTGGGGTCCGTTCTTGGCTTAAATCCCTTAATTGTATGGGGACTGTACATAATTTGCTTTACCTATCGGACAATCACGATTTACTTTAGTACTTTCTGTTAAAAAGACACTACATTTCAAGAAACGCACACGAACGCCTGCGATAGGCCTACTGGTGATGCGATAACCCCCTCTCACCAGTCTCTGTAGCGCATCACATATTCACCGGATAATACGTCTTGTTACATGTATATTGCACTGTGCCACTTTGCATGCATAGCACCGTTGAAGGTTGTCTGAGGCAGCCGTGCGTAAATGAAATGACATTAAGACGTTCAGTGTGTTACTCTTTTGCTGACATTATTGTCATTATAATCACAAGGTACCAAGGTTGAAACGTCAATTTTAATTTTTGACGAACCGTCTAGTCTGCAATATACGGGAGATGGCCGAAATGTCAGCCAGCACCCCATATCCCGAGTTTTGGGTCCGCAAAATGCGCTCATTTTTTGTACTGTTCGATCACGATTTCGACGGCGTTGTCAAAAAGGAAGAAATGATGGACTTTTGCAAGGGTAGAGCAAAATGTCTTCTTAATCAAGAACAGATGGAAAAGTACATGGACCAAGTGAACTACGCTTGGGAATATTTCTGGGCCGGTCCGGAGAAGAAAGTGAACGTTACTTTTTGGGACTGTGTCCACAACCACGCCCGCACTTTTCGAGAACCAGAATTTCAAAAAGAGGAGAAAAAGTGGTTCTATGTCTATTTTGACAAAATCGCAGACAAAAATGGTGACGGTATTGTGACCAGAAAGGAATATGAAGAGTTCCTAGGTCTTGTTGGCGTGCACCCGTTATCCGTCCCTCCATCGTTTGAGGCCTTGGACACAGATGGTGATGGTCAGATCAGCAAAGAAGAGTTTGTGAATGCTGCCGTAGATTTCTTCTGCTGTACTGCAGACACCCCAGCAAAGTTGTTTTTTGGTCCGTTCTTGGCTTAAATCCCCTGATCATGTGGAAACCGTCAATAATATGCTTTACCTGCATGGTAATCGCTATCTAGAACTGTCATGTTAAATATGAGTTTACTTTTCAAGAACACTGTGGTGCTTGTTGTGTGCAGTATTGGGGTTAGAATGCCACACGTATAAAGTGATGGGAAACGGACTACGGTTCCTAGCGGACTACCATTCTTGTCACTCCGGACCAGAGAGATTTGACAGTTTATCTCAGACCTGTTCTGTGTAACAAAATTGGACGTGAAGAACTTCAAGTTTTGTCTTTAAAATGTTCTGAAATTTACTTACATTTCAGTACCTTGGTTGTTTATGACATTAAAATGCGTTTAATTGTTTCTGTTAAGAAGGACCCAATTTGTTATACATTCTTTTGAGGTTTAGGGGGAGGGGAGGATGGGAAAAGGAGCTAGATATTTTTAAAAATGGCTCAGCAAAAAGGGGGTGTCATCTTATGTTTTAGTTAAAATGAATGACCTCGGATATAAAATGTAGATGTTAAGCTGTAACTCTCTCTCACCAGCTTCTGTAGCGCATCACATATTCACCGGATAATACGTCTTGTTACAGGTATATTGCACTGTGCCGCTTGACATGCATAGCACCGTTGAAGGTTGTCTGAGGCAGCCGTGCGTTAATGAAATGACATTAGGACGTTCAGTGTATTATTCTTCTGTTGACATTGTTATCATTAAAATCACAAGGTACCTAGATTAAAACGTCCATTTGGATTTTCAACGAACCGTCTTGTCTGCAGTATACGGGCGACATATGTAATGCCAGCCAGGGCGCCATATCCTGAGTTTTGGGTCCGTAAAATTCGCTCAGTTTTTGTGATGTTCGACCACGACTTGGACGGCGTTGTCAAAAGGAAAGATTTTGTGGATTTTTGCATCGCTAGAGCAAAGTGTCTTCTCAAACAAGAACAACTGCAAACGTTTAAGGACCAAATTAAAAACGCTTGGGATTATTTCTGGGCCGGTCCGGAGAAGATAGAGAATGTTACACTTAGGGATTATATCTACAACCATGCTCGCACTTTTCGCGAACCAGATTTTCAAGATGAGCAGAGAAAGTGGTTCTGTGTCTATTTTGACAAAATCGCAGACAAAAATGGTCGAGGTCATGTGACCAGAAAGGAATATGAAGAGTTTCTTGGTCTTGTTGGCGTACATCCGCTATCTGTTCCTCCGTCGTTTGAGGCCTTGGACACAGATGGTGATGGTCAGACCAGCAAAGAGGAGTTCGCAAATGCTGCCGTCGGTTTTTTTCTGCTGTACTGCAGAAACCCCGGCAAAGTTGTTTTGGGGTCTTTTCTTGGCTTAAATCCCCCAGTCATATGAAAACTGTATATAATATGCTTTACCTGTGTGGCAATCGCTAACTAGGACTTTCATGTTTAAAAGACGTTTTACTTTTGAAGCAGACTGTGGTACCAGTGCTGTGCAGTATTGGGGTTAGAATGCCACACGTACAAAGTTATGGGGATCAGACTACGGTTCCCAGTGGACTACCATTCCTGTCACATCGGGCCAGAGAAATTCGATCGTTTATCTCAGACCTTATCGTACAGGTCGTATAGAACTTCCAGTATTGTCTTTAAAATGTTCTGAGATTAACGTAAATTTTAGTACCTTGGTTGTTTACGACATTAAAATGCGTTTAATTGTTTCTGTTAAGAAGGACCCAATTTGTTATACATTCTTTGCAGGTTTAGGGGCAGGGGGTAGGATGGGCAAAGGAGCTAAATATTAAAAAAAAATGACACAGCGAGAAGGGGTTGTCATTTTATGTTTTACTTATAATGAATGACCTAGGATATAAAATGGAGATGTTAAGCTTAACTCCCTCTCACCAGTCTCCGTAGCGTGTCACATATTCACCGGGTCATACGTCTTGTTACAGGTACCTTGCACTGTGCATGCATAGCACCGTTGAAGGTTGTCTGAGGCAGCCGTGCGTATATGAAATGACATTAAGACGTTAAGTGTGTTACTCTTTTGCTGACATTAAAGTAATTAAAACCACATGGTACCAAGGTTTAAACGTCTATTTAAATTTTCAACGAACCGTCTTGTCTACAGTATACGGGAGACATCCACAATGTCAGCAAGCGCGCCATATCCCGAATTCTGGGTCCGCAAAATGCGCTCAGTTTTTGTAATGTTCGACCACGACTTGGACGGCGTTGTCCAAAAGAATGATTTTGTAGACATTTGCATCGCTAGAGCTAAGTGTCTTCTCAAATAAGAACAAATGGAAACGTATGTGGGTCTAATGAACAGCGGCTGGGATTATTCCTGGGCCGGTCCAGAGAAGAAAGTGAATGTTACACTTAGGGATTATATCTATAACCACGCACGCACCTTTCGCGAACCAGCTTTTCAAGAAGAGCAGAGAAAGTGGTTCCATGTCTATTTTGACAAAATCGCAGACAAAAATGGCCACGGTCATTTGACCCAAAAGGATTATGAAGAGTTCCTTGGCCTTTTTGGCGTTCACCCGTTATCCGTTCCTCCGTCTTTTGACGCCTTGGACACTGATGGTGATGGTCTGATCAGCAAAGAAGAGTTCGCAAATGCCGGCGTTGATTTCTTCTGCTGCATTGCAGACACCCCGACAAAGATGTTTTTTGGTCCGTTTTTGGCTTAATACCATAATCATATGGAAACTGTAAATAATATGCTTTACTTGTGTGGCAATAACGATCTGGGACTTTCTTGTTGAAAATACACTACATTTCGAGAAAACGCGCACCAACGCCTGCGGTACTGGAAATGCGATAATGGTGTGTAGTAAGTCACATCTGCATTCACGCTTTTGTTCATTTTGTTCATTCTTAACTTTTCAGGGGCAGCTTTTCAATAAGGTTTTCACCTGGTCTCGGAACTTTAAAATTGTTCAAGGTTTGCATTCGTTTGCGTACTGTATGCTGGTGTCAAGATAGGATAATAATACATTGCAGTGAACCTTGACCTCTTCCGAGCAGAGCTTTTGAATTAGTAGAAGATTACAGACATCCCGTCTAACCACCTCCATCTTGCTGCTTCCTGAAGCTGCTTTATTTGAACTGCTGTGTTCAGAAAAAGTATAACAAATTAAATTAATATTAGGAAATAAGAAGGAAAATATTGTGAAACTGATCATTTTATGACTAGTGTGTAGAAGAAACTGTATGCTTCAAAAAAAAAAGTTTTCATATTCGGCTTTATAGAGTTATCACGATCGATTTGAAGAAAGCGGTATTTTTTACTTACAGTCACATCCTTAGTTTCATTCTTTATAATATCATGGCAATCATGTGGAATAAAATCGTCCTCACATTTTGGTTGCATTGACTCATCCTTTATGCATTATAATTCAATGAAATTTAGCTCAATATTACTTCATACCATGACTTGTCTCTCCCAAGAACAATATTTTCCTCTTTTGCATGTGAAAGTGAAAGATTCCTATGGTGATTAAGTATTTAAATGGGATTTTCATCTGTGTCCTCTTGGCTTAAATCCCCCAATCATATGGAAACTGTAAATAACATGCTGAATTGTGTGACAATCACGATCTAGGACTTGCTTGTTGAAAGACGCTTTAGAATTCAAGAATCCTGTGGTACCAGTGCTGTGCAGTATTGGCGTCAGAATGCCACACGTACAATGAGATAGGGAACGGACTACGGTTCCCAGCGGACTACCATTCCTGTCACACCAAGCCAGAGAAATTTGACCGTTTATCTCAGACCTGTTCTATGTGACAAATTGGTCTTACATGTACAGAACTTCCAGTAGTGTCCTTAAATGTTCTGAGATTTACTTACAGAAATTTTAGTATCTTACTTGTTTATGACATTAAAACACGTTCAATTGTTTCTGTTAAGGAAGGCCCAATTTGTTATACATTCTTTGCAGCTTAAGGGGGGGGGGGGAGGATGGGAAAAGGAGCTTAATATATTTTTTAATGACACTGAGAGAATTTGGGTGCCACTTAATGTTTCTTGTTACTATAAATGACCTGGGATTTAAAAGGGAGACGCTAGGCTGCAACTCAGTCTAACCAGTGTCTTAAGCGCATCACGTATTCATCGGATCATGCGTCATGTTACAGGTATATTGGACTGTACCGCTTTGCATGCATAACACCGTTGAAAGTTGTCTAAGGCAGTCATACGTAAATGAAAGGACACTATGACGTTAAGCTTGTTACCCTTTTGCTGACATTATAATCATTAAAACCACAAGGTACCATGGTTTAAACGTCTATTTAAATTTAATTTTCAACGAACCGTCTTGTCTGCAGCACACGGGAGACATCCACAATGTCAGCAAGCGCCCCATATCCCGAGTTTTGGGTCCGCAAAATGCGCTCATTTTTTGTAAAGTTCGACCACGACTTGGATGGCGTTGTCAAAAAGGAAGATGTGATGGACTTTTGCAATGTTAGGGCAAAGTCTCTCCTCAATCAAGAACAAATGGAAACGTATATGGACCAAGTGAACTACGCTTGGGATTATTTCTGGGCCGGTCCGGAGAAGAAAATGAGTGTTACTTTTTGGGACTTTGTCCGCAACCACGCACGCAATTTTCGCGAACCAGATTTTCAAGAAGAGGAGAAAATGTGGTTCTGTGTCTATTTTGACAAAATCGCAGACAAAAATGGCGACGGTATTGTGACCAGAAAGGAATATGAAGAGTTCCTTGGTCTTGTTGGCGTACACCCGCTATCCGTTCCTCCATCATTTGATGCCTTGGACACAGATGGTGATGGTCAGATAAGCAAAGAGGAGTTCGTAAATGCTGCCGTCGGTTTCTTCTGCTGCACTGCAGACACCCCGGCAAAGTTGTTTTGGGGTCCGTTCTTGGCTTAAATATCCTTATCATATGGAAACTATAAATAATATGCTTTGCCTATAGGGGAATCACGAGCTGGAACTTTCTTGTTGAAAAGACGCTTTACATTTAAAGAAGATGCGCACGAACGCTTGCAGTATTGATGACGGAATAACGATGTGTTGTCAGTCACAATTGAATTCATGCTTTGTTCATTTTGTTCATGTTCACCTTGTCAATAACAACTTTTCAATCTGGCTTTCACCTACCCTCAGAACTTTTATATTGTTCGAAGGTTGCATTCGTTTGCATATACATGTAATACATTACAGCGCACAAAGATCTCTTCCGAGTCTAGCTGTTAAATAAGTGGGAAATTACAAGTACCCCTTGTAAACACCGCCAGCTTGATGCTTCACGACGCTTCTTTATATGAGCTGGCCAGTGTGTTCAGAAAAAGTATAATAATTAAATGAATATAAGGAAAAAAGAAGGAAAATATTGTGAAACAGATCATTTTATGACTAGTGGAAGAAACTGTATGCTCCAATAAATCAGTTTTTATATTTGTTGTGACCAGAAAGGAATATGAAGAGTTCCTTGGTCTTGTTGGCGTACACCCGCTATCCGTTCCTCCATCATTTGATGCCTTGGATACAGATGGTGATGGTCAGATCAGTAAAGAGGAGTTCGCAAATGCTGCCGTCGGTTTTTTCTGCTGTACTGCCGACACCCCGGCAAAGTTATTTTGGGGTCCGTTCTTGGCTTAAATCTCCTGATCATACGGAAACTGTAAATAATATTCTTTACCTGTGTTGCAATCGATATCTAGGACTTTCATGTTAAAAAGACTTTTCAAGAACATTGCTTTACAACATTTACATTTTGTTGGAATACAACTCCTCCATTACTACAACTATATACAGTTACATTGCTTTTATTCTCAACTACTGCATTTTAGTGATTTACATAAAAATATATTTAGATCCAGAGATAACATGCTGTAACACATATGTTATTAAAGGATTTGCGTAATACCGTCAGAATGGCCTGAACGGAACATATTCTTCAGAAAACATGCCCAACTAAAGATATCTTTATCCAAATACACAATTTAAAAGCTCATTTTGTAAATTTTTGGATTTAAAAAACGTCCTATTTGCTCGGCCTGGGTGTTAATGAGCTACGTGGTCACGTGGTCCGATGACGACAATCGTGCCACCGGAGAACAGAGCGTGCTTAGCTGTCAAACTGAGCTGCATTGTCTACCCGTAAGATGACTTCTCTGGCTTCTGATAAAAGTTTATACTCATTCAAATCTCTTACCCGAGGGTTCTAAATCCTCGTGAAGCTGTGTAAAACTATTTCCCGTCTAGTCAATTCTTTAACAAGCATTTAATTATGGTTATCCCAAGTTGTATAAAACACTGCATTTGAATGAGTTAAGGGTACTGTTGTTTATTGCATATGAGGTCCATGTTATTTGTGAAATTCAATAAATTTTATTAAACCGCTGACACTCCGTCTTGCATACTTTTATTAAACTGAGGTGAACAATGCCCGTTACCTTTACAAGTCCTATCTTAACTGGAACTTCCTTTACCTCTTAATTAGAGGGTTAAATGGCATTCAATTCTCCTTCAAACGCACTCTCGCAGGCGATATTTATCTCAGGTAAAAATCTACCTGTGCGTTAGTTTCAAAGAGCAGCTCCCGCAGACCTGGGGGTACTAGATAAAATCTGAACACCAGGTTTATCGAGGAGCTAGAGAAACAAAGGAAATTTTTTTCCTGCACGGCTTCATAGGAATTTTAACATGGACTTGATCCAGCTTAGACCTCCAAACTAACAGGGTGACATGAGCAATTTTCACAAACAAATAAAATAATATATATATTTCAGTTAGCCTCCTTTTAAATAAATATACAGTTCTGGGTAAATTAGAATATTTATTAAATCGCTAGAATATTTTTGATTTAATTATTTATTATTAATGGAAATTAAGCTACTATATGAGGTACATTTGCTGTGATTACGCTGTCCTTCATGTTTTGCGTTAGTCTACATTTTGCTGTACGTGCTTGTAATTTTTTTAATCTGTGCGTACAACTTTTGCAGGTCTGGTTACGCCTCTGTTATATGATGAAAGTCTAAATTTGGCAATTAGTTCCTTAGCTTATTTAAATAGAATTGCAGTGTAAAAATTTCAACAAGATGTTGGCGCAATAGCCCTTTACTCTTTGTGGATATTTCCCCCGTCAAAGTTTGTCTATTTGTCTAAAATTATCTTTCAATCTTTACTCTTTCAAGGACAGTATAAAGTTATCTGACATATTTTCGTGAAAGCCAAGGGTCTCCAGTTCATTCCGTACTCAATTTTAGCCAAGCAAATTTTTCTTGAGTAGATCTTTATAGCACGGTTTTATAATACAATTTTTCAAAGAGGGGATTTAAATCAATATATTAAAAAATGTAGCTTCATACTTAAAAGAATTGGGTATCTCCCGCTTTTCATAATATACTAAGTTATATACATGTACAATGAACTAAGTTATCAGTTGTGCTCAGTTTTTACACCCAACATTCACCGTTTGTGGCTTTCTTATATCCCTTACCAGGTTAGATCTCCATGCATAATTTAAAATATACTAACGAACGTAAAACTGCACATTTAGTAAACACATTAAATTAATGATTTTTTCCATGCTACCAGTAGCAAACAGTGTTCTTTTACCTTGATCTGCTACATGTTTTTGGGTTTGACAAAGCTTACAAATCTGCAAAAAGTTTTGCGTACAGACGCAGAACTTGCGTTTCAGAGCAATTTCTTTTATTAATGATCACGACCGTGTTTGATCTTAATTGTTTAAATATTGATATTTAACGTCATTTACAAATATCAATAAAATAACCCCATGAAATAAATGAGATATATTGAAAAATATGAAAGCCCACCAAGACGAGTTTGATACCTGTTATTACCTGGCTTGGGAATTGCAGCAGTGCATAATTAACAGGTTTTATTGTTAACGAGCTCTTGGTCAACTACAATGCATTTAAAATGCATCAGCAATTAGTAAGCTTGTCAACTGATGACAGTTAATCTAAAAGACTATCAGCTTTTGATATGATCTAAAACACCTGAGTTGACCGAGATCGCGAGCATCGCAACTATTGTAACCGAAGTTAGTACCTTGTACATGTAAGTCACGGAAGACCGTCACAGACAAAGAAAGATTGTCAAGGAGTGCTGCAATTTTGGTGAATCCTACGACAACACACTGAGGCATGTTTTTCCACACTTTGCACGCGTGCAGTGTGTGTGTGGGGGGGGGGGGGCTAAATATAAAAAAAGGGACAGATGCTTTTTTTGATTTTGACTCACAGGGGAGAATCAGATAAAAATGAGATGCTAAGCTGCACAACAGTCCCACTGGGCTCTTTAACATGTGTTGTTTCACTTAGGTTTCATTATGTATTCATCGGATCATACGTCTTGTTACAGGTGTTACGTTGCGACCAACCATTGAACTATACCGCATTGCATGCATGGCGCTATGAAAGTTTTCTGAGGGAGCCGTGCGTAAACAAAATAACATAAAGACTTTCAGTGTGTTACTCTTTTGTTGATGTTTTTTATTGTAATAATCACAAGGTACCGAGGTAATAATGTCTTTTTAAATTTCACAATGATCCGTCTAAGTCGGTGTAAAAGATAAATCTACAATGTCAGCAAGCGCGCCATATCCCGAGTTCTGGGTCCGCAAGATGCGCTCAATTTTTGTAATGTTCGACCACGACTTGGACGGCGTTGTCAAGAAGGAAGATATGGTGGACTTTTGCGAGTCCAGAGCTAAATGGCTTCTCAAACAAGAACAAATGCACGCCTATATGGACCTAGTAAAACACGCTTGGGATTATTTTTGGGCCGGACCGGAGAAGAAAGAGAACGTTACTCTTAAGGACTATATCTACAACCAAGCACGCACTTTTCGCGAACCAACTGTTCAAGAAGAGGGGGAAAAGTGGTTCCATGTCTATTTTGACAAAATCGCAGACAAAAATGGCGACGGTATTGTGACCAGAAAGGAATATGAAGAGTTCCTTGGCCTTTTTGGCGTACATCCGCTATCTGTCCCTCCATCGTTTGAGGCCTTGGACACAGATGGTGATGGTCATATCAGCAAAGAGGAGTTCGTAAATGCTGCCGTAGGTTTCTTCTGCTGCACTGCAGACACCCCGGCAAAGTTGTTTTGGGGTCCGTTCTTGGCTGAAATATCCTTATCATATAGAAACTGTAAATAATATGCTTTGCCTATAGGGGAATCACGAACTGGAACTTTCTTGTTGAAAAGACGCTTTACATTTCAAGAAGATGCGCACGAACGCTTGCAGTATTGATGACGGCATAATGATGTGTTGTCAGTCACAATTGAAGTCATGGTTCGATCATTTTTTTCATCTTCACCTTGTCAATAACAGCTTTTCAATCTGGCTTTCACCTACCCCCAGATTTTTTATATTGTTCGAAGGTTGCATCCGTTTGCATATAAGACATTACAGCGCACAAAGATCTCTTCAGAGTCTAGCTGTTAAATAAGTGGGAGATTACAAGTACCCCTTGTAAACACTGCCAGCTTGATGCTTCACGACACTTCTTTATATGAACTGGCCAGTGTGTTCAGAAAAAGTATAATAATTAAATGAATATAAGGAAATAAGAAGGAAAATATTGTGAAACAGATCATTTTATGACTAGTGGAAAAAACTGCATGCTCCAATAAATCAGTTTTTATATTTGTTGTGACCAGAAAGGAATATGAAGAGTCCCTTGGTCTTGTTGGCGTACACCCGCTATCCGTTCCTCCATCATTTGATGCCTTAGAGTTTGTAAATGCTGCCGTTGGTTTCTTCTGCTGCACTGCAGACACCCCGGCAAAGTTATTTTGGGGTCCGATCTTGGCTTAAATCCCCTGATCATACGGAAACTAAAATATTATGCTTATCCTATAGGGCAAACATGATCTGGGAATTTATTTAGGAAAAGACGTTTTACATTTCAAGAAGACGCTAACGGACCCCTGTTGTGATAAAACCATGGTGTGCTATTAGTCACAACTGAATTCATGCTTTTGTTCGTGCTTCATTTTTTTTCTGGTCAAGGACATCATTTCAAGTAAAATAGCACCCCAAACTTATGAATTAACCAATAAAAGCTTTCATTTGCGCCTTGTATATTAAACAGTATAATACAGGTTGTAGNCAAAATGCGTTGCAGTTGCAAAATGCGTTCAGTTGCAAAATGCGGCTCTACTTAGTAGGACCGCATTTTGCAACTGAACGTATTTTGCAACCGGTTGCAAAATGCGGTCGGTTGCAAAATGCGGCTCTACACCGTCACAGACAAAGAAATATTGTCAAGGAGTGCTGCAATTTTGGTGAATCCCACGACAACACACTGAGACATGTTTTTCCACACTTTGCACGCGTGCAGTGTGTGTGTGTGTGGGGGGGGGGCTAAATATAAAAAAAGGGACAGATGCTTTTTTTGATTTTGACTCACAGGGGAGAATCAGATAAAAATGAGATGCTAAGCTGCACAACAGTCCCACTGGGCTCTTTAACATGTGTTGTTTCACTTAGGTTTCATTATGTATTCATCGGATCATACGTCTTGTTACAGGTGTTACGTTGCGACCAACCATTGAACTATACCGCATTGCATGCATGGCGCTATGAAAGTTTTCTGAGGGAGCCGTGCGTAAACAAAATAACATAAAGACTTTCAGTGTGTTGCTCTTTTGTTGATGTTTTTATTGTAATAATCACAAGGTACCGAGGTAATAATGTCTTTTTAAATTTCACAATGATCCGTCTAAGTCAGTGTAAAAGATAAATCTACAATGTCAGCAAGCGCGCCATATCCCGAGTTCTGGGTCCGCAAGATGCGCTCAATTTTTGTAATATTCGACCACGACTTGGACGGCGTTGTCAAGAAGGAAGATATGGTGGACTTTTGCGAGTCCAGAGCTAAATGGCTTCTCAAACAAGAACAAATGCAAGCCTATATGGACCTAGTAAAACACGCTTGGGATTATTTTTGGGCAGGACCGGAGAAGAAAGAGAATGTTACTCTTAAGGACTATATCTACAACCAAGCACGCACTTTTCGCGAACCAACTGTTCAAGAAGAGGGGAAAAAGTGGTTCCATGTCTATTTTGACAAAATCGCAGACAAAAATGGCGACGGTATTGTGACCAGAAAGGAATATGAAGAGTTCCTTGGCCTTTTTGGTGTACATCCGCTATCTGTCCCTCCGTCGTTTGAGGCCTTGGACACAGATGGTGATGGTCAGATCAGCAAAGAAGAGTTCGTAAATGCTGCCGTTGGTTTCTTCAGCTGCACTGCAGACACCCCGGCAAAGTTGTTTTGGGGTCCGTTCTTGGCTTAAATATCCTTATCATATGGAAACTGTAAATAATATGCTTTACCTATAGGGGAATCACGAGCTGGAACTTTCTTGTTGAAAAGACGCTTTACATTTCAAGAAGATGCGCACGAACGCTTGCAGTATTGATGACGGAATAATAATGTGTTGTCAGTCACAATTGAATTCATGCTTTGTTCATTTTGTTCATTTTCACCTTGTCAATAACAGCTTTTCAATCTGGCTTTCACCTACCCCCAGAACTTTTATATTGTTCGAAGGTTGCATTCGTTTGCATATAATACATTACAGCGCACAAAGATCTCTTCCGAGTCTAGCTGTTAAATAAGTGGGAGATTACAAGTACCCCTTGTAAACACCGCCAGCTTGATGCTTCACGACACTTCTTTATATGAACTGGCCAGTGTGTTCAGAAAAAGTATAATAATTAAATGAATATAAGGAAATAAGAAGGAAAATATTGTGAAACAGATCATTTTATGACCAGTGGAAGAATCTGTATGCTCCAATAAATCAGTTTTTATATTTGTTGTGACCAGAAAGGAATATGAAGAGTTCCTTGGTCTTGTTGGCGTACACCCGCTATCCGTTCCTCCATCATTTGATACCTTGGAGTTTGTAAATGCTGCCGTTGGATTCTTCTGCTGCACTGCAGACACCCCGGCAAAGTTACTTTGGGGTCCATTCTTGGCTTAAATCCCCTGATCATACGGAAACTGAAATATTATGCTTATCCTATAGGGCAAACATGATCTGGGAATTTATTTCGGAAAAGACGTTTTACATTTCAAGAAGACGTTAACGGACCCCTGTGGTGATAAAACCATGGTGTGCTATTAGTCACAACTGAATTCATACTTTTGTTTGTGCTTCATTTTTTTCTTGTCAAGGACATCATTTCAAGTAAAATAGCACCCCAAACTTATGAATTAACCAATAAAAGCTTTCATTTGCGCCTTGTATATTAAACAGTATAATACAGGTTGTTGGGAAAAAGGGTCAAAACCTCTTTTGTCACAAACTGAGTATAAACTTTCAAGCTTTTGATATTTACCATATACAACACCGATGGAACTTTCCGTACACTGTAGTGGGTTTATTGACAACTATCTGAATACGATAAACGCATTCGATATGCAGGCTTTATAAACCACTATAATTATAAGTGATTGCAAATGCATTGCATGTCCTAATTAACGCTGTTATTACTCTAGTGCAGTTTGAACTCTTCAATAATGACTGGCTTTGAAAGGACATGGACTGATTAGAATATACACTACATAAACTTAGGTTAATGTGCACATACTGACTTGGTGTTAAATGTTAATCACATGTAAGTACACCCATAAGACATTTTACCCTTTAAAAGGTGCCATGAGTCAATAACAGGGTGAAGGTGTGACTCTAATGCTGTGAATGCAATCAATTTTCTGCCTTTTTTCCACATACGAAACACAGTTGTTGTGTATGTAACCCGATAAAATAGGTTGGAAGGATGTGTTTTACTGTGAAGGTTCATATACCGGGAAACCATTACTGTCCACTGATTTAAACAGTCAAACTTGATCATCCTCAATTATTCTAATGATTTCAACGAGGAAGATATGAGCGCAACGAACTCGTTTGATGTGGTCGGAATGTCCCGTGTAAATATGCATTCTCAGAAGTTCCCATCCCGCGCACCATTAATGTGAGCAAAAACGAGCTCGATTCCAGAGTTATTTGGTTTGCATACAATAATCCTGGAGAAAGGTGATATTCATTTCGATACATGTTCACTGCTCACATACACCATTTATTTCCATATGCGGAGAAATATTCCCCATAATTCTATAGGCTGTAACCTATTCTGCATTTCGTCGCATGCATCATGATACACGGTGGACGAAAATATTTCCTCGTCTTCTTTTATTAACTACCTATAGACGTATTGATTCGTCATCCCACGAAAAAAGTAACATTTTTTCGTTTAAAAGGGATGTGTCTTTTCTTGTATTGTTTGCCTGAAACTACATCTTCTTTGTGTTTTGGGTTTTTCCAGAAAGATGCCGGATTGCCTTCGTTAAGCGTGCCATTTCTAAATACTCTTGAAACAGACGCAATATACTGTAGTGGAGATGACATGGAATAATTACCAGCAAAAGAGTTGCTTTTGTCACTCGTACTGTTCAAAGTGGTAGAGTTTAAATCCCCTACCGTGTCGCCATCTATCGTATTGCTTATACTCGGTGACGTCTTCCAGGGTCCGACCCCTTGCCCTCCCTCTGGCTGGACGTCTACATACACTTGATCAACTGTAATGCAAATTGAAAGAGTAAAGTGAGACAGATATAAAGAAACATAACATTTGAAGAGTTATGGAAACGAAGCAATTATGAAAACTGGACACGAGATAAGTTTGGGACCGGTCAAAAAAGGAAGAAGACCAAAGAAAAATGCATATCAACAATACTTGTTAGGCTTTCGTCACTTTTTCTCACTCTTAAATTTTTTTTCCAAAAATTAGTTACACAATAACATAGACTACTGAAAAGGAATACATGTATACTGTAGCAAGCAGAAATTAAACTCCAGTGTATTTATTCGTAAAGGGTACAAATACCACCATTTAGTTAGTTTTACGTTTCAGCCATAGAACAATTAAGTCGCAGAAAAAAATAATAAAAAAAAAGTTTCTTCCATTTTACATATTTACAATTGGTCATGTCATAAGTACCCAAATTGTGTCTTTAGAAAATTTGCTGTTTACTTATTCTCCACTCCAAGTTAGTACGAGTTTTAAGTGAACAAAAGAATATAAACAAAACAATATAAATATAAATGTAGTCTGGTTAATATTTGGGGTCAGCGAAAATACAACTTATTCGTGGCAAAATCAAATGGGCTTTCACTACCTCACCATGTTATAACAGCGGTAATCGGTATCAATGACAATATTATAAAACTATGACGTGGCTTATACGTATACTGGAATTACGAGAAATTGCAAAACTTTTAAAACGGGCAACCAGACCATTAGGTGTATGTGTTTTGTGTTTTGATAACATAACTGCAAACAATCAATAAAACAATCGATATTTCTTTCGTGGTGTGTAACGTGATCTTTCATAACTACCCTATTATTAGATGAATGGATATCCAGGTGATTAAAAAGCGGTCTGTTTCATTCCATCAATGGCTCCATTACATAGGAATGAGGGGAATCAATAAATGGCATGATCGTATAGTCAGATGCTTCTAAAAATAAAAATTGACGTGGGGTATTCGATAACAGTGATTTCAATCAGTCTTCTGTTTTAAAACAACAAATTTAGTTCGGAATAGCCGCCCCTGTCAAATACCGGAATTGGTATAATTCCCATTCTATAGACAGAACAAAATTATACTAAAGAGAATTACGGGATCCATTAATGTTATTGTGCAAGGGTAAACACGATCTGTTCTAGGTACTTTAAAATGGTGATTAATGTACATATGAACTTCATAGTCAAAGTAGAATTCAATAACAATGAGACAAAGATGAAAAACAAAGGTCTTTCGACATGTGTATAGGTAAAGAACGCTTGGAACAAGGCGTAGAAGTAGTCTGTATGGGAGCAGTTTTTTGACTTATCGTATGTCGCTGTTTAATTCATTCGGTTAATTCGGTTGAGAAATATTCGCATTTGACTGATTTGATTTAATAAACGAAAAATCTACATCATGAAGTAGTCGTAGGTAAAAAAAGAGTGGGTATTTTTATGCTTTGGGCCTATTTATCTGCTCTTAGGCAGGTGTCATTTCTTTACACTTACCCTCATTTTTATTACTGACAAGAAAAATAGAGGCTAAAACCTCTCCTGAAAACTCGATCGTTTCAGTGGATAGATTTATCAGTTTGACAACATATCTAAGCAATATCTGGGTTCATTCGCTCAATCTCAAATTAAATCTCCCTTTGCCTTTGATATTATTGATTTTGTGGTATTTTCGGTAATATTAGAGATGGTAGCCTACGCTTGGATAACGCAGTGTATAAGAGGCCAAATAATATTATATTAAAGTGTGAATTTGGCCAATTATTTTTTCGGAATTAGATGCACGCAGGTGTGAGCGTAGTTGTCCTTAGAATGAGGCGTAAGATAAGGTTAAAGCGTCACTTAAGTGAAACAGACAAATCGGACAAGTCATTACGCCTTCGAAGCAATGCTCTGGTACATTTTATGCCCCCCCCCCAAAAAAAAAAAAATGGGTGGGAGAATAATAAAATGCAATGCATCACAATCAATATTTTTCTGATTTCAAAACAAAACCTCTAAATATTTGCATGCATTAAGCCTAAAATTCCTTCTTTTTCATTAGTTAGCTAATTAAATTATTGCACGCCCAATTCTTACAAGTCTGATTCCACTGGCGTTAGTGTTCATGTACATTGTATATCTTTTCTAAATCTAGGAAAGAAATGATTCCCTGGTAGAGTGCGATTTTTGTTTGCTCTTGTGGAGAAAAATTTAATAGATTCAAAAAGACTGTTTCTTCTTTTTTACCTATGAGGCACGAATTTGATCACTCATCAAAAGAGTCAACTAAATCACATGATGAATGTAAGGTCAATACTACACACTTTATAGAAAAATATACGTCCAATATCTCAACATACGATTTCTCTGACCTGTATTTAGACTAATTTTTGCACATAGGGAATAAGCGACCGTTGAAAAGAATATATATGATATCTTGAGTCAAGATCATGATACATCGGTTTCTGGTAAAAATAAGAGACTCGTGTGGAGTCCAGTGAATCTTATTTGATAAAGTTATTGGGGATTTGGCGGAATGCATTTCGCGGCATACCGGTTTTTTAAAATAAGTGATGTTTAAACGCGTTATACCGTATACGTGTATTCCTGTGATGAAAATTCCTCAATTTAACAGCACGAAATAGTTTCAGAAAACATACTGACCTCAGGCTTAAATCAAGCTTAAATGTGAACATTTTTCAACCAAGTTTGTTAGTGTGTTTCTGTTTTTTTAATAACGCCACATTCAGTCATTAAAAAAGGCTGACGAGAAATGTCATCCTGTATAATGGCAGTTTCGTATAAACGCTGCACGAGAACCGCGTCGACGTGAGAGTGCGTCATTACTAGTATATTATTATATGATCCAGGGTAGGAAAATTGGTAAGATGAACTGCTGAGTGTTTAGACTACTTTACCAGCACAGCCAGAGCAGCATTTCCCCCGGGGAGAGGGAACACAAGGCACTGATGCTGAGCTAACACGTGCTGAACTTTTCTTAAATAACCCAACAACGTGAGGTTGAAGGGCCGCCATGTCTCCGTGGGAAGGTCCCGCAGCAAAACACGTGCTTCAAAAACATTCGTTTGATGGCACGTTGCGTCAAGCAGCGTTACAGCAACGCAAAATGGCACCAAAGCGTGCCAGAGTACCATTACTGAATTATACTAGTAGAAACCAGCGCAGCATGGCAGAGAAAGCATAAAAAGTAGGCTGTAGACTCCATTACGGAAATGGGATTCATAAGGACACAGTTAAAAGCAGGATTGCGCTAATGTTATAACATAAACTGCAATAACGGGAGCCCAGGGGATCGAAACGAAACCGGACTAAATATACACACAGTTCCTTTAATCAAACCTCGGTTGTAACTCGTCACAATATATAATTATTATCGGCGCAATTGAATCCTTATAGTGTTCATGCGTTGCAATAACTTTTGGAGAATTATATTTTAATTGCAAAGCGTTGAAGTGCGCATGTCCGGAACCTTGCCTCTCCTCTGCCAAAGATGTTATGCTTTGCTTTTTGTTTTGCTAGCCTAAATAAAAATGTTAAATTTGGTTTTTGATAAAAAAATTTAAAAAGTATTAACTGATTGATCAATTAGCTTTTTGTTTCAAGGAATTAAGCAATTAATAATAATTACTGACCAGCTTTGACGAAATTATGCGCTCTCTCAGTCAGTGATTTTCTAATATCAATTTAGTTTTGCTTAAGCAATATAGGTGCATTCATAAGTATGCTCTCTTATCACCCATCTTTAGAATGAGTAGATGTTTTGATTTTTTCATCGTTCAACAGACTGCACACTCACCTTTCCTGGAAGGTTGAGGGATACGTCTCTCTCTCTCTCTCTCTCTCTCTCTCGCAGGATCCGCCTTTGTTAGTTTAACGATACCCGCACCGCACAGGGGTTTGCCTATTGGGATTTCCCATGTGCTATACTTAAAATAGGGACTCGATACGAAAGGTTATATTTATAAAAGAGACAGTGCGTCAAATATATTAATTATGACACTAACGGAAATTGCTTTTACGTGTACAACACAAACATACCAGTGGCTAACCAAGAGCTTTAGTTTTTGCTCACCTTAAAACCGATGATTTTGTTTATCTTCTATAAACATAAACACAACCATGTCTAGCCAAGCAAAATAAAAAATCGTTATGCCTTGTCCTAAATCATTTGTTCCCATTATTAAACACGGGTTGTGTTTTTGCAACTGATCTGTTTGTGTATTGATGTGATGAATATTTCTAAATTTAACAGCTTTAAATAGTTTCAGAAAACATACTCATCTCAGGCTTAAATTATGAACATTTTTCATTTTCAACCGAGTTTGTTACTGTTTTTTTTTTCTTTTTTAATAGCGCTACATTCAGTCATAAAAAGGCGGACACGACCAGCAGACAAAAAAAATGCCCATCCTCTCACGTGACAACTAATCAGCTGGTTATAATTATTATTATTCTTACACTCTACTCCATAAGTATTATATATATAAGTATTCTCGTCCAACTGAATTAACAAGGCCCGCCATTTCGGAGATGATATATAAATATGGACATATATATTAGATTATATTAGATGGCATATGCCATCTTCAAATAGCCAATAAATATGCTTTACACATTGTGCTTTACGCACCAATAATTAGTATACAAGGTTGGGTATCGACCACCACATGCAGTGAGTCGTGGATTTTACGCCCCGCTGGGACGTGATCTACAATCCCATGCTCCTGACATTTAGCTTGAAAACTGTTCATTAAGGCGGCATGAATACCCAGGTACTAGGGAAATCACTTGCTGGGTTGTTTGGCTTGAAACTTAACAAAGCAAAGAGAGCGAACACGTGTTAATATGAAGATAAGGGGAAAGTGGAAGATTCTCGGAATGAAATGAACAAAACAGCATTGTGACGCATGTAAAGTATGACGTAATCCCTTAAGTGACGGAGTGTTAACACCAATTAGCAGCTTTTTCCTTCTAAACAATTAAATGTAATTAAAGGCTGTTCTCCCTTATTATTATTATTATTATTATTATTATTATTATTATTATTATTATACTTTGTAACGCATATTGAGGCTGTGACATATTTTGTCCCGGGTGTCTGTCTGTGTGTGTGGTTCTACGTGGGTGTTCAGCACAAAATGCTGAAATGCTGACATAAAGTAAACAAGACCTCTTTTTCCCACAGTCGTCAACAAATACACCCAGTTTATCTCGACTTTATTTAACGAATTAACTCCGCCATGAAACGCCCCTTCTAAAGGCGGATCCAGTTCGGACAAAAAATTAGTCGACTGTTTTATATTTGCTTCACTTCGCTCGTCATTTTCTACCCTTGTGCCATCTTAAAGCAGAAACATTGGTTATAGTTCACTGCTGTTGGCTCCCAACGCTCTAAATGTTTTATCAACTTAGATATACTGCATGGACTAGGGAAGAGACCCTGGAGTTAATGGTTTTCATCCCCATGCACCGACAATAAATTTTCCCTTGAAATTGACGGTCATACTTGTCTTCACCAGGTGATCTGTTTTGTAGAAATATACCTTATAAATCTGGCATCAATTTCCTTATCGATGAATCCCAGAGACGGTGACTTACATGAAAATTATAGTTATGATCTTCCAGGTGGGTTGCTGCATGTATACTTTAAAATGCAAGAATTCCAAGGAATAGGAACATTGGTAAAATATGTTAATTGTGTTTTTTTTTACAAATTTTCTTTTTCAAACATTTACTTCAAACATTTATTTTTCTGGTAATGGTCCTATTCTAATGACTTTACAAACTTACAAACTACGAGAGACAGCGTTCACAAACATATTTCACAGGTTTACCCAAGGCGGCAGAGGTTAAAATGCATTGTCCATGGATATGGTTTCAAAGACAATGTCCTTGGGTCAATAACCGTACAAAATCTATTTTATAGATATCCCCAGGCGTGATGCAGTGATGGGTCCCGCATGGTCCCGACTCTATAAATAAAGTCTATACATGTCTCCGACAATACAGTGTATGACATATTTTGGAGACTAATGGAACCGGAAAAATGCATTTGTGAGTTTTACGGTAGATCCTGACCTCAAAGTTGTATCACTGTTAACAAAATGGTCATTAGCTTGGTAGTTAGATCATACATGCTAATTATCATACGACCAGGTAGGCCGTAAGCTAACGGCACGAAAATATTTCGGCTTGTGTTNTGCCATCTTCAAATAGCCAATAAATATGCTTTACACATTGTGCTTTACGCACCAATAATTAGTATACAAGGTTGGGTATCGACCACCACATGCAGTGAGTCGTGGATTTTACGCCCCGCTGGGACGTGATCTACAATCCCATGCTCCTGACATTTAGCTTGAAAACTGTTCATTAAGGCGGCATGAATACCCAGGTACTAGGGAAATCACTTGCTGGGTTGTTTGGCTTGAAACTTAACAAAGCAAAGAGAGCGAACACGTGTTAATATGAAGATAAGGGGAAAGTGGAAGATTCTCGGAATGAAATGAACAAAACAGCATTGTGACGCATGTAAAGTATGACGTAATCCCTTAAGTGACGGAGTGTTAACACCAATTAGCAGCTTTTTCCTTCTAAACAATTAAATGTAATTAAAGGCTGTTCTCCCTCATTATTATTATTATTATTATTATTATTATTATTATTATTATTATACTTTGTAACGCATATTGAGGCTGTGACATATTTTGTCCCGGGTGTCTGTCTGTGTGTGTGGTTCTACGTGGGTGTTCAGCACAAAATGCTGAAATGCTGACATAAAGTAAACAAGACCTCTTTTTCCCACAGTCGTCAACAAATACACCCAGTTTATCTCGACTTTATTTAACGAATTAACTCCGCCATGAAACGCCCCTTCCAAAGGCGGATCCAGTTCGGACAAAAAATTAGTCGACTGTTTTATATTTGCTTCACTTCGCTCGTCATTTTCTACCCTTGTGCCATCTTAAAGCAGAAACATTGGTTCTAGTTCACTGCTGTTGGCTCCCAACGCTCTATATGTTTTATCAACTTAGATATACTGCATGGACTAGGGAAGAGACCCTGGAGTTAATGGTTTTCATCCCCATGCACCGACAATAAATTTTCCCCTGAAATTGACGGTCATCCTTGTCTTCACCAGGTGATCTGTTTTGTAGAAATATACCTTATAAATTTGGCATCAATTTCCTTATCGATGAATCCCAGAGACGGTGACTTACATGAAAATTATAATGTTATGATCTTCCAGGTGGGTTGCTGCATGTATACTTTAAAATGCAAGAATTCCAAGGAATAGGAACATTAATTGGTAAAATATGTTAAATGTGTTTCTTTTTTAAAAATTTTCTTTTTCAAACATTTACTTTAAACATTTATTTTTCTGGTAATGGTCCTATTCTAATGACTTTACAAACTTACAAACTACGAGAGACAGCGTTCACAAACATATTTCACAGGTTTACCCAAGGCGGCAGAGGTTAAAATGCATTGTCCATGGATATGGTTTCAGAGACAATGTCCTTGGGTCAATAACCGTACAAAATCTATTTTATAGATATCCCCAGGCGTGATGCAGTGATGGGTCCCGACTCTATAAATAAAGTCTATACATGTCTCCGACAATACAGTGTATGACATATTTTGGAGACTAATGGAAACGGTAAAAATGCATTTGTGAGTTTTACGGTAGATCCTGACCTCAAAGTTGTATCAGTGTTAACAAAATGGTCATTAGCTTGGTAGTAAGATCATACATGCTAATTATCATACGACCAGGTAGGCCGTAAGCTAACGGCACGAAAATATTTCGGCTTGTGTGTGATAATTCTCATATATGATTGTATCACTGTTGCATATGTTACCAAAGTTACGTGAACAATCTTAAATGACTAAACGCATTTGGAAATGGCACTACATCCTATTTTTGTCAAAACATCTTGCAAAGTCACTTCTCTTTCTCAATTAAAAGTTTAAAGCACCTGAAATAAAAGTACCCGGAGTCTTATCGAACAGTCAAGAAGACATCGCAGTCCGATTAGGATAAAGTTATCTAATTTGTAATGTAAAAAATCGAATCCAAGTATAAGGACGGATCCGTTGATGCTTCCCGAGTAAGAGATCATGCCCTTTTCTCAAGGAAAATTAGATTTGGCGCTCAAATCCCAAAAATACCTTCGATAAGCATGTCCTTCATATATTTACATTGACCCAAGGGTTAGTATCAAAAGAAATATAAGTTTTACAGATAAGGATGTCTAAATACTGAGGAAAGGGAGAGGCATTGATTTAAACGACTAAGGACTTTAATTGAAATGAAACAGTTTCAAAACAAGGAACCTGAGAAGCGTTGCTGCGTAAGATAACACCTTATCACGTATCAAATTAAGAAACCAATTTAATTTTGTCGCTCAAGAAATAATAGGATTGTCCTGTATATTAAGTCATTAGTAATGAATCGCATGCGGCACGTTTCATAAGTTTCCGAACTTCCTATTGGGCTGTGAGTTTTCAATGATAAATCAATGCAACCACGTAACACAGCGATTCCCGTGTTATTTTAATAAAAAAGTGTAAACTTCACCAAAATACTCAACATCCGTAGTCTGTGCATAGTAAACAAACGAAATCCGTTTCGCTATAATTGAAGCGGGATGGTGTTTTGTCTGGCACCGATTTCTTCCATTTCAGTCAGCTTAAATCAACTCCCAGCCTTATCACGTCGCTTCACGCACCTAGGCAGCACTCTTTAAATCAAGTGTGTTAAATGTTACGGCACACGTTAGCTTCAAATTGACTTAAGCAGAGTTCAAGACAACAGTCAAACGGTCGATCATCGTGTTTTTACTCTCGGCGGATCCTTATTTCTACCTAAGCGGGAAGCGCCTGCGTGTTTGTGTGAGCTTGCGGGAGTCGGTGTGCATATTTGAATGTTTGCGTTTCTTTGTTTGCGTGAGAGAGAGATGCAGAGAGAGACGCGCGCGCACGCACGCACACACACACACTCACACAGAGAGAGAGAGAGAGAGAGAGAGAGAGATAGAGTAGGAATAGTGATGGGAAATATGCTTATATACAGTTTCGCATTGTCGCATTCGGTGTGTGTCCACGCAAAAACAAAAAAAAAAAAAAAAAAAATACTAACAGACCAAGTGATTTCTGTACCCTATTGCCTCATCTGTCTCGAAGTGATTGCAAACTAATAAATATGCACTTGAGAATGACAAAGCAATACTGCTGCCAATACTTATCTGGGCTTTCAATAATCTGTGTTATTTTCTCACGCATCGAGTGCACTTCAGACGACAACGACCTAACGTATTTTCAACTTTCCTACAAACAACAACCCTATCCCTGTAGGATTGGTAAAGGAAATCTGTCGCATGCACAGATATAATCATTCAGAGTACAAATTCCCGAAATTAATCCAAGTGTGTTATCTGAACCGCAGAATGGCTTTCAAATTCATTCACGTCACGCAGCGAGAGTAATTCAGACGACGAATATAATATGTGGTATCATATTGTTTACTTCATGTGTACAAAACCATGCTGCAGCCATATGCCTTACTTCAATCAATTACCTAAAGTTATGCCTTATGTACGGGACGATACATACACACAAAAAGGTGCAGGAGAATTCAGAAGTTTGCTACACCATATGGCCACAAGGGTGGAAGAATTACATGGTTTGGACACGGTGATATTGTTATAGTATTTGGGAAGAGAGGGGTGAGAGAAGGGTGTGCCACCGAAGGCACGTGGAAGCCACTCTACCACCTGTATCTACCATTAGAACCGCAACAACACCAAAGAAAAAACATTTCCGTTGTTATGGCATCAATTCCCAGTGTCTCAGCTTAATATGGCATGGTTTCTGGAAAAATGAAGACATTGCGTGACTGTGAACATTGCCATTACAATAAAGATAGAGAACCTTTGCAGCCGCCACATGGTATACTAGGATGCATGCTCCCTGAGGGGTAAACTTATTTGCTATATGCAACGAGAAAGTGCCTAGTATTTTTGGATTGTCTAAGTATCCTGTGCTATGTGTATAAATAAGCAGAAAATAACATTCTTCTTTAAGCTGTTAACTTTGTCCGCGCCTTGCCGTATAAAACATGTACGTTCCTGTATGTTGACTGGTCATTCAATGGACTTATGGCGCAAATATATCTAAATATTTCCTTATCTTCTCGAAAGTCTCAAAGGCATGTAAAACGTTTTATGCATTCTCTTTTTCATTTATCGTTTTAAGAATGAGATTACTNTATATTAGATTATATTAGATGGCATATGCCATCTTCAAATAGCCAATAAATATGCTTTACACATTGTGCTTTACGCACCAATAATTAGTATACAAGGTTGGGTATCGACCACCACATGCAGTGAGTCGTGGATTTTACGCCCCGCTGGGACGTGATCTACAATCCCATGCTCCTGACATTTAGCTTGAAAACTGTTCATTAAGGCGGCATGAATACCCAGGTACTAGGGAAATCACTTGCTGGGTTGTTTGGCTTGAAACTTAACAAAGCAAAGAGAGCGAACACGTGTTAATATGAAGATAAGGGGAAAGTGGAAGATTCTCGGAATGAAATGAACAAAACAGCATTGTGACGCATGTAAAGTATGACGTAATCCCTTAAGTGACGGAGTGTTAACACCAATTAGCAGCTTTTTCCTTCTAAACAATTAAATGTAATTAAAGGCTGTTCTCCCTTATTATTATTATTATTATTATACTTTGTAACGCATATTGAGGCTGTGACATATTTTGTCCCGGGTGTCTGTCTGTGTGTGTGGTTCTACGTGGGTGTTCAGCACAAAATGCTGAAATGCTGACATAAAGTAAACAAGACCTCTTTTTCCCACAGTCGTCAACAAATACACCCAGTTTATCTCGACTTTATTTAACGAATTAACTCCGCCATGAAACGCCCCTTCTAAAGGCGGATCCAGTTCGGACAAAAAATTAGTCGACTGTTTTATATTTGCTTCACTTCGCTCGTCATTTTCTACCCTTGTGCCATCTTAAAGCAGAAACATTGGTTATAGTTCACTGCTGTTGGCTCCCAACGCTCTAAATGTTTTATCAACTTAGATATACTGCATGGACTAGGGAAGAGACCCTGGAGTTAATGGTTTTCATCCCCATGCACCGACAATAAATTTTCCCTTGAAATTGACGGTCATACTTGTCTTCACCAGGTGATCTGTTTTGTAGAAATATACCTTATAAATCTGGCATCAATTTCCTTATCGATGAATCCCAGAGACGGTGACTTACATGAAAATTATAGTTATGATCTTCCAGGTGGGTTGCTGCATGTATACTTTAAAATGCAAGAATTCCAAGGAATAGGAACATTGGTAAAATATGTTAATTGTGTTTTTTTTTACAAATTTTCTTTTTCAAACATTTACTTCAAACATTTATTTTTCTGGTAATGGTCCTATTCTAATGACTTTACAAACTTACAAACTACGAGAGACAGCGTTCACAAACATATTTCACAGGTTTACCCAAGGCGGCAGAGGTTAAAATGCATTGTCCATGGATATGGTTTCAAAGACAATGTCCTTGGGTCAATAACCGTACAAAATCTATTTTATAGATATCCCCAGGCGTGATGCAGTGATGGGTCCCGCATGGTCCCGACTCTATAAATAAAGTCTATACATGTCTCCGACAATACAGTGTATGACATATTTTGGAGACTAATGGAACCGGAAAAATGCATTTGTGAGTTTTACGGTAGATCCTGACCTCAAAGTTGTATCACTGTTAACAAAATGGTCATTAGCTTGGTAGTTAGATCATACATGCTAATTATCATACGACCAGGTAGGCCGTAAGCTAACGGCACGAAAATATTTCGGCTTGTGTTTGATAATTCTCATATATGATTGTATCACTGTTGCATATGTTACCATAGTTACGTGAACAATCTTAAATATTTACTAAACGCATTTGGAAATGGCACTACATCCTATTTTTGTCAAAACATCTTGCAAAGTCACATCTCTTTCTCAATTTAAAGTTTAAAGCACCTGAAATAAAAGTACCCGGAGTCTTATCGAACTGTCAAGAAGACATCGCAGTCCGATTAGGATAAAGTTGTCTAATTTGTAATGTAGAAAATCGAATCCAAGTATAAGGACGGATCCGTTGATGCTTCCCGAGTAAGAGATCATGCTCTTTTCTCAAGGAAAATTAGATTTGGCGCTCAAATCCCAAAAATACCTTCGATAAGCATGTCCTCCATATATTTACATTGACCCAAGGGTTAGTATCAAAAGAAATATAAGTTTTACAGATAAGGCTGTCTAAATACTGAGGAAAGGGAGAGGCATTGATTTAAACGACTAAGGACTTTAATTGAAATGAAACAGTTTCAAAACAAGGAACCTGAGAAGCGTTGCTGCGTAAGATAACACCTTATCACGTATCAAATTAAGAACCCAATTTAATTTTGTCGCTCAAGAAATAATAGGATTGTCCTGTATATTAAGTCATTAGTAATGAATCGCATGCGGCACGTTTCATAAGTTTCCGAACTTCCTATTGGGCTGTGAGTTTTCAATGATAAATCAATGCAACCACGTAACTCAGCGATTCCCGTGTTATTTTAATAAAAAAGTGTAAACTTCACCAAAATACTCAACATCCGTAGTCTGTGCATAGTAAACAAACGAAATCCGTTTCGCTATAATTGAAGCGGGATGGTGTTTTGTCTGGCACCGATTTCTTCCATTTCAGTCAGCTTAAATCAACTCCCAGCCTTATCACGTCGCTTCACGCACCTAGGCAGCACTCTTTAAATCAAGTGTGTTAAATGTTACGGCACACGTTAGCTTCAAATTGACTTAAGCAGAGTTCAAGACAACAGTCAAACGGTCGATCATCGTGTTTTTACTCTCGGCGGATCCTTATTTCTACCTAAGCGGGAAGCGCCTGCGTGTTTGTGTGAGCTTGCGGGAGTCGGTGTGCATATTTGAATGTTTGCGTTTCTTTGTTTGCGTGAGAGAGAGATGCAGAGAGAGACGCGCGCGCAAGCACACACACACACACACACACAGAGAGAGAGAGAGAGAGTAGGAATAGTGATGGGAAATATACTTATATACAGTTTCGCATTGTCGCATTCGGTGTGTGTCCACGCAAAAAGAAAAAAAATACTAACAGACCAAGTGATTTCTGTACCCTATTGCCTCATCTGTCTCGAAGTGATTACAAACTAATAAATATGCACTTGAGAATGGCAAAGCAATACTGCTGCCAATACTTATCTGAGCTTTCAATAATCTGTGTTATTTTCTCACGCATCGAGTGCACTTCAGACGACAACGACCTAACGTATTTTCAACTATTTCCTACAAACAACAACCCTATCCCTGTAGGATTGGTAAAGGAAATCTGTCGCATGCACAGATATAATCATTCAGAGTACAAGTTCCCGAAATTAATCCAATTGTGTTATCTCAACCACAGAATGGCGTGAAATCCATTCACGTCACGCAGCAAGAGTAATTTAGACGACGAGTATAATATGTGGTATCATATTGTTTACTTCATGTGTACAAAACCATGCTGCAGCCATATGCCTTACTTCAATCAATTACCTAAAGTTATGCCTTATGTACGGGACGATACATACACACGCGAAAGGTGCAGGAGAATTCAGAAGTTTGCTAAAGGAGAAAAAAATACGTCTCGTTTCCATTGGCAAATCTAACATGATTTTTAAACCAGGGGCAATAATTTGACCGCACCATATGGTCACAGGGGTGGAAGAATTGCATGGTTTGGACACGGTGATCTTGTTATAGTATTTGGGAAGAGAGGGGTGAGAGAAGGGTGTGCCACCGAAGGCACGTGGAAGCCACTCTACCACCTGTATCTACCATTAGAACCGCAACAACACCAAAGAAAAAACATTCCCGTTGTTATGGCATCAATTCCCAGTGTCTCAGCTTAATATGGCATGGTTTCTGGAAAAATGAAGACATTGCGTGACTGTGAACATTGCCATTACAATAAAGATAGAGAACCTTTGCAGCCGCCACATGGTATACTAGGATGCATGCTCCCTGAGGGGTAAACTTATTTGCTATATGCAACGAGAAAGTGCCTAGTATTTTTGGATTGTCTAAGTATCCTGTGCTATGTGTATAAATAAGCAGAAAATAACATTCTTCTTTAAGCTGTTAACTTTGTCCGCGCCTTGCCGCATAAAACATGTACGTTCCTGTATGTTAACTGGTCAATCAATGGACTTATGGCGCAAACATATCTAAATATTTCCTTATCTTCTCGAAAGTCTCAAAGGCATGTAAAACGTTTTATGCATTCTCTTTTTCATTTATCGTTTTAAGAATGAGATTACTGTCCTTAAATTGTCCTTAAATTGCCATTAAATTGTTTTATGAAGTGAAAATGCAAGTAATAATTTTCACCTTTCGCTTGGCTGCAGTCCTGTTAAAATCTTCGTCCCTAAAACACACATTGGTAAATTCTCTCTTATAATATAGCAGAATCGATTGCTTAGGTCCTGATGATGACTGAAATAGACCACCGGTACGTATTACCTAGCTCAGGAAAAGAAAATAAGATTTAAACGTTGTTAAGCGTCACGATTATGAATGTCTTGCCAATCTTGATTTAGACATTGCCTAAGACGATTTAACCTTGGGTACTGATTTCAAGAAGAACATAGTGTTATTTTCGTAGAACTCAGCAAAAAGAGCGCCTACAAAGGAAACAGCTTTAACCGCAAAATTTCCATCTCTTCGTTCTCAAAAAAAGCAGGTTACTTTTGGATAAAGTGTTGTAATGGGTGTAAGGCCCCCAGCAAAATTTACCAGAATCGCCCACTTCTTATCACCAGATTATTATGGTTATCCTGCAAATCATTTGTTACATGTACAATGTACAGAATGCATCATCAGATTTAGATCGAATCCTATTGTTACATGATGTGATTACATTTGATAAAGATTATCCCCAGAGGCGTGTTAGCCCAGCCAATTCAAAAGGCACAATATGACAAAAAAAACGATGAGAAAAAAATAAACACATACAAAGTATGCCAAAGAAACTTCTAGTTAATATCAACTATTATATATACATGTATATCAACTGCAACGAATGTAGTATAAAATGGCCAAACTTCAAGCAATATATAATGTCCTTAGTTTGGGGAAGGGGTATTTTTGTTCTTCGCGTTTGTTCTGTAAGTTAATTCTTTTATATATTCTTGGTGCAATTTATGGTATTTTGCCATGTATTAATATGATACCTCGAGTGCGCCAATGCACGAGTATTTATAGGGCAACGTTGACTTTCATATGTCTTCCTAAGTTTTTATGTATGTGAGACCTCAATGCCCTGTAATAAAGTCAATCATTAATTCAATTTCTTCCTTTTTGTAAGGCTTGGGGGCTGCCCGAAAGGGTGAGTGTTCCTTGGATCCTTTGGATATACCTTTGCTAACGTTGCCAAGCCCGTAGCCAGCAATGTCAAATGTTTTTTTTTTTTTTTTTTTTTTTTTTTTAAACATGCACCTTTTTAAACCCTATAATTGACATAACTTGAGAAATTGCTTGGGATCTGTATTAGATAATTTAGGGCGGAGTTTTCGCCACCAAAATGCGGTTCTTTCGAACCGCTGCCTACGGGGATGATGACACTGCTAGGATAACTGAGCGAGAAAAAAAGTTCTATCAAGACGAAAACGCGAACAATGACCTTCAGCAATTAGGCGTGTCATAGAAATCCCACGCATGTTGCAAGTCATCAGTAAGGCGAAATGTGTTTATTAAAGATGACATTTTCAAAGGACAAAAACCAATATGTATCTCTTTTCGTTACTTGGCGATATTTTCGCCTTCTCTCAGAGGTTATGAGTTTATAAAACGGTTGAACATTTTTACATCCATCAGTTAGAATGGTATTCCATATGTATGAATAGAATTTGGGTCGTCATATCACTAAATGGCAGGTAACCCACTAACACGCAACACACTCATGCACGGCTACGGTTCATCGGACACACCTTACACACACACGAGCGCACACACACACGCACACGCGCGCATACACTCACCAATTTAAGCCATTTGATTACTAGTTCTCGTAGAAACTTGTCGTGGAATTAAATAAGAAGTGTTCTTAAAGTCCCCACTTTCCTGGCTCTGCCAATAATAAAATCGCACTTACATCCAAACGGTTAATTTATCAAAATTCTGGAAGTAATCTCTTTCACGTTATTGCTCACACTGACTTGTTTACGGTCACAGCAGCTCGCGGACAGGTAAGGTGAAATTAAAGGACAAATCGAATCATGGCTTATGAAACGTATTGATGACTGGAACAAATGATATACCTCTTATTAGGAAATTGAGCCATGTCCTGAGGCTAAGTTAAAAAACAGATACATTGTATCACGTTACGAAACCTGCACCTGTAACACCGAGATTATCGATGTGCTTTTGTCTGGGGTTTTGTTATTACTTCGAGCTGCGCTAAGAATAGAAATTGCAGGAAAGGCGGACGTGTTTCAAGAAGGCCCCTCACAGTCACTTACCTAGCTTGTCAATGTGATCCGATAGCCGAAGCATTACTGCCACCAAGGCAAAGCTCATTATCAACAGTGTAACAGTCACAATCACAATAGCGCGGCTAACGATCTTCCTCTGATTCTCGTCGCCAGGGTCCACTTCCATTGACGCGTGAATCGGAAGCGGCACTACGTCGTCGCCATGGTACCGCGAGTATCTTCCTTTGACGTTGATGTACACTTTCACTTCGGCGTCGTACGGTTTAGCGTTTTTGTCGTCGATGGAGTTGTAAGAGAGGACCTCTATCTCGTCGTCATGAGGTATCATTATTGCTGCCATCGTTCCCTTCAGATTAAGGGAGCCCAACTTTGGTGCCTGGTCCTCTTCCATTGGATAGGCTCGTAGAATCTCTTTAACGAATCAATAAAATGCAACGGACCGCGTCGCAATGTCTTTAAATCACAGTCCCCAAGACGCTAATGTTTCCTTTGGTCTATCACGGTAGCTCTTGTTTTTCAAGCGCAATCCCCACATTATTAAAGATTAGTATTAGTCATAATTCATCTGTTTCCCCTTTGTTATGGGTAAAGTTTCGCTGCACCAATCGTTCCCTTTCAATCAAGCCAAATATATCTTATAAAGTCATATAAATCACATATAAGAGGTAAAGTGCGCCACAGTCGCTCCCCAGGTGTGTATTTCTTCTGAAAATGTGCAACACGTTAAAATCATGGCCACTGTCTCTGCTAGCCTCCACTTCAAAAAGATATATGACAGGCTGCAATAGGTTCTTTATACCATACCAGAGTTTGTCCAGGCAACGAGTGTGTCTAGCAGCAGTCTACGTGAACACAGCCTACAGAATAACCCTAAACGACATATTCACTACAGCCAATCATTGCCTTCATCACTGTATATCACATCACATTGTATTCATAAACTTCGACATTTATGCTGCACAATGCGGATGCAAAGGTACACATAAATGCAATCTTACAGGCGAAGAGTTGCCTGTTTGTCAAAAGCTGGTTGGTTCCGCTGCAGGTGGGACCTGACAGCTATTTAAAATCCTTTGTCGGAAAACAGTTTACCTTGCTTGTTGAAGGAGATTCCTTTAAATCCCGTAGACGGCCGATAATAGACTTTCCGGAGGTCCACTTCACTTGCAACGTCGCGCAAATGAAAATCCACCGTAAACATCGATTGCGGCTTCCTTGGTAAAATTAATTTTTAAGACAGGTGCTGGAATAATTGACCGCAACCCTGCTGTGACGTCACCAGGTGTCAAGTCGTTATGCTCGCAGGTCGAGTATAGGAGGTGGCGTTGAAAGGGGTTCATGTAAGGTCTTCGTGCTTTGCATTACACAGATATTGGAGTTCCTTCTTGTAAATATCCATGCCCTATACCGGTAAAGATCAAATTAATCAACCGTGTATTTACATCCAAACATGTTGTTTGAGTTAATATAGCGCCCGTGCTATAACCAGGCCTATGCGAACGGTAAACATGCGAATTGCAATTTATCGTAAACTACCCATAACTTTCGATTAGCCGTGATTTAATTCCGAATTCCGTGTCTGTTATCATGGCAACAGATGCTTTCAGATAATCTGGGTGGACACGAAAGTTATAGAATACTAGAAAATATATTATGAAAACTCAAAATGCAATAATAATTGATATACTTAATCTGCGACATCTTGCCTTACAATGGGGATGACACTTAAAAGTCAAATCCGTTCGACAGGCAAAAAGTTATTAATTGACGAGAAAAACCGACCGAGAGCTTAGATACGTACCTTATCTGCTGTTACCTGCTCTCCATCGGGACGTCGTTTGACTATATACACACAGCACTGCTGCCATGAAGTGCAAACAGATTCTTGTCGTCAGTTTCAATAGAAATTACCTCACCTTCTGAGTTGCTATCTTGAGAGTCATTCCAAATAAAAAGCCAAGTTACCACGCAATCTTCACTTTAGGCGAAAGTACAGCAGACTCTGCCAACTCCAGAAAGTACTTTACTGTCTTATGGAAAACTGTTAGTGCTCACCAATGAACTGAGCACACACATGGTTAAGAAGATGCGACACGGTGTGTCACAGCTATCTTGCACGGTAGTATTATATATGACCCAGCCTCATGATGTTAAAACACAATCCTTCCGCTGTGCTTTGCAAGACGAACGCACGCTTTAATTGCCTGCAGCTTCCTCATACCACATACCTGAGTTTCTAGGGACTATGTCCTTGAACAACTGAAGGCAACCATCATCTAATTACACATTAATCCTTAATCTCAGCGTCTATTGTGTGTTAGCCTCAGGGGACACTGGAATCGATGCCGCTTCTGCTCATTTCCGTCCATGTTGGCTGTTACCCACACCGCCATTTAACCATGAGAATGGGAGCGTTATAATGATGGACTTGGGAAGTTTAAATCTTCAATAGATCGCATATTGCTGCTTCGGTATTATCGTTGTTCTGGTTGTTGCAGTGTAAACGAAGGCTTTTAAATACAGTTATTATCAATGAATGTAAAAGCTCAGGTACGACTGAACCGGCTACAATACAGGGCGGATGTTAGCGTGCGTGCAGTATTGAATAAGTCATCGCAAATGGAAATTAATTACTGGTTTTATGTCGCTGAGAATTACAGGTGCAATCGAAGGGACTTTGATAATTATTGCCGTTTTATTATCTAACAATCCGAGCATCACGTTAAGAGCTTGTTTATTTTTCAAGTACCGTATCACTATCAGGACGCCTCACTAGTTGACATTTTTAATAGGTTATGATATGTACACGAGGAGTGTCTTCAGAAATGTCGGTCGTGTAATCTGTCTCTTTGTTTAAAAATGTCAAAAAGCCACGCTGTGTTACCTGCTATTTACACAGGTGTGGCCAACATGCAGAAAATATCATCTATACTATATTTGACACAAAGTCAATAAAGCCATTCACCACGCTACAAAATGAGTTGCGGTGTGCATACAGCATCAGAAAACAATGGCAAAGCAGATTGCATGGAAAGGAACCACCTAGAAAGCTTTTCTTGTAGAGACAGTTAGCCAATTTGTGGTTGATATCCTTACGTTCCCAGTGAAATGGTGAAATCAAAGCCATTACAAAAGCCAAATGCAACATATGTATTCTAGACATTACTGTAAGCNCCCCCCCCCCCACCTCCCCTTTCCTCCGGGCACATTTACAAAGACACATCACTTGTTGTATGTCAATATCTCGGTTGGGAAGAGCTCTTAAGTCTCTAAGCCTAGTTTATCTCCACAGAGACAATCAGGTCAAAGTATACTTCTGAAAAAAAATCGATGAACGGAAAAGGACAAAACTCTGTTGTTGCATTATATGACTTATTGAAATCCGTTTATGTCAAGCAAGTAATTTCTTACCAGTTGAACAATCAGTGACACGGCCGGTGAATAGAGGAAAAGAGTTCTGGAGGTGGGGACCATTTTAACTAATCAAAGCGGTGGAATGATTAAGTCTCAACGCCTCTTTTCTCTAAGAAACGTGCTAAGTGCTCCATGATTCTTTGAAATGAGACAAAATGACTTCGGTATTAAAGGCGGCAGGCATCTCCTGTGACAACAACACTACATATTTGCATGTATAAAAATATATCAGGGTGCGACGAATGAAAATCTAGTATTGTTGAACAAAAATAACTACCTCATTTAATCGTGTATTCAGAAAAAACAATCATTCTAAGTTTCATGTACTCTTTGTGAAACGCAATTTTAGTTTTAAAGAAACAATATTTGAAAAAATTCCTATCTCTGTTCATATCATATGACCTACAAAGGTTTCCAAGAGGACGGTTAGATAAGTCTTAAGTAACATACCATATATTAAGATATATACATACATGCATTATTGGTGATGTACAAAAACTACAAGAACTTCATGTCACTTAATGGAAATAATGACTTAAAGTGTCTATAAAAAGTTCTCCGAGTTGTAAATAGGGATCACTGGTGAGTTCCGGAACGTCGTTGGGGTCTTTCCTGTTTCCAATACCTATAAGTGGTCTTTGACTGAGGTAGTCGCCACACGTGCTAATTTTGAAATATTTTGTGCTTCTTTTCACATCGAAATTTAGAAGAACCATGGTAAATTACAACACACATTGATGCCAAAACAATTGTCCTAATTCAAAGAAGCGCGGTTTGATAAGGAATGCCTTTTAATCTCTGTAATCACAGTTTTTAATGATCACTACCTTTGAACTTTGCATTTCAAACACTGCAGATTATGTCTCACAGTCACACGCAGAGAGAGAAAGAGAGAGGGAGAGGGAGATACTATAAAATGTATGTTGGCACAGAAAACCTTATTTAAAAAGATTTTGAAGACATTTTCAATTACCTATGTTTCAGTGTCAACCACATCTTTTCAAAACCTTAAGGACAAAGCATCCCAACTCGTGTATTACATGTAACTGCTACTTTTGTTTTTCAAAATTTTATTCTCCTGCTTCCCTCACCATACAATTTGTAATTGTTTGCAGGTATTTGCCATGTGCCCCATTTCGAACCCGTTCTTGTTTGTTTTATTTTAATTTTATTTCCGTTGTATGTACTTTACAAATAGCGTAGATCAGTCGCTTTTAACATAATACACATCATGCCATGCGATACAAACCAACGACAAAACGGACCTAACCCTGTTTATTTTCATATCACTATGTTTCATGTTCTCATGCCGCTGTAGATATTTGATTCAAAATGGCATCGCTCCCTTCCCCCACTGTGCACATCATTGCAGCTTTCAAAACTGTTTACCTTAACTTTACTTGAGTTATTTAATCTCTCACTAACATACTTTGATAAGACATTTATTAATAGCTGCTTATTAGTCTGACGAATTTTAAAAGTAGCCCATATTGAAGCAGATAGTACAGCAGTTTCATGTACAACTGGTATATAAAAAGGAGCATCCATATTAATTGGAATAGAATGTTGCACTAAAATATTACAAATTTACAGTGTAGATTATATTATAACTAGTGGGCTCAGATTGTTGCATGTAGCAGGTGCAGCAACCTCAGTATATAGACATTTTAGTCTCGAATCGATCAGTATGTCTGTACATCAAAAACCCCAACAACTTTTCTAGAACAACAAAAGAGAAAGAGACGTGCCTCATACACATCGCCATTGTATAACATTTGTACTTCTTAACAACGGACTGGGCACCAGAGCAACACCGACACTCCGCCAACCGGCAATACGTTTGACGTGTACGTGAATATTCTACCCGCAAGAAAACGCAGTAGATACTCCAGCGCAGTAGACTACTGCAATTCTACTGCAAACATGCTTCAAATCTGCTTCGACTGGGGAGCTAATTAGCATATTTGAAACATGCTTCTATCATGCTGCAAATCTACTGCATTAATGCTCCTCCTCTGTACGACCCTATGTAATTTTTGAAGTAGAATTGCAGTAGGCTATGCTGCATTTCTACTGCAAATATGCTCCACACCACTACTGCGTTAATGCTTCTTTGCTACTTCGATACTACTGCATTTTCGTGCGGGTAGTTCGCCAATGTAAATACTAATTTCAGTTGACATTACAGAACATTATCTATTCCATAGGATTTGGTCGAGAAAAAGCATAATTCAAGTCAAGAGATATACGGGGTGTAAGTACATTATATTTGGCATTGAAGGCTGCTACACTGTAATCCAGACTGCATTCCGCAGCACCAGTCTGGCTGAATTAGACACACAGCTTATTAATAGCAGCGTTACGCCTTGATGTGTCATAACGTTCACCGGTTCACCAACTGCATTCACTTGCCGTTACTTAAAACGTGTAATCTTGGCATTCGACTTAATTAAAATGTATGTAATCGATAGCATGTGAAACCACAGGGGTGCATTTACTATTGATCTTTGCTTATCTAATTACGTCCTTCCATTAACATGACATAAATAGTGAGTGCTGCATTACGGCATGTGATTTTAATCTTCGTCAACAGTCCCTTTTGGAATTCCCGTTTCAGTCAAATCCAATCTTCCCGTAACAATTATAAATTCCATCGGAGCTTCATAGCCTTGAACTTCGTGTAATTGCCGTGCCGTTGGCAAACCTCAGTCATCCAAGCATTTCAACAGGCATTCTACCAGCACGCATGGAAACAAGGATAACATTCAACCGAATCGTGTTGAGCAACATGTTTCCGTGCTGCCAAGAGGAAACACACCCAAATTGACCTTTGTATCACTAATGTATCACAGGAAAATGTTCCTTTTCGCTCCAGCACGTTAAAGTGAACACGCCCGTTTCTTATTGATATGTAGCGTGCGAATGAGATAATTGTGGACAAAAAAGCAACCTTTTTGTTGTTGCATCGTCTAAATTGCACTATCCATGTCTTGTGTGCACTGTTCTACTATAAGAAGCAACATTTTTATTTAAATTTGAAATATGGAAAAAATAAAAGAATAGGAAGCAAAGTGTAGATTTTACCCATGGATTAACAGGCTATATGCCAGTTAAATTAAGCAACCAACTGCCTCAAACTTCGTCGCATTTAAACTTTTTTCTTTTGTGAAATTAGCCTTTTGTACATGTGATTACTATTTTAAATCTTTCGAAATTAAAACGACATTTTTGCACAAGAAATAAATCCTTTGGATAACAGAAACTCTGNCGCCCCCCCCCCCCCCCACCTCCCCTTTCCTCCGGGCACATTTACAAAGACACATCACTTGTTGTATGTCAATATCTCGGTTGGGAAGAGCTCTTAAGTCTCAAAGCCTAGTTTATCTCCACAGAGACAATCAGGTCAAAGTATACTTCTGAAAAAAAATCGATGAACGGAAAAGGACAAAACTCTGTTGTTGCATTATATGACTTTTTGAAATCCGTTTATGTCAAGCAAGTAATTTCTTACCAGTTGAACAATCAGTGACACGGCCGGTGAATAGGGGAAAAGAGTCCTGGAGGTGGGGACCATTTAAACTAATCAAAGCGATGGAATGATTAAGTCTTAACGCCTCTTTTCTCTAAGAAACGTGCTAAGTGCTCCATGATTCTTTGAAATGAGACAAAATGACTTTGGTATTAAAGGCGGCAGGCATCTCCTGTGACAACAACACTACATGTATACATGCATCTAAATATATCAGAATGCGACGAATGAAATTCTAGTATTGTTCAATAAAAACATCTACCTTATTTATCGTGTATTCAGAGAAAGCAATCCACCTTTCATGTACTCTTTGTGAAACGCAATTTTAGTTTTAAAGAAACAATATTTGAAAAATTCCTATCTCTGTTCATATCATATGACCTACAGAGGTTTCCAAGAGGACGGTTAGATAACTTTTAGGTAACATGCCATATATTAAGATATATACATACATGCATTATTTGTGATGTACAAAAACTACAAGAACTTCATGTCATTTAATGGAAATAATGACTTAAAGTGTCTATAAAAAGTTATCCGAGTTGTAAATAGGGATCACTGGTGAGTTCCGGAACGTCGTTGGGGTCTTTCCTGTTTCCAGTACCATTCATTGACTGAGATATTTGCCACACGTGCTGATATTGAAATATTTTGTACTTCTTTTCACATCGATGTGAAAACAATGTGTGTTGTAATTCAAATAAGCGCAGTTTTATAAAGAATGCTTTTAATCTCTGTAATCACTGTTTTTAATGATAACTATCTTTGAACTTTGCATTATCGTTGATCACTATCTTTGAACTCTTCCGATTATATGTAACAGAGAGAGAGAGAGAGAGAGGCTAGTGTTTTTATTCTCCTGCTTCCCTCACCCATACAATATGTATATGTTCGCAAGCATTTGCCACGTTCCCCATTTCGAACCCGTTCTTGTTTGTTTGTTTAATTTTAATTTTATTTCCGTTGTATATTCTTTACAAATAACGTAGCTCAATTGGTTTAAACATAATACGTTCCATGCCATGAGATACGAACCAACGGCAAAACGGACCAAACACTGTTTATTTTCATTTTACGGGGTTCCACATTCTCATGGCGCTGAAGATACTTGTTTCAAAATGGCACCTCTCCCTTTCCCCACTGTGCACTTTATTACGGCTTTCAAAACTGTTTACCTTAACGTTACTTGCACTATTTAGTCTCTCACCAAGATACTTTAATAAGACGTTTATTAATAGCTGTTTATTGGTCTGACAACTTTTTATAGTAACCTGTATTGAAGCTGATAATATAGCGGCTTCATGTACAACAGTTTTACAAAAAAGACCATCCGGATTAATTGGAATAGAAAGGTGCAATAAAATATTACAAATATACAGTATATAGTACATCATAACTAGTGAACTCAGAATGTTGCATGTAACACGTGCAGAAACTTCAGAATATAGACATCTGAGTCTGGAATCGATCAGTATGTCTGTACATCAAAAACCCCAACAACTTTTCTAGAACAACAAAAGAGAAAGAGACGTGCCTCATGCACATCGCCAGTGTCTAACATTTGTACTTCTTTACAACCGGTCCACCGGTTCACCAACAGACTGGGCACCAGAGCAACACCGACACTCCGGCAACGGGCAATACGTTTGACGTGTACGTGAATATTCTAGTTCGCCAATGTTTATACTAATTTCAGTTGACATTACAGAACAATTATCCGTTTCATAGGATTTGGTCGAGAAAAAGCATAATTGGAGTCAAGAGATATACGGGGTGTAAGTACATTATATTTGGCATTGAAGGCTGCTACACTGCAATCCAGACTGCATTCCGCAGCACCAGTCTGGCTGAATTAGACACACAGCTTATTAATAGCAGCGTTACGCCTTGATGTGTCATAACGTTCACCGGTTCACCAACTGCATTCACTTGCCGTTACTTAAAACGTGTAATCTTGGCATTCGACTTAATTAAAATGTATGTAATCGATAGCATGTGAAACCACAGGGGTGCATTTACTATTGATCTTTCTTTATCTAATTACGTCCTTCCATTAACATGACATAAATAGTGAGTGCTGCATTACGGCATGTGATTTTAATCGTCGTCAACAGTCCCTTTTGGAGTTCCCGTTTCAGCCAAATCCAATCTTCCCGTAACAATTATAAATTCCATCGGAGCTTCGTAGCCTTGAACTTCGTTTGTAATTGCCGAGTCGTTGGCAAACTTCAGTCATCCAAGCATTTCAACAGGCATTCTACCAACACGCATGGAAACAAGGATAACATTCAACTGAATCGTGTTGAGCAACATGTTTCCGTGCTGCCAAGAGGAAACACACCCAAATTGACCTTTGTATCACTAATGTATCACAGGAAAATGTTCCTTTTCGCTCCAGCACGTTAAAGTGAACACGCCCGTTTCTTATTGATATGTAGCGTGCGAATGAGATAATTGTGGACAAAAAAGCAACCTTTTTGTTGTTGCATCGTCTAAATTGCACTATCCATGTCTTGTGTGCACTGTTCTACTATAAGAAGCAACATTTTTATTTAAATTTGAAATATGGAAAAAATTAAAGAATAGGAAGCAAAGTGTAGATTTTACCCATGGATTAATATGCTATATGCCAGTTAAATTAAGCAACCAACTGCCTCAAACTTCGTCGCATTTAAACTTTTTTCTTTTGTGAAATTAGCCTTTTGTACATGTGATTACTGTTTTAAATCTTTCGAAATTAAAACGACATTTTTGCACAAGAAATAAGTCCTTTGGATAACAGAAACTGTACTCCGTGCAGTCACTTCGACATAGCTTGGGAAGCGGTAAGTGTTTACCCAACAAAGATTGTCCTGTCCATAATGGCACCCATAAAAGTCCCCAACATTCTAATGGGCTGCACGTTTCAAACACGGACAAGGTCGATTAAAGGTTCTAACAGAGACTGCTGTCTGTTTTAGCCGACTAAGTTAGTTTCACAAAAAAAGCTAAAAGGCCACTTGCCTAGTTTTTGCAGATATCTAATTAAGCCCCAAGAGCACTTGGTTATTGTCTTGAGAATGACTTTGCTCTCAATGGTGACATTAGCCTATTTAGCTATGTCAAGTACATTCACTGTAGAACATTCGCTCCTTGACAAATACCGCATACTCGTCTTTACGTGATCGGCTATCAATTCTAGAATTTTAGAGTAATCCGTAAGCGTTAAACTACAGTATGTGTGAATCTTAGGTTTATGCAGCCCACATTATATTAAAGGGATTAGATAAATGCATAGTACAAAGTATGATCTGAAAGATAGCTTGGTAATTACAAAAAACGATAGTTGTATTTTATCTGCGAGGAATTAACTCCATTTGCGCTTAATTCTGGTTCAGTTTCGAACAGAAGCTATGGATAATGTTTAGGTTTTGATCTATGGGTCCATTCCCACAGACACCATCGGCCTACGTAGATCAATCCAACTCTGCAGGGACTCTCGCTGAGCGCTACCAGCTAAAATGGGTGCCACTAAGAAGAATACAGGAAAGCTGGTGATAATACGAGTACGTCGGAACAAGAGAATGCGTGCCATTAAGTTAAGCTGATTGCAATCAGGAAAAGTCTCCACAGAGTTGGATCGATCCACTTAGACCGATGGTTTTTATGGGAATGGGCTCTGAAACTACAAATTTGCAGAGGATCACGCCGATTCGTACACAGAAGTGCCGTAGATAAATCGCTAAGAGTAAACGGTTTATAACTGCAAGATTAAACAGGACAATGTCAGATTGCATTTTTATTGGAAGCCTAGGCAGACACTATTGATAGCAGATACTAAAATGCAATTATGACTCCGTACTTCGAGCAGCATTTAATAAATGATGCAACCTGAAATTAATGCCGATTGATTTAGGTTTTTCTTTTCGAGTTGAACGCTTCAGAGACTAATCGTATTTGACAAAGCTATATCTCAAGTCTACGAAACAGGTCGTGGAGGTCGTTACGTCTTAAGTTACACTTTGTCGCGCGATATCTATGTGTTACAATATACAGCCAAGCGCATTCTCTCGTCATATGTATGTAAGAATATGACGCCAAACACACCAAGACTTTCCTAGCCAGCGCATAGCAGTGTGTATGCTTTACCGAACTAAAAGCCAACTCTTGTTAATATAACAGGAACATTTCATCAAGTTGAAAGGAGTCTAAAAATAGAAGGAAAGGATATGAAAATAGCAAAACCCTGTTTCTTTTCGTATGATTATATATCATTCACGACAGACCTCTACCTGATTAAATATCCGGATCAGATAAAAAGCAGTATAAAACGTTTACTGGGTGGAAAAGAGAGTTATCAACATACATGAAGTCAACATTTAAAGATGAACAACATTTCATTAGCCATCCTATTTAATGGCATTTCTTTCACCTGATTTATTAACTTCATTTCCGCTTCTCATAACAGAGTACATTTGTTAATTCAGGCATTGGCAATGGTTTATAACACGAAAAAACACGCTCGTTCGATATGCCTGTATCTTTGTTTATTGTCCAAACAGCAAAGACTGTATTCAATTACCTGAAATGTTTCGTACAGTTCCATGTCAAAACCTTAATGTAGAAATGTACCCTGTAATAATATGACTAGGAAAAATAACGTGGTATTTTAGATTTTTTCATCCAATACGCTTTGATAAACATATCTAAGAAAAGCGAAATGTAGGATTTCGCATTACGTCGTCGTGTCGTGCATAAAGACCTTAGCACGCCAATATTATATTGCAATTTGTACATAAAGCTATTTTTAATAACACGAAGAAAAAAGCTGTAAAGAATCCATGTTGTGTGAATGCTTGGGCTGTATAAATGTTTATGAGCATTTGCTTATAAATGGAGGAAAGCAGCTGCATATCTATTTTGTTTTGATAACTATGCATTCTTCTCAATTCCATTAAATTCAACCGATTATTATATTATTTACATTAACACAGATTAATATATTCTGTGCGAGGGCACGTGGAAAAAGAGCTCGAAATGAGAAGTTATGAAAAATTAAGCAGCAAATACTGTCAAATTCCGTAACAATCCAATTTCGTGTTCAGAAAATCAATCACATAGCAGCATCTATTGCTTTTGAATAAATCAAAACATGGCTTTCCAGCATGCCACGCCAGCCGTAATGGATTCAGAACAATCTCCAGAGACGTTTCTGGCAGAGATAGAAAACAAGTGGATAATTGAGATGAAATTACGTGCCGTTGCATTATCTAATTTTGGCATGCCGTTTTTGTTAATTTGTTCGTCACGTTGCGTAGCTATTGGTAATCCTGTCGCTTGGTAATTGTACATCTTCTTTTGGGAATATTTACTGAGCGTTTTCATCATAACTACAAGGGTTTTAATGAGATATTTCACAATAAATCCATCCACTATTTACGTTCAATGTATGACTCAAATACTGCAATGTCGCTTTACTGTTAATTTGTATTTCGGGTATAAATAAATATAGATGCTAGCTGTTTCCTAGGCAAGCTTCTTTCGAACACGTTAAAAAGGTCGATATCTAATTTCTGCGGTTTTATACATGGATCTCTCAGGAGGAAGAAGGATCCTTGCTTGGGCGCTTAATTCGCAGAAAATCAAGCAAATCGAATCAGTCGCTCTATTTTTGCCAGTTTATATTAGTTATACATGGAAAAGTATTTAATGCATCTTAAAAAAACACAAAACCAGTGAAGTTTCAAGAAAGCAGAAGCGTTGCGCTTTCTGGAAGAGATATCTTCGCGTATTTGGACTCTTTTGTGACGTTGCCAGTTCTCCCTGGAGATTCCGTAATCCGTTGCTTTTAGACTCTTATTGAATTTCCCCACAGCACACTCTGAGAGTGCTGACATAATGATACGATTACCGACTCCGAAAAGGAATAGAAAGAATTAAGTGTCACCTGTTTAAGTGGGAAAAGACAGATAATTATATCAATCACAAGAAAAGCGGGATGGGCTCAAATTGTTCTTGCGGTTTTCGGACAGCACAACCAGGTCTCGTGTAGCTAGAGACTGAAAGGGAAGGGGATAACCGATTTCGTGACATGGGGATATGCAACAGTCCCCCGGGGCGAAACTTATTATCTAAAACCAATTAGAGAGATCGCTGTCTTCCCTAAGAGTCGGGTACTAATGAAAAACATGGTTATGATATACTGGATACAACGAAACAAAGTGTTATGTATATCACGCCTATTACCTATGGGAATACCAGAGAAGGTTAAGTTGACTGATATACCACCATGATTTGTCTTTCTTTCATGTTTTTCAAAAAAGAAGTCATATTATTTCAGGCAGGCCTCAAAAAGATGCAAAACAATAGATTAAATGCGCTTCCCCGCACTTTATCCCTTACAGCACTCTTCATATTTTATAAGTACTGAACGCTGATCTTTCAAAGATTTAACCGTTGGGGTATTGTACAGCTGGTCATAAGGGGTCACTAAGGGTCATTATCTGCCTGTGGTAAATTTTTAAAATTGAAAATTTAGTGTAGTTCATTCCACTTATCAACCGATATAAATTTTACACGTCAGGAATACCATCTCGGCATCCTTGCGTGGAAGTATAATCCACAATCCCCTGTTTAGTGCAAGTGATACGGTGCTGGAGCCCTGTATCCCATTTCACCACCATTCCTTGATATTTTCAAAATTGTAATATATATCTTTGTACAATCACAACAAAATATGTCTACTTAAACAGATTCCGATTATATATACTTATATAGATTAAAACATCGTGATTCTTCGATTGTTCACGCAGAGTATCATAAGCCTAGCAAAGGTTAAACATCATTGAGTTTTACTATCTAATTATGCATACGCCTAAAGCACCAACACATAGCAATAAGTTGGCTATTATAGGATATCCCATTTTAGGTATTTGCGGTGCGGGTTGCTGGCCAGTTTTGCTCATTGCGACGGAGAAGATACTTTTTCTTTATTGCGATAGAGAAGATATTGTTTATTTATTGTGATAGAGAAGATGGGGCTCATTCATCGGTAGAAATAAATGACTGTAGATCGTGCACATAACGCATCAATTACGCGACTGGGTATCTTCCCCGTCATGTGTGCAATAGGTTAAGCGTATACTGTTTTATGTCATTTTGCGACTGTAACGTCCAGATTGTGTACAATACAGGCGTCTGTCCGGTTTATGTGAGACCGTAATAGTACTACAAGAGGCTAGCAACATACAGAGACATATGTATGGCGGAAGAAGGAATGGTTCAGTTTTGAATTCAGCTATTTAAAATCACCAATCATTTGCAATTGGCCCAACTATTTAATTTTGAGGTATCTAGGAGTTAGTTCTTTCAGTAATTTTGACTCATTTATCACCATTGCCGAATTAAAGCAATGAAATAGTTACAATATCTGTTATACAGGGGGAATTCGATTATGTCCATGTTTCCAACTTTTTTTGTTGATTGTAGTTGAAGATAGTAGATATCATATACGTCACAATCCAATCTTAAGCTATTTGAAACATTCCACTTCACTTCTCGTTAAATCAATGCGGATCAAATGCAACAAGCATTTCACTTTTTTAATTGAATTAACGTTTTAATAGATTTCGAAGAAAAACTACCAATGGTACAAATATAGATATACAACTGGTTTTCCTAGCCCCTGTAATGGACCGGTATACATGAATCAAAATACACGTGGCAATTACGAAAAAGCAATAACGCTTCACATGATTTGATTTCAACATGACCAAGGTGAACCTCAAAGGGCATTTTGGTAATTCCGTAGTGTTACTAGAATTCAATCTGGACTGTAACGTACATGGTTTTGACATATGTATTTATCTTGTGTACAGTGTATAGATAGAAAGCTGTGCACTAATATAAACATTTTTTTTTTTATTTACAGTTAATTAATAATCACTAGGTAACAATAATGGAATTTACACCAAAACGTTGTTTAATCCACCACTTAAATGTGTTTTCAAATAAAGTTCAACAATAAAATCACTTTTGTGCTACAAAGTAAATATCATATATATTACTTGTCAGCTACAAAGAATTAACGTTAGCAGTAAGTGGCGGTAATTTTATAACGTACCAAACGTTTCAGTTCAGTGCAGACATGCCTCCATTGTATTCCATATTCGTGCTACATTTTACTGTGCAACTGGTAAGTTTTAATGACGTCAATTATTCTCCATATAGAAACGTTGGTTTATATCCAGACTCAATGAAACTACATATATATATATATATATATATATATATATATATATATATATATATATATTAGTCCAATGAATGCCGATCAGAGCATTAGAAAGTATTAGCCACTTTCATAGAAAGATTATGCCACTGTTCGGGTAGACTTCGAGAATTCAAACGCCCAGCGCCATTCTCTTGCTAACAAACTGGTATTCACTGTACCTTGAGAGAAGGGTTCGCCAGTCCCCTTATACTCGCGAGTATGTCCTTCAGTTTAGCGACGGTTGTATTGTGATACCACACATGTCGTTTAAAATATAACAGTAACATCATGTCACGATTTCCAACAGCACTGGAAAGCGACATCTATCGTTCGGATTTTTCACTGCATTTGGATTACAATAAAAACCATGTATTGTCCGTTGGCAATGTGGCGGTAGGGGGCGCTGATGAGTTGTGTATCCTTTGTGTAGTGTCTTTATAGGCAAGAGGCGCCGGGCTGTTCTGAGCCTGTGCTGTCACCTTGTGGTTGTGTTGATCAACTGAAAAGAAATAAAGTCAATCAGAATAAACCAACTGGAAACAAATGACACGTGGTCCAAGTGACGTGTTTTCGACTGAGAATAGAAATATTTCAGTTCTTTTCAATAAATAAAAATACAAAACTAATTTTGTTTGCGATGTGCTAAATAGGTTTCCGGCAATACTAGATATAAATCCTAGCTCAAACATACGTGTGTTCAAAATAACGCCAATTATGTGTATATTAATCTTAAATGTTTTTTCTTAAGAGCTATCTTTGAAATTCACAGAAAAGGGGAAACACTAACACAAATTTCCGCAATATTTCTTTATCTTAAAGAACTCATAAATGCAATCAGATTTGTCAGTCCTAGAATACCGTACCTACGGACAGGGCGTGTATCTGTGCTGTGTAGGGGCTTAGTTCGTCCAAAACGACTGAACACATTAATTTTTTTTTCAGAAAACTGATACAAATGTATCATTTCAAGATTGAATCCTGTTTTTTTCTAGTCAAACATTATAAAAGAGTGCCTCTTGGTGCTGCTTGCCTTGGAATATGAATCAGTATCCAGTATTACATAAGACAGCGTCATCAATTATCTCTCACCATTTGGAGCCGTGCCTTGATTTAGACTGAGGCAGACGACAGAGGCAATAATAATATAAGCTGATTGCGTGTATTAAAGAAGACCTGATTTAGTATCTCATATATCAAAGTTTTGTGTACCAGGCAAGGGATTTGGCGCCGATGAATATTTCTTCTCTACACGAAGAAACTAGCAATTAGAATGATTGTCATTTGATTGAAATCATTGTCGAATGATTGAAATGCAAAGCCAACATTACATCAAATCCCCAGAAAGTGGCAGCATCAATAATTGGTGTTTTGATACATGTAATGGGCTGAGGAGACAGGCCCAATTGTAATCAAATGGATCATTCAATGTTTCTTTCCAATTTCAATTCCAACCGCCAGATTGATTTATTATCGCATTGCATGTTCTTCAAGTAAGTATGCTTCAGATAATATCAGGAAAAGCTTACTCTGTGCTTAACATTGGATCCTTTTCCAAGAATTCACGTATACTTTTCTTGGAATCCCAAATCGCTTTTCATCCTGGGCGACTAAAAGGCGTAACGAATATACTATGATATTCAGCGGTCTGATGAATTTGATCTCTCTAATTAAATTCAATAATTTACTAAACAAAGCGGTCAGCATCTCACTACGATCGACGACATAACGTTAGATAGAAGACAAGTGTCCATATAGAGTTTGGGCCCCTTGGAAAAACGTAAAATTTATTTCTAAAATCTTAGCACTGCTTAACCAGAAATGTTTGAGGCAATCACATAGAGCTTCCATTCAGTTTTTACAATACCCATGTTCGAGGCAGACAAATATTCCTATTGCCATACAAAATATCCTGCTCGCCGGTAACCTGTATTTCATCTTTGTTTTACAACTTTAATTAGCCCTATGTTTATTGAAAAACTACACTTTCGTAGCATTATGGGGCAATGATGACTGACTTTAAAAATATGACTAGGGGGTGACAACTATGAACTACAGAGGTCTTCAATGGTACCAATCACAGGGGTAAGATTATTATGAAAGTCAAGGTAAAACGCAAACACCCGTATCATATGATGAAAGTAGTGCAATTTGTTCCAACACATTCTCATTGAGCGCTGACAGCCTAGCACATCCATGTGTAACGTTTAACACGTGTACGGGCAGGTAGAAGCTGATTGCCGACAGCAATGGTAGTTCTAGGAATGGAAGTCTGGTGTCCCATATGATCAGTACAGGTTAGGGTTAGTGGGAGTATTGGGGTTAGTATATAGGACGAATGTCACCTGTACAAAGTAATGGGGAATGGAGTACGGTTCCTAGCGGACTTCCATTCTTGTTACACTGGCAATCTCGGTCTTTTAAGGCAGGCTATAAGCTAGCACTGACTGAATCGCGACATTGGTGAATGGGCATGAAGAATAATTTAAGGTATATGCAGTACACTTACATTGTTCAATAGCTAGAGATTTAGCCATCATAATGAATATCAGAAAACACATTAGCTGATGCGAAATGTGTTTCTAGAAGGAAGAGAGTGCAGACAGCCTTAGTGTTAGTTATTTTTACATTTTTCTGTTACTTTATTGACGCAGATTTCCTGTTGCATGATATATAATTGGTGAATTTACTCACAAAATGTTTATATCATTTATATCATTTTGACAGTGACAATAAATTTAGACAGTGAGGTCTAGTCTTGTAGGGCCTGGTGAATTATACAACTGCACTTTGTGTATTCGTCACTGTCATCCAATCCCACATTTTGCAGCAGTAAGGGTTCCAGAGAGCATAGCTTTTCACAAAGCTCCTCGCTAAGATTCTGAACCCCCCTCCACCCTCATTTAAGACCAGTAAAGTAAGGGAAACCAGACCGTTCCCTCATCTTCGCCCCCCCCTCACACGCACACGCACGCTCACACACACACACACACACACACACACTATCTGCCAGTGTCAAGGTCAATCCATCCAGGAAAACGTATATCTGCATAAACGTCAGTCGTCAGCTGCTGACGCTTGCCAGTACATCAAAAACAACCCCATGCAAGCGTTCACGGATCTGGCAAATTTGCTCTAAATAATTCAAAGATATGTTCACAGATAAGTTGTATAAATAGCTACGAAGTCACTCTTGCAGCGCATTTCACAAATCAATGTTTTTGGCTCGCAGATAGACGTCTATGAGCTTAACTCGGTGCACGTGAACTAAGACTTAGGAATAAGTGTGTGTTCTACCACGTGCTGAGGAAACACTTAGCATTACGTTCTTATCTCAAGAGTAGCGCCATTCACAGTAAGATTAATATCAAACAAATGTGAAAATGGCAAGCACCAACAAGCCAAATGATAAAATCCCAAATACCTAATTTCACAGCAGTGCTTAGTGTTAGAAACTAACTGGATGAGTAGGCAGACTGCGCCTAATGAACCTTTAACGTGTAGATTCGCATCGTGGTATGTGTTGTTTTTTTTCATGCAAAATCCATTATTTCTTTAAATTAGGAATCGGTTTGTTCTGGTTTTCTTTCATAGCCTTGTATTGCTTCTCTAACGTGTCTGATAGCTTAGGTAGAGATAAGATAAAGAAAACAGTAGTTATTGACATACATTAAAGAACTGCATAAAATTGTATCTAAAAACACTGTAAGGCACAAAGTGCTTACAACAAGAAGGCAGAGCTAGAGAAACAGTTTAAGCATCTTTTTGTAAACGGTAATTTATCCGGTTCCACAGCCATCCAAATCTGACCATTCAGCCTCTAATTCCTGTCTAAGAACGCTGCTTATTGTCTTATGATTTTCAAGGGAACACTTAATGACTTTTGTGCAGATCTATTCAGTGACCTTTCCAGCCAACCTTTAAAACGTTTTCGTGTATTTACACTTGGGAAAACTCTAACAAAGATTTTGAAAAAAATTCAGCAACGTGTAGGAAGGGCTTTTCCTGTAAGCCGTCATTACCATGGACCCTTAATTCGGAAATTCTAAATTATGATAAAAGATGTATCCAATAACTGAAGTGAATGTTTCGAGGACGTATCACATCAAAGTGTGGAATATTACTTCCAGCTCACCTTTTCCCTGGAGGCACTTCACCCAAAGAGAAGTGTTTATTGCGCCAGGGCCCCCGGAGTGACGTCAACGCTATCACACTTTTATATGCTTTCTCGGTTAAAACTACATTAAAAGGCACAGCAGTCTTCAACCTTATCGTCAGAAGTGACTATGGCGATATATGGTTGGTTCTAGTAAGAGAAGCAACACTAAGATTACACTTGACATATGTGGCATTGGGGTGCAATAATACAGTTTTTTAATTAGTTCATTTAATTATACCGTTCTCTGAATTATTCTCAATGGGTACCAGGAGTTTTTTAATGTTGTCCTTAATACAATTAATACATGAATGCTGATGCGTTCCATCTTATTACCATACATAGTTATTTATTATTGTTATTGAATGAAAGTTGAAACCTTTCACACATTTGATATAATATCACTATTTCGCCTGGTAGCTATGCCGTGACATATTCAGCGTTGTTTTCATCCCACTACTACATACTAGCTTCTAATTTGACATACTATAACCGGTACGACCCATAATTCACGAGATGGTAGGTTCTATTGATTTACAGCTGTACATCTTAATGCATGTAACTGCGTTCGTTTGGCCTGCAATGGACCATACATGTACAGGTGTAAACAGCTGTTTACAGATACTGTACAACCAATGTTGTTTGTTATCTTCTTTAAGAAAGCATGAAACACGACGTCGGTGGCCGCATTAAAAACACTCACCGTCGTTCGACAGGACGTTTATTGCCACAAGGGAATTTAATGACGCACGTGGAATATCCGCAAAAAAACCAAAACAGACTGCGCCAAGAAAAGAGCAAAGAACATCCGTCTGAAATTTACCGTGTAGGAACTGAATGAATCTACCGGAGTGCGTGAATGGAAAAACAGCATTTACCTAAGTTTCTAAGGCGAAAGATATTAGTTTGGTTCATTAGCATCAACACTTGACTTAAAAATATTTAGTGAAATACATACCACTAGGAGTGTCAGCAGACACACGTTTCTCTTTATCTGCTAGTAAGTATATTGGAGTGTATTCCACGTTTCAAACTGTACATCTTTCCCTCCCAAACATTCATAAATAACGCTAATTGCCTATCCCCAGCAATTACTGCGTTTAACTTAAAATATCTCATTTAAAATGAAAGCGGACCTAAATGGAGCAGTTAACTACATTGTACAAACGCACTAATCCCTGTTAAGAATAAATCACCTAAAAGCTTGGAGAAGCGTTTTTCTGCGTTTTTGAAACAGAAATGCGGGACCTGCAAGACCGAAGTATGGAAAAGATATATTGCCCTCTCACAAACGAAACATTTAAAGAAATGATATGGGTAATTGATCCTGTGCAACATTTTAATCTTAAAAGATTATTCAAAGTTATAAATCGATACTTTCGGAAATAATATTTTATTTGGTATGTTAGTGCTTTGAGTGATTGACGTATTTGCCTTTTCATGAAAGATTGCAATTGAAGCACAACCCAAATGCACTCTTTAATAATTGGTAATCCTGACAAATTCTTTAGTAATCGGCTTAGCATTCCGACAAAGTTGACATCAGTTAGCATTTTTTAATCGCATTAATATAAAAACGTATTTACCTTAAGCTAAATACCTGACGAACGAATCAAAACAACATCAACGAAAAGCATTTTGTTTCTTTACAAAACAACACATTTACATGTCAAATGATGATATGTGAGCTGGCAAGAGTTTATAGTTTTCCGAATAAAAAAAAATTTAGAGAATTGGAGATTTGGAGAATATAAGTTCAAAAGAGCGTACAAGGGAATTTTGGCGCTTAATTCATAACTGACTTCCTCAAAACTGTAAAACCAGGTTTACTTTTCATTTCACTTCGAGTGAAAAGTTACAAATCCAATAGAAATCCAATATTATGACAGGGAAGGGAAATGTTTATATCATTTGAGAACGAGATGTCATAATTTTGGGATACAAGCATGCTTCATCTACAAGGAAGACGGGAAGCTTTAAGACAACAAGAAATGTAATACACGATCATTTGAGCAATGTGTGAGCACATGTATACAACGCTGATAATTCCCCTCAGATGGGAGAGGATTATATGGCTGCTAACTAGAACGGGAAGCTGTGTGAAGAAATAAAGCCGCCATTGACGTCAAAGGAACACGCAATCGCAGGGGCCAAAAGGCTACGCTATGGGCCTTGGCATTTAAGTGACATTTTAATCCAAGGATATTCAGTGTAAAATCAATTCCTTCTTGTCGTTACCTTTGAAATAACTCTCAATTTAGTTAATGTTACTTCAGGCAGATGAACTGGTGCTTGTGAATATTACCAGGGGCGTAAACTACAGGGTGGGGGTTTGGGCAGTCACCCCCCCCCCCCCCCGAGTTATTTGAAAAAAAAAAGGAAAATACAAATATAAAGTGTTGGCCTTTTCCTATCTCCATCAGAAGTCTCATACTTTTACTTCACTCAGCGTCTAGATGAGTACCACTCAGTACAAATAACATCTTTGCATGTATTGTAGGCACTGGACAGCTGCCCCACCCCCCAAGCATATTTTCCCGCCATGACACTGATAATAACTTACTGTGTATGCTGAAGTCAGGTATGCTCTGGTTCTGCCGTGTATTGGTTTGCATACAATTTGAAATGTGACACGGCTTTTATTCCCATATTTCATCCTTTATTTCAGCCGGTTAAACATGAATAGCACAAACGTTTCATATCATCGACAATATAAATTAGTGATTTCTCTTGCCAAAATATTGGTTAATAAGATAAACAAATTTGGTGATATTACGCTCTTTAACTTGCAGCCCTTTGGCATGAAAGTATTTCTTCATTAAAGTAAACGGCGTTTCTTTTAATCCTCATTTTTTTCTTTTTTCTTTTTTTTTTCTTTTTTTTATTTTGTTATCTGGGAATACACTCTTGCCCAAAATGGTTGGTACACGGAAATTTTGGGATGCATATCGCCCTGATTCTTTCATTATTATTGATAGTACCAAATTAAAACTGTTTATATTGTTAGATACGTGAAGCTGGAGGATTGGTTAAGTCAAGGAGAAACAACCAATGCAAATGTGAAAAAAGCGTTAATTTATTTAGTTTTTTTTTTCTCATGCCCCCCAAAAAGAGTACTTTTTTTACATAACAGTGCCAAGTGAAAAATTAAACATAAATTTATACTGTGATTGACAATTAATATGAAATTAGGGGAAATTGTCAAGAAACATCTTCAGAGTTCATTCTTAATCTCAATAGGGGGTATGCCCACCCCGAGCTTGAATAATGGCCTCCAAACGGCGTGGCATACTGTGAACTAAAGTTACAGCTCTTTGGAGAGGAATTCTGGTCCATTCATCTTGAAGGGCATCTCGCAATTCATCTAGATTTGCAGGGGGAGGGTTTCTCCTCTGAATAGCACGACCAAGTTCGTCCCACATGTGCTCAATTGGGTTTGCATCTGGGCTTCTTGCTGGCTGTGGCATCAGCTGAATGTTGTTTTGTCGAATAAAGTCTGCAATTAAGCGGGCTGTGTGATGAGTTGCATTGTCATGTTGCAATGTAAAATTGTCTCTGTATATCCCTCTTGCGAATGGCTCCAGGTTCTCCTGGAGAATGCCTGTGTATCTGGCAGCGTTAAGGTTTTCATCCAGAGGAAGCAATGGGCAAATGATGTTGCTGCAAATGGCACCCCAAAACTTGTACAGAACCACCTCCTCCAGCTATGAGAGTGCGTAGGCTCCCTGGGGGGAGGCTGTT
>NW_019774281.1:0-13024 GCF_001039355.2 Lingula anatina
AAATTTTGCTAAGGGCAGTTGCAGAGGATATACGTTCGGAATTTTGGCACCAGGAGCACAGTCCCCGTACCAATTGGTCATGGCCTGTAGAAAAAAGTCGGTACTAAAGAATATTCTAATATAGCAGTTATAATACTGATGTCTGCCTACAGATACATGTGATTGACTAAGGTATTTGCGAGATGTTTTCAGTACTACACTGAAAAAGACAACTACCGGGGTACTCTGGGTTCGAACAAAACATTGACGCACATTATGAATGTGGCATGACAAGAAAAACAGCGAGATAGCGGGGTTTTATTTGCAATAGCGACTACGGAATCTACATGCGCATGCTATTTGCAAGATGGCGTGTTTAAACAGAAACATAAAAAATATGGTCGTGCAGAGTAGTTAGATAACAGCGCATAGAAATGTTGACCAACAAAGCAGTTACCACATCAGAAGGGTCAGGGAATCATGACTGATGAAACTGCACAGAAGCAGCGGGCATGTACAGACCTTACATTAGACTCTGAAGAATTCTATCAGGGTCAGCTTTCTAGACTACAAGATTTTTGCTTCTCAGTCGTCCGTACATTAAAGATTCACACCCAAGGCGTAAAGGTTTAATGCTCTATTTTATGTAGCAAACAAATATGATATCGACACATTCACAGCATGCGGTGTTGACAGGTAGCACCCTCTGTTGGCGACCACATAGCTCTCCCTCTCACACCTTATATTTGGCAACAACAGTCAAAGCAGCAAAAGGGCAAAAGAGCACATCGCAGAAGCACATGTATATTTGAGAAAAGAATACGACAATAATATAAACAATATCGAGTGTACCATAGTGCGTTTTGTCCGACATCGGTGAGTCTAGATCAGGAGGGTGAACTTTAGTATGGGGTATCGGAGACGACCGGGTGGAGGAGGGGGGTGGCGCCTCGAACCGCAGAAAGCGTGCCTCGCCTATGGGAACGTGTGAAAATACCAAAGGAAACGTTACTGATTGATATTCGCTTTTCGAGTTGGAAATGTTGGCTTTGTTCAGACTGTGGTGTGTAAAGTTTGGAAAGTATACATATAGCGTGTGTATGCAAGTTTTGTCGATGAACATTACAGTGTAGCCCCGATTCTGAAAATATGAATACTTGTCAAATGTGCAACTGTCATGCTCTCTGGGAATGGCACTTCGCAATAGGTTTGTGTTTGCGCATTTCAAGATAGCGCAGCTGAATGCTTATTACTGGTAGAGTTTTGGTATCTGATATTATTAGATGTTTTCAAGTAATGCATGCACGCGACGCAGTCTAATTGATGTTTTAAAAAATTCAAGTATCAAATACTGTGCCAAATATGTGGTACACGTGACGGATACAATAGAGAATGGATGCATACGAATGTATATTACCTTTTTTTACAATGTAGCGAATTTTGAGTCCTTTCGACTACAAGCGCAGCAGGAGAGAGAAAAGACGAGGCGTTTGTGACGGGCCTTCTTTGGCGCTGTACAAAAGGTAAAGTGACCTTAAACTATAAGATGGGCCACTTTATTCAGGGTGCAAAGGCAGTTTAAAAAGTGACCCAACACACATCGCAGTTACACAGAAAGAATATTTATCTACAGACAAATAATCAGACCGAGGTATTTTTTATGATGTTTTTTAACAGTGACGCCAAGCAGTAATGTGTATAACTCAGTGATTTTGGTGACAATGCATACTGATTGAATTCACGTCAGAAAACCTTTTGGTCCATAAAGTCATAAGAATGGACGTATATATCGATATAAGCAGGTTCGCCACATTCTTCGCGCCATTTCTCTAACTCCGAAGTAGTGACTATATAACGCGCTGATTTGCAACAAAACAAAGCTGTAAACTGTTTCACATGTTAAGATACTAAAATGTTTTACCTTCGTAGTCATCGTCATCTTCCTCCAACGAGCCGGCTCTTCTAGCCATTCTCATCCGGTCGTTCCTACGAGATGGAGGCTGGAAAACAACGTGCTTAGCTGACTAGGGTGACAACAATATGCTAAAACACGTGTTATTTAAAGTACCTGGTAAGCCGCCTAAAACGTTTTACAGTAACAATTAGAGGTCGCTTACAGCATTTATACGTAGAAGAACGCCGAAAAAGTATTTGCTAGATTAGCAAGAAATACGGGGCACCGTTACGGACAATACATAATCAGCATTTAACTTTTTCTCCATACAATCACAGTTAGTGACATTTGCTATTTTTCATTTAGAGTAACCCTCAATAACTTATAGGCCTATATGTATACATTTAAAACTCCCTATGCAATAAGTCTGACGATTTTCTTATTATGTTTTCTTTAACATACGGACTATTTAACCCTTACCTGACTCGCAGATCTAGGCATTACATTGTCACCTTTAGGCTGTTCTGGTCGCGGCCGTGATCTTGACCTCACTCTCTCGTTTTGATGTTTTAAATCTCGCGAGGTTGGTAACGAGCTGTGAGATTCCATGTGAGGATGAAGAGTGTACCAGTGTGGTTTGTTGTCAAGGTAACGTTCATCTGAGGTTGATACAAGAGAAAATAGAGTTAAAATATTTTAATATTTAATTTGGCACAAGCCAAAAAGGTTTTACTTTGATGTTGTTACTTGGGCTAGTGTTATTAAGATTATTTGCACATTAGAATATTATAAGGCAAAGGAAACTCAATCACCAAGGTATAGAGGATGTCTAAACAGTTGCTAAGCTTTAGTCCTACGTAGTCTAGTGATAATGTCAATGAAAAAATTTGTTATACTCACTAGAAAGTCTTAAAAGCACCTCTCCCAAGAAGTCATTAGGCTTAAACCTGTCGTAGTCCCAGACGGTAATTTCCAGCGTCCTCTGCGGTAGTTCTTCCCTCGGGAGATGAAAGAAGACGAAACTCTGGTGCCATTGTGGATTCAGCGTTTTCCGAACATAATCCGTCCTCCGTTTGTTCTCTGAACTGTAAGAAAGAGAAGGATGTCCTAACATAATCGGGTTTGTATGCCTGAGAGAGTATGCAGTTCCAATCCAGAATATCAAGGATATATGTAAATCAAATAGCGGTACTTGTGGACCTATTTTTAACGACAAACCAACGACGTTTCTGTCTCCACTTGAGACCTTTCACTAGATGACGACCTAAATGATTGTTTGCATGTACCTCATTGACTTTGAACATTTACTCCTAGGCTCTGTTCACAACCAAGTTGATCCACGAACAAACTCAGCACTTGAAAGCATGCTGCATTATCCCCTAATTTATTCCCCCTCAAATGCCCGCCGTCCCTGTAGTTGCAAAGGGTAACGTGCGGGTTATACGGGATGCTTTCAAATGGGTCACACCATATTTAATCCGCGGCTCAGTTTGTTCCCGGATCAACTCGGTTGTGAAAAGAGTCATATTCAGCACCGATGTTACTCACTTTCTGTCCGGTAACAAATACACCTTGACGAAAGGATCCGAGCAGCCGGTCAGTCTGTCTTTTGGCAGAAGGTTCCGAGCCTGAATGATATGGACGTTAAGAGATTGGTCACGGTTGTCGTAACTGAGCTGCAGCTGCAGATCCCCCAAGTACCGCTTTTCTCCGCTGTTGCCGCCCCGTTGCTTCTGGAAAGGAACCGCCATTTCATTGCAAAAGACAGAATGTCGCCTTTCATTTTTTCTCGTTTAGTTCATTTCTACTGCATTTGTGTGTGGATTTTGCCTGTTGTTCGGATGGTTAATTGCTGAATTTTGGGGTGTAAATACAGATATATAAATATATTTGTGATCAAAAACTTTACAGACGTAATGGTTGTTTGAAATTGTTTGGGGAACAAAAAGTGATTCTTACCATCGTTGCAAATGCATAAAATGCCAGGGGAGCATCAAACTAGAAGCCGTATTTTTTAAATATACAGTTAACATACACTGAAGGTTTTGTGACGGGCACATAAATATGGTGATAGGGGTGTTGTAAATTTGGGGTTTTCGCAAAGTGTTAGGGAAAGTTGGGGGGGGGAACGAACTAAATGGATGGTGTATCAGCTATAAAATAAGGAAAACATATCAACTATCTGGAAATGGCAAAGTCAAGCTCCAAGCAAAAGCACAAGACCCTACATTCGTTTCAAACACAAATTTTTCATTATCAAACTGAGAGAATTTGCTTTTTCTTTTCTATTTTTTGCGCATTTCACCGCATCTTATTTCCGTACCAACAAAACGGCGTTTCTATACCCGTTTAAGTTGAGAAGATCTCGTAATAAAGCCATCAATATATGAAGCAGGGGGAAGCTGCACTCAAAGCGAGGCTTTTGCGGGGAGGTTGACCAACCCTGCCACACAGAATGGAAGCAAACAGAGAAGAGGGAGGTAAAAGAGATTAGAAAACGTACCCAGAAGATGTAACGGAAGATAGGTGGCAGCAGGAGCATTGTGCACAAGGGCGTGCAGAAGTACCAACCGCCTGAAACGAAGGTGAAAGCAAACCTAATACACACGCCACACAAATAAAATACTGTTTTCACTTCCCAAACCGAGATTTTCTTTTCTTCTACGTCAACATAACATTTTCCCGCGCACATACAGTACATGTATATTAAAGTTTACACAGTGGGATCCCGTGCTATATTAGCCGTGGGGTTAAAAATATATAGCTCACTTTTCTGTCTAAAATTATATCCCTCTTCTGATATCACAAGGGCTAGATTCAGAGGAGAATTTACACTGAATCCGTTAAGATTTCATTTTTTTACATATTTTGTATCGTAATTCAGATTTTGTAGGCTACAAGGTGCTATCTTACCATAGATGAAGGAAAAGAAAAAGTGTTGGCCTCGGAAATTAGTAACGCAGAAGCTTTAATGAAAAAAAAATCTCCGCTCGGAAAGTGAGAGTTAATATAAAGAAGTTAATCAAAAGTGCAAAGAAAACGTGCTACGTGACACAATTGTGTTGAAACCCCCAGTAGGCAACGCGTTACAAGTTGCATTACAAACAACCAGCCGAGGGATGGCGGCGAGTAATACTTGGTGACGCCAAGCGTACGCTAAGATAGCGAAATTGCCACCTCGTTATTCATGAAACATTTCACTGCCTCAAATGTGCATATGGTTACAGAGAAAAACCCCGCAAAATGACGGCCGATCAATTGGTACATGAGAAAGGACTTAGGGAAAGTGTTCACACCCATGTACAAATGTACGGCAGACGAGAATAGCGGCCCCGCGGCTAAAATGTTTCACTGTTCCATAAGCAAAGTAAGCATTATCTCTTAAAATGGCTACCGAGCACTGGAATCGCGACAGATGCTTAGACAAAAGCGCCATTTATCGCTAGCATTTAATCACCCAGTGGTAGAATGAGATGTAAATAAGCTTACTGACAACGGAAAATGACCTATATTATCCTTCGCGATTACATGAGGGATGCAACATTACAAAATGCCTAAAGTGGTTATTGATTAGATGTGTCATTGGCTCTATTCCCATAGATTTTAGATCGATCTATCCCCGCGGGGAGTCTCACTAGATTACTTTCAGATAATCCGACTTAAATGTCCGTCCCGCCTACTACAAGCTGTACGGAGGTAATTAACTTTCGTGTCCGCCCGGCTGACAGCTATTTAGCGTGAACCCCCAGGGAGTTAGGTCGATCTAAAGTAGGTCCATCTAATCTATGGAAATGGGGCCATTGTCTGCTCAACCTGTTCTTCTATTACGGCCTTCATACGGAGTNTGACAGCTATTTAGCGTGAACCCCCAGGGAGTTAGGTCGATCTAAAGTAGGTCCATCTAATCTATGGAAATGGGGCCATTGTCTGCTCAACCTGTTCTTCTATTACGGCCTTCATACGGAGTATGCTGAAGTGTGTGACAGAGGAAAAAAAGGACGATGTTCTACTCCATTATTTGTTAAAAATAATGCCAAATGTATTTAGGGGCATGAATAATTTCTGGAATACCTACCAAGGTCAAAACCTTTTATTATAATTAAACATCACCATTTACGCCCAGTTTGGTCATTATTTATAACAAAGATAAAAAACAGTGTATTATGACCTTTGACCTCGCCATATCTATTGGTTAAAGTGGACCCTCTATTTTAATGGCGCAGCCTCGCAAGAGCCCAGAAAGTATTACCAGCGACTATGTAATGACCACTGGAGGGACCATATGTACCTTTGGTTGTTTCGAAGTCTCCGGCACGTCTGACAGCGGTGAAGGCGTGGAAGCGCTGGGGGTCAGGAAAACCTCGGGGTGGGAGGACGAAGGGGAGACGGCCGGGGAGGACGTTCTCTCTTTTGCACCCTCCAAGTGGGCCGCCAGAGTCTTTGGGTCCACGCCGCGTTTCGGTGGAGGGTCTTTGTGCATAACGACGTAGTTGTCTGGAAATAATAATGCGTGTAATTTCGAATGGAGAGAAACTGTAGGGAAATGTGTAATTGTAAGAAGCAGTTCAGTCCATTATGAAGAAAAATATATCACATTTTAAAAATTAAAATGCCTTTTATAGTATGCCAATTATGTACATAATTCTTGGTTTCACATTTTATCGCAATCGAAAGTCTAAAGCCGAAATAAAGCAAAGCATCTTTCAGCTACTATATGCATATCTCTAACAATGTAAAGAACCAAATGAGTCACTGAGGTTTTGAAAAGACCACCTGTATTATGGTGAGATGTACGTACCCAGGTTATCCAAGTCGTCCGCACTGACAAACTCGAGATTGTCGTAGGAAGACTGACTGCTGGAGATAGTGCCTGATTTCTCCGGGCTTAGGAGATTGCTCCCACTACGCAACATATGCAAAGGATAAAAAAAGGAAAATTCAAGAACTTAAAAAATCGATAGGCTATGTTTTACACTGTGTTTGCGAAATAAATGCCACGGAGAGTTACATATATTCTGTAGTCTTTGGAGCTGTTACTTTAGAGAGTCTAAAATATGATTTTAATTTCCCACATTTTCTTATTAAAAGTAACTTTACTGCAAATTAAATTTCCTTAAAATTCAGTACACAGACCCATATGTTTGAATTTGAAGACATTTCCTCAGTTATCCGATTTTGATAAATTCCTACATTTTGTCCCGATGCATCTCAACAAACTACTGGGGTATTACATGTAACGTGAAAGAATGAGAAATGTAGAAAATGTTTAGTAATGAAATGATTGATAGTATTTTAAGTCAACCAGTGTCTGCTTTTCTTCCGTTCTGTAGGTGCTAGTACATAGCAGGCTAGACAGCCATAGTAATACATACCGCAGACACTGATCGTGTTGAACGTGGTCGTTTGTCTTATGCAGCATGGATAGTGTTACGGTCACATATATGGGCTGGTGGTTTTTTCCAAGAGAAAAAGCGCGTAAAGTGCAGAAATTCTAAGTTGGCTCGTTTTTCCATAGACAAAAGAAGAATGTCTAAAATATTAAAATGGAGATGGTTCCTTTACTGTATTTCATTAGATAAATTGGCAAAGAAAATGCTTGTCTGTTAAGAGAGAGGGAGAGAGAGAGGGAGAGATAAAGAGAGAGATGTTTATAATGTTTATACTCACACTTTCACCACGATATCTATCTCTCCATTTGGAATTGACACTACTTTCTGGACCTCTTCGTACGTTTTACCAGTGAGAGGGATTCCGTTCCACTCCAGTATGTGATCACCTATTTGACAGGTAACGATATTAGAGTGATCAGTTTAATCACTATCAAGCAGCTTCAGTCACTAGATAATTTGATTGCTTACACTGATGACTCGCTGATAACTGCATATGAGTTTTGCATTATAATTTATTGGTAAAGAAGCATAAAAAACGCAATACATATTGTTAAAAGATGTTTACTTTCCAGTCTTTTAAACGCTCTTTTAAAAACCCCGTTTACTTTGTGCAATGAAGCAGCACGGTCAGGTCAATTCTGTTATTGACTTTAGGGTTTGCTTTTACTCAATATTTCATCACCACCAAAACGACACTTAAGGTTAAATCGACACATCGATTTGGCTTCGGCTTACAGCCAATACAGAGTATTCCCTGGTTCATCCAACAATTGCAACATTGCGCAATATACAAGTGGCTAGCATACATGCACATTTCACCTAAAATTAAAGGTTGCCCTTACTGTTGTAACAAAACCGCATCCGATCTTGCGCACTATGCAGTTTGTTACATTCTCATTATCAGCTTGTTTTAGAGGGGCTTTGTTTGCAGCTTTGACAAACACGCGTTCCCCTTTCTGAAGATATTTCATTACCTTCTTGTAATTCTCCATGTAGCTGATGGGCGACACCGCCGGGGTAAATTTTGGCAACGTAAGCGCCAACTTCGTTAGTCCCAGGGATGAATTTACCACCAACGATCTTCAAGCCAACACTGTTACCTAAAAAATCCATGAAATCCCGTTATTAAGTTGACCAAGACAAAAAGTTCAATAATAGGAATATCAAATAAGGGAAAAAGGTCTAATTTAAAGCCAAGTAATAGAACTAACTTCAAAATATAGTTAGGAAAATGTAATCTCTCATTTCTATTAAAATATCTATGCCATGATTTATTCGCTTCTCTAGCCCAGGGCTCATTGAACATCGTGACTTGTACCGACAGGGTTTATTTACTGATATTTCAAAGGCTGTAAATGATCCAAAACCTTTAAGACTGGAAAATCAAATCAAACGCTTACTTATATCATATTTAAAGCATTATTATGCAAGGTATTTTTATAAGGGAATAGAAGTGTTTATGGCTGTGCAATGTGCATAATCAATAAAAAATACCCCACATGTAATAAACATAAATATGTTTACACGCCAAATCCTCATTATTTAGGTTCCGCCCTATACACTGTATCTACGTCTACATGGCACGCACATCAACACGCTCTCCACGACTCGGAAACATGCTCTTTCATGTCCTCAAATAACCAGGCCCGGTTCTTTATCGACCAGCTTTCAATTTGCTGCTTTCTTTTGTTATTTGATAATCATAATAGATTTCGATGTAAGAATGCTTGATAACTGATGCGAAGGAATTCCTCAAAAAGTATACAGTACTGTCTCAACTGGTTGAAAAATTAGATCAGTAGTAAGTGCCTAACACGTGTTTTTTGTCATTTATCAAAATATATATATAAACTGATATTATAGTAATTGCCTAAATATTTCCCAAACAGACATTCTGATTTAAAACCAACAAATATAGTTTTAAAAACATTCCATCACAAAAAGAGAAATGCACTGGTGTAAATCAAAATACGAAGAGAATCGGAATGAAATATCAAAATGTTAGATTTTCTTCATAAAATGACTACATTGACGTAAGTTCAGTAAGTTTTAATATAGAGTGTAATACAAATGGCACGACTTTTAAATGATATAAAGGATCAAACAGTAAGGCTAATAAAGCAAAGAAAAAAATTGTACAATTACTCAAGCTCTAATAAAAAAAACTAATAACAACAATAAATTACTGTATAGAGACAATAATAGAGTAAAACGTAAAAAAATGTGAAACATTATCACGTGACTTGCCGGGGTTCTTCTTGTCCAAGGAAAACCAGTGCAACCCACCTCTGTAAGAACGGTCTTTGGGGTCACGGGTTAGGAGGATGCGCTTAGTAGGGAACGGGTATCTCTTCTCCTCCAGAGGAGGAGGCTGAAAAATTACAAGAAATAAACTCAGTGGCAATCGCCTTTACCATGTATGCAGACAAGAATTGTTTCATTTTATCTCAATGGCGTGCTGGAATATTTTTCTGTGATTTGTTGTTTTGCGTGATAACAAGCACATGTGCAGGGTTAAGGTTATGAAAATCAGAACACCATTAAAGATTGATTTTCTTTTTTCTTTTTCTCTTTTTCTCTCTTTTTTTTTTTTTTTTTTGAGATGTTGAGAGAACAAGTCTGAGGATATAAAATATACCGAATACCCCTGATGACACATAACGCACGAGGATAGAAGACGGTTGAAGAACCCGTGCAAATATTCTGTAAGACAGGTCGACTAGGGTGCCCTTGTAATGTAAAATAATTAGGACCTTAACTTGGTTGTGGGACTGACCCATTTCCACTTTTCACATCGACCAAAACCGCAACGTGTTCAGAATAACAAAGCCAGAAGCAATTTCATTAATGTAGCTTTTGCCAAATCTATTTCTTTCAATAAGTCAAATGCTTTTTATTTGAATAATGACGAACCAATATCTGTATCTACCATGAGATCGTCGAGGAAGAATAACAAGGCATATATACACATTTAGGGATACCGGTCATACAGTGCATATGCTTCTAAAGAAATTAAAGGCAACAGATCATAATTAACATTGATGAGGCCCCAAGTCGATCTACATCTATCACATAAAATGGGTATGTTTTCCAAAAACACAGTGTACATCCAACGCATCGTTCTTATACGACTGGACGTGAAACAGCAGCCCATGGATCACCATTAGGCATGCAAACTCAATAATATTAGTTTGCTCTGCAGGCATCATTGATTGAATTAGCGGCTGGCTGATCGACCTCCATAAATGATTGTCGACAGCCAACTGGGACTTGCGGAGAAACGGCTGATACATGCACATTTTATGGAAATGTGGCTCAAATTTACAGTGAGATGGACGGACCTAGATTGTTGAACAATAATATTTGGGAATAAATAAAAAATGCCATAATATTAATACATGGACTGAAATATCTGTTTGGATGTGGTTTATATTATGTGTTTTGTTTAATTAACGCTTTGCGTGTACTGGACGTGTTACAAGAACAAAATGAGCCTGTAAACAGTTTGCAAGAATCCTCATATATGCCAGATCCAGCGCCTTTTAAAGGATTCATAGCCATCTTCGTCATAAAGTGCTAACACTTTGGTATTCCGGACATTCCCCAAGTCTCGAATGCCAAAGATTATCCCTAACTGAGTCCAAATTGTATTTAACATGCGTACGGCTTCTTTAGTTCAATAATTTCATGTTTTCTGGCCTTACCCGAAGCACACCAGGTGGCTTCCAATAAACCCCCACGTTAAGCAAAGCTTATTAATATTAACGACGTCCAATTATTCTCAATTATTATTCTTGAGGAGTCACGATTTCCCTGAGGTTGACTCGCGAGGTGAGTCAACGTTGTCACTCTAATTTGCATTGTGGTCTGCTGAGGCGTTCTGAAATAGGCCTGCGACTGTCGCCATCTTACTTCGGCATCACATCAAGAATCAGAGTCTGAGCAGGCCATTGCATTGGCAACATAAAACTGCATTTCGATAATTAATGGAACAAGATACAAACTGGGTCACCAAAATGGTGGATTTTTTTCTTAAGAAAAGTCTGTCAAGGTTCCGTTTAATATAAACCAGATAATGAATACTCCTCTCGCTATCATTGGATTGATCACTGTGTATTCAGTGCACGCTCTTCTCATCGCATCAAATAAATGTTATTGGAAGCATGGTATTGATAGATGAGGGCACCGGAGTTCAGGCAGACTCCCCTTTTTCAATTTCCTTACTATTGTGTTTCCAGGAATTGTTAACAAACATTTTGTCTCACGTGTAATTCTGCCACACTATCGCGGTTATGGACACGTGTCTTCGCTGCAGAGGGATCACTCTGTATCTGTCCGGTGTATTTTACTGTTCTTGCACGCCAAGATCGACTTTATTCATGATCAGTGCGATATTGTTTGGCGATATTTCTCTAAGAAGAAAGGAGTCCTCCAGAGTATATTTTGATGTTTTTCACGGAAATATTAAATTAAAATGTACTTAAACAGCTGGTCTTAATGGAATCGTCTGGAATATGGTCAATTACTTATGTCGAGAGATAGACAGTGATGTACAGGTTGACGAATGGGAAACAAGATCAGTTTTAAATTCTTGATTTTAAGACGTGGAATTTCTATAAAATGGTTTAAGAGGCTGACGCAAAGATTTTTTATAATTCTTTAAATAGTTAATGTTAAAAGCTGCAAATATTAAAGGTGGGTTCTGCTTCTTTACATTTGACCGAGATAAACGATAATTCCGGATACACGCTATTCCAGAACATACATATTTCAGCTTCTTTATAATACCTTAATATAATTTTATTATATATTAATATTATTTCAAAGTGTTAACCTACGTGTTTTTTCCTGTCCATCTGTTTGAGTATGGTAATACCGCCCTCGGTGAGGTGTTCCATCAGCCGTTCATTGGGGTCTCCCAAACTGTCCGTGCTGTCGTATCTATGCATAGCTAAAACAACGAAAAAATGAATTAAACACATTTTAATAAGTAAATGAGATAGATAAAAATAAATGTTACTAAAAATCATGTGCGTTTTCTCTCTGCAATTCTTGTTTTTATAACTTGTTAAACTTGGGCGGATGTGGCATTTCAGGAACATAAATTTATCCCTTTCATAGCATTAAGTATATCAACATCTCTTAATACAAATAGGCTTCCACGATAAAAGCAATAGATAAAAAAATAAGAAGGAGAAAGAAAAAAAAAGAAAGGAAAAAGATACAGGTGTTTATTGAAAGTCAATATCTATGTCAAGGAGAATACTTACAGTATGTCATTTTTTTTACTTTTTACACTAGTACGACATATATGATCATGTGATTCACACAACGTCAGATCAATATCAGCCCAAAATAGGCATGCACGCTTGCCTCAATTTGCAGGTTAGTAATCCCAGAAGTAATTAAATCTCAATATGCTTAGATCGTTGCATGAGGTTGGGAGAGATCTTTTCAGGGCATAAATTGTACTAGTTATGTCACTCCAGCGTAAAGGATGTGTCCACGTAGGTATGGCGTCGGTGGAGGTTTTCTTGTCAAAATGAATTGATTCTTATTGCCAACTGATACATGTACCTTTTCACGCTATGGCGCTGCCTACCGCAGCCAGGTAGTTCTTGGACCAAGGTGGATAAAATGTTTTTGAATACAGATTTCTTCAAACCATACAAAGGCTATCAAACCGTACGTACTAAATAAAATACAGGTTGTTACAGGCCTGTTATTAACCGGCAGTTTCACATTTCTCCCTAATCATTGA
>NW_019774282.1:0-13002 GCF_001039355.2 Lingula anatina
TTTAAAAAAATGCTAGAGAGAACAATGAGACTCCTAATTGCAAAATTGCATTTTTTTTTACTTGAATACCACCCTAAGGTGCAGTTCTTTAATTATTTCACTAAGTACAGTTTTGTTTTCAATTTAAAGATAAAGAAAGGGTTTGGTTGGCCCAATTCTCAGATAAGCAGTATATAATGTATGTTCCTATAACCCTGTCATACTAGCTGAATCGATCTAACTCCAGTCTTAATATAAGTAACATTGCCTGGACAATATGGGCATTGCCTAGACATTATGGATGGCAGCATATAGACTTCTCTGCACATTCCACCTCAAACACATGTTTACTCTCTATATGACATTTTTAACAATCATTTTGATTTTATATGACATTGCATGATGTATCTTACTCACATAGAACTATATGTATGTACAGTATATGCTGTTAACTTAGAGAAGTGAATTGTCATTTTATACATGATGGTAAACAGTGTGTATCAGTTCAATAGTTGACTGTTTTTATATTGAAGTAACACGTGTTATTCACAGATATTTGTTTAAAAGTTTGTCTTATGGTATCTTTAAGGACACAAGTTATGATATTCAGTTTAGTTTACTTCATGGTAAGTCGGCATGACCAAATAAAAAAGACTTTTGGGATTTTATGAATATTCATGATTATAGCAATAAAACATATTTCGAAAGACGTATTTTCAAGTGATATGCATTATTTGTAAAAATGTCCATTCATATGTCAATCAATCTCTTGGAATATGGCTGGTATGGAGCTCCCTTTAGTGTTGGAGTTTGATAGAAGGTGCTGCCACCTGATGTAGAATCAAATAGTGATTTATGACCTGCTATCTATAGGGTGATTGACCAGTCAGTGCATATATCCACTTGAATGGAGGGGGAAACATTGTCAGAAAGATCAGAGAGTCACCCAGAGGCAGAATTTGGAAATTTTTTTATTTCTTGATTAGTTGATTAATTTGTTTGTCTGTTTTTGTTGGATATTGATTTACGTCCTGCTGGGCATAGATACAACCTTTGGCTATCTAGATGTAAGTCACTATTTGATTTACATCGTGCTAGCCATTGATTGTATCGGGTTGAGTGTGTTGGGTTGCAAGAAATTCTGGGCTCGGAATCTCGAAAGGTTCGCTATGTTGCGCACGCGCTATAGCATAGCTAGCGTGCGCTATTTGCGAGTGCGATTGCACCCACCTGCTATCTCGAAGCCTTAGCAGACGCAACGCAATTATAACCTCAAACTCTACTAATATTCGATTGCCGCATAAAGTGATGACGTCATAACACAATTACACAAAATGCAATTTTTTTCACCATGACGCAAATCAAGAGGTTGTTTTTATTTATAGGAATATCATAATTACAAATACTGATATTTGAAGTATTTGACACCAATAAAATATCAAAAAACAATTCAATAAGCGAAGCTTGGACTGACACAATTACTGACACATTGGTGAGTAGTGTTCAGTCTCACAATAATAGACATTGAGGAAGGTAACGTGCGACCGAATGCTTTGTTTCTGCTTTTTCATTTTGTGTGGAAAATGACACTTTTAAATTTATTATTATTATCAATAGACTACACAGATGAATGAAATGCACCAGAAAATATAAAATGATGTATGAAATGTTTAATTTTGAAATTTTTCTGCATAATAAAACATGACTTTGGCATTCTTCACGTGAATATTTACCGCAAGTTTTTCTATCAGAGGTACCAGTGATTCAATCAATTAAAAGCTTCCATGTTTTTGTTATATGTTTTATTATATGCTATTATGACTAGCAACCCAAACTTGCCACCATGTTTAATTACATGAAAGACACATTAAAATGACGAATTTTGCATTCGCAGAGGCCTTTGCGACTAGTTTGTATCGCCCCAAATAATAGCCTCGAAACTAATGGCGATTTGGACATTAGCGCACGGCCGGGATTTGCGAAACTTTCGAGATACGGGATAGCGCACGCTAGCCATGCTAGCGCAGGCGCTCAAAATAGCGATTCTTTCGAGATACGGGATAGCGCACGCTAGCCATGCTAGAGCGTGTGCGCAACATAGCGAACCTTTCGAGATTCCGAGCCCTGAACTATTATTTGTACAAAAATGAGTAATTCGGCATTAGCAAAATGATGATAATTAAGTTTTGCCAACCTAGATTGTATATTTTTAAGTGCATAATTAACTCTGCATAGCTAACAGAGAAATTTGCCTGTTCCAGTTTGCCCTGCTGGTTACCATGGTCACGACTGTAAGGAGCCATGCAGCTGTCAGAATGGTGGTCAGTGTCATCATATGACCGGTCACTGCACATGTCCACCTGGATGGAGGGGGAAACATTGTCAGAAAGGTCAGGGAGTCTTTTGAGGCAAAATTGGAACATTTTTTGATATCTTGATTAGTTGATGAATTTGTTTATCAGTTTAGTAATGATTGTTTTATTTTATTTCTTTTGTCATATAGTTAACTTATTCTGTGTAATTTTTTTTTTTTTTTGCACATCTATCATTTCACCAAATAGCCATCTTTATGTGGAATTGAAACCATTCGCATATATACATATTAATATATTATATATTTGTTTTATATGGGTTACATCGATAATCCTGTCAGTCATGTTTAATATGTGAACACAGATGTAAATTCAATGTTAGGGAAATGATTCACATTTTCATATTGTAAAATGGTTCTTAATTTGTTATCATTTAATTGTCATTAATTGATTTTACATCATTTTAAGATACATTCATGCAGACAGATTTGTTGTAATTTATGTTGTCTTCAAATTTTAATAAACAATGAGGTAATACTGTGTTGTTACAGTATGTGTACCTGGCACCTATGGAAAAGACTGTGCTGAGAAATGTCGATGTCCGAGAGGCGAACCTTGTGATCATGTGACAGGGGGATGTGACTGTCCAGCAGGATTTGAAGGACTGGCGTGTGAGAAGCGTGAGTATTACATACATATATACATATAATTTTTGTACATGCAGAGAGAGGTGAAGTTGAAAATCAGCTTAATCTGACCTTTTTTTTTAAAATTAATGCCTTTTTTTTTTCAGCATACTTTATGCTTTTTGACATCCTTGATAAAATAAATAGAATACTGTTTTACCTGGTATATGTATGTATATTTGACAGCTTTTGCTGCCTTCTTTTTAAAAATTCATTTACTGAACCTACAAGTCCACTTTCTTGCTGGATGTTATCAGAATCACAAAAAGGAAATAAGGAAGAAAATAACAGTATTTGACAAAAGACTAAATACATGTAATTGGTGACTGTAGAAATGGAGAATTATTGCTGTCTATTCAAACCCATGTTTAGATTTACTGAATATTTAGAAGTAAATGCAGAATGGAGAGAGTGCTATTGAAACATAAAAGATTTGTGTAGAACAGAGATAATGTTTAAGAAACACAAAATCAATGCTCTTATGTTTTAATATTTCAGCATGTGAGGAAGGGAAATATGGCAGCAACTGCAAGGAGACGTGTTCCTGCCCCAGCGAGAACTTCGCCTGTGACAGCAGGGAGGGCGAGTGTACCTGCAAACCTGGATTCTTTGGCGCTGACTGCCATGGAGGTATATTGTCTTAAGCTGCAGTCGCAACCAGTTGATCTGCAGATCAAAGATGGCCGACCCACTTGAAGGACATTGAACAGATTCCACGTGGGGATTACACGTCAAGTATTCAATTGTGACAGCCATATTTGATCTGCAGATCTGTTGGTCTGTGGATCAACTTTGTTTGTGAATGTGGCCTTATTTGTGAATAAACAATTTTGCTTAAGTGTTCCCAGATGTTCAATCTATTCACTTGTAAAAGCATACAATTTTTTAATGATTCTTGATGTAGAAAAATCCATAAACAGATATTGATATCATTTCATAACAGAATTTCCCTGATGAGCATGCAACTTTACTATTTAATACATTCTTACATAATTATGAACCAAACAAATTTCCTGAAACATTATAGCTATCTTATGCTAATCATCTTTTCCAGGTTGCTCAGATGGGAAATACGGCCCAGATTGTTCTTCAGACTGTCAGTGTGAAAACGGCGCAAAATGCCACCAGAGCACAGGCGCATGCACGTGTGAGCCAGGCTGGATAGGTTCTACTTGTAACGAACCATGCCCCATGGGCATGTATGGAGTGAACTGTACGAAGTACTGCACATGTCAAAATGGCGGACAGTGTGATCCTGTGACTGGCCAGTGCATCTGCCTGGGTGGTTACCATGGTGAAAATTGTGAAATGGGTAATGTCCACTTCCGACCTTTTGGTTAAAAAAATTCAACATGGTTTTAAATGTGAAAATGCTTAATTTTGAAGATTTTGAAGGTATAGCAGACATTTATGTACCCTTTTGTGACAAAAAAGGTTTTTCGAACTGACAGTATGTTACAGAATTTGGTCTTTATATGCAGTAAAAAAGATATGATGAATTTTGACTCTATGAAAATAGTATAAAGCTTCTGTTAATCTGTTAATCAAATTAAAGAATACACCATTTACCTAATCAAATTATATATTTTCCCACCAGCTTGCCCACCAGGCTTCTGGGGAGAGAAATGCCTCGAAAAATGTCTTTGTGAAAACGGGGCCCGCTGTGACCCAGAGACCGGTCACTGTCAGTGCGGCCTGGGCTGGACTGGTGAACTGTGTGACCAGGAGTGTCCACCAGGGAAGTTTGGGGCTAACTGCAGCAAGAGCTGTGATTGTATGAACGGCGCTTTCTGCCATGCCGTCACTGGGTGTTGTCAGTGTACTGAGGGGTGGTATGGACAGATCTGTGAACATGGTGAGTTTTTAATATGTCACAAATCTTTAAATACAAAATGGTTGTTCATTTGATTCAAAAGTGTCATGTATTGTCATTGAAAGCCTGCTTCTTATAGAATCAGAAGTTGTTCTAGTAAAATGGCACCAGAAAATAGGGACTGTAGCAAAACCTGAAGAGGTCCAATAAAAGGTGTATTTATAAATGTATAAATAATCAAATTTATCAATATGTTTTTAGCTTTTTTTTACCAGGGCTGCTTGGCAAGAGGTGTATTAAGATTACATAATGCTATTTAAAAGTAGAATCCCATATTGTTAAAATTATGTTCACAACCTGTCTCACTGATCACCTTATTCTTGGCAATGTTATCAAGACATGAGTGCTATTTAAAAGTGAATTCTCACTGATGGTAATATATATTTACAGCCTGTCCCCCTGGGTTCTTTGGCAAGGACTGTAACATGACATGTGACTGTCAGAATGGCGCCAGGTGTAACCACGTCACAGGCCAGTGCACCTGTGTGCCTGGATACTTTGGTGACAAGTGTGAAAAAGGTGAGAAAATCTTGATTTAAAATTTACTCAGTTAAAGGCTGTATTTTTCAGTTTTTTTCTGATATTCTGTTTGGAAAGTCATCTTCAGCTTGTGATAAAGAAAAAATATGAAAAACAATGCAATAAATAAAGGTGTAATGAAAACAATGAAAGGAAGTTGAATTAATTTCTATTACTGAAACTGACTGTAATATCAAATTGCTTTTCAGTATTCATTTTCCACAAACTCTTCTATGAAGTATGAAATGAAATATGTTTCAACTGAATAATTTTAAAAATATATATATATATTTTTTCATTTATTTTCAGTTTGCCCCAAAGGTCGCTACGGGATGAATTGTTTAGAGAAGTGTGAGTGCGGGGAGGACGGAGAATGCGACCCACTCACGGGAGAGTGCAAATGTGCACCAGGACATGCAGGACTGGGCTGTTTAAGTTGTATGTGAAGTTCTGCAGGGACTGTTTTTATTTATTATTATTTTTTTTTTTAAATAAAAGACTTCAGATCCAAAACTGGTCCAACTTTGATATTGAGAATTTGCACAAACGTAACATCCAAAATTGGTATTAACTTTGAGATGGAGAATTGCACAAATGAAACTAAGACTTGGAAGTATTGAATAATTGCACCGGAAATTGTTTATAAATTTACAACAAAGCACATAACAGTGTATAATTGTACCAAACACATGTATCTTATATGTACAGCAGTGCACTACACATTAACAGTATACATTTAATGAAGTATTTATTCAATATAATAGTAATTATTATTATTACTATTTGCACATTTATTTATTTAATTTCAGCATGTCGGAGAGTTCACTATGGTCCAAACTGTCAGTTAACATGTGACTGTGGACAAAGTGACCACTGCGACTCCGTGTCTGGCAAGTGCATATGTCAGAAGGGATGGGTGGGTGCTAACTGTGATACTCCTGCAGGTGAGACAGCATGGAATTAAATTAATCAATTGAAATAATTAATCAATCAATCAATTTATTGATTAATTGATCAATTTATTTTAAAGTGTGACTAAAAGAAGTTTTATCATATTCAATTATTCATACATGAACTTGATGATGAACTGCCACACACCTACAGCTTTTTGTGTGACTGACTGATTGATTATGGAAGATACTGAATATCTTTGGCTTAATTAATCATTCGGGTATATGAAATTAGGTGGTTATTTATTAATAAAATGTTGGTTATCAGTGAATGAAAGGTAGAACACTGTCAGTCCTCGGGTGATGTGTGAATAATTGAATATTTTATGATATTTTTTTAACATTTTGGTAGATCAAATATTAATTGATATAGATTTTCGTAGATTGGGTAATAAGTAATATATTAACTGTTACATCAATAACCCTCATAATTGTAACAAAATGGACCCTTCCTTCCAACACAGTCCTTCCTTGGCTTCCATAATACAGTATGCAGCCTAGACCATGAAGGACCATCGTAAAGCAAATTTGGCAATAGATATCCTGGCACCTCCTCCCTCTCAAAAAAAAAAAAAAAAGAAAAAAAAGAAAGAAAAACAAGAGAAAATTGAGAAAAAAGATCTAGGTCTGAAATTAGTCCAAAAAATGTTTGGAGAAATAAGTATTAACTTTACCACTCTTGGGACTTGGAAATGCATGTATATTTATTTGGCTATTATTTTGGTAATGTCTAGAGATGCTTATGTGCCAGTATATCTATGACAGGATTTGTCAGGAAATGGCTCCTTCTGGAACATATGGGCTGCACAAATGGTCTTGATTACCTGCTACCCCCACCCCCACTCAACCCCCTGCCCCACCTATAAAGCCTCAACCAGTTCATATACTGAGTAAGGTCACACATAAAGCAATCCCCTTCTCAGCTAACACATTTTAGGAACTTGGACATTGCATACCAGGTTCATCCAACATCAAAGTCAAACATTTTTTTATTTCAAATGACTGAAATTGCCATTCTTTTTTGTCTGTGGATATTTCTCATCAGACCCACATTTAAGTGCAGATGAAACAATTAGAAAATCATCCAAAAGGCTATTGTTATGTTTGGAATGGGTTTTTGAATGCCATTTGTGAAACTTAAGTTCCGGATTTTTTTAAACACGTCAATATTGGTAAAAGGCAAATATGATAAGCTTGCAGATAATCAAACATTAAATTTCCTAAACATTCACTGACAAGTTCTTAATGATACTTGATTTATTTGGCTTCTACAATTTCTGAAAATTAGGAAGAGTTAAATTTATGCATGCGTTAGAAAGGACTCTTGATAATAGATGGACTTTGCTTTATCTGGACATTTTTATTATTATTATTATTTTTTCTTAATGTGTTGTGAATGATTTTGAAAAGGTTGATCAATTAACATTTGTTTCAAACTAAATGCTGTCTCTACAGTGTTGTCCAAAAATCTGCCTTTGGTTTGGGGTAAATATTCATATTATTAAATTGAGTCTGACATATAAACACAAGCTAACAAGGTGCATATATATTCAGTGCTGTAGCAGCTAGTATTATTTGGGTTTTGCAATGCACGTTTGGCTCCAGCATTAATCAAATGAGATTTTGCTAGTATTTTTTTATTTTAACTACCAGAATGCATTAAAATAATAGTACTTTGGCATTTACTTCTGATCATTAACTGAATGTCTCAGGAAATTTATGTTTAGTGCTGAGATACTTAATATGTTTATGAAGATTAAAATCTACCTTGTTATATTTTAAATTACTTAAAGAATTCAGTGACTATAATGAAAAGGTTATGAGAGGGTATTTGTAAATTAGAAAAATTAAAATAATGAGTACATATGATACATTAAATTTTTTTACTCGTTTGTTTTAATATGTAGGTAAAACAAAGTGATTTTTGTTCATTTGGTCATTTTTATGCCATACTTAACAGATCTGATACAATGTATGACAGTAACACTGCATATGTTTTATCTATACAAAATAAACTGTTTATTTATAAAAAAAAAAAAAAGCGCATTGAGATAGGCATTGGCAAAGGCTAGAAAAAGTGTGGATGTACGAGTAATTTAGACAACTGCTAATTATGTAGGTTAGCTAGCTAGGTGACTTAATGTTGGATAACACATCAGTACATCTAGCTATTTTAAATTATTAGATTAAATTGCTGAGAGAAACAAGCTGAAAATTTCATATATTTACAATGTGTCTGGAGGTATATAACAAAGCATGAGTTTTTGCATATTTTTCATTGAAAAATGGCAGTTTGTTGTTGACAGGATTTTTTTTTTGTTGTGGTTGTTATCTTAAATAGAAAATTTGTTGTTTTTTTTTTTTTTTTTCATTTTATTTACATTTTATTCACATGATTTTGCACAGTTTTGCTTCCTTTAAATTAGTCACGTTTTGCATATAGTTCACATCATGCTTTGTTTGACAGCAACTTCCCCTTCGCTTTCAGTCTCCCTAAATATTAAGACACATTTACATGTACACTTGTTTCCTTGGACTGTTCACGTTCACCAAAGTAGCACACAAGTTATTTGACTTCTGCGCAAGGTTATGCTCTTAATGCACCTGTTATACATACTGGTTGACTTTATAACCTCATGCAGATTTTTTTTATTGAACGTGTTACTTTGGTAAGCGTTAGGCCATGTTTACTACCAGACAGACTCAATTTGATCAAAAATTATCTCCATTAACTTCTTACTAAGTTTTAAACAAATCCATAGGCTTTGCATGCGTAAACAATGTTTCATTCATGATTTCCAATCTTTTGATTTGAATTTCTAAGAAAAAAGAGATTGGCATGATTTTGAAAATACTTAAATCAAAAGAAATGAGAAAAACTTGTTTCAAAGAAAAGAGAGTTTGAAAATTGTGTGTGGAAGTACCCTATCTGATGTCAGTAGAAGACTTATAAACACAAGGTTGCTTTTAACACCTGTGAGCAATTTGGTTCTCTGGTGACATCACATGGGCAGATTCTGGTCGAAGTTATGTCAGTTGTAAACACAGTCTTTATTCCAAGAGTTTGTAATGTCTTTTTTTAAGTTAGATAATAACAAATTAACAAATTACCTGCAACATTTTTCTTTTCACTTAATTTTAATATAAATATCACACATTATTCCTCTTGTGCAAGTTTTTTGTAACCAACATTTTGTTGTTTTTCTCACAATTTACTTATTATAATAAAGAGTGCAACATAACTATTTAGAATTTAAAAACAATAAATGATCAAGTAACATAATGAGTGTGATTTTTCAAACATTCGAGTTTTAATTTTATTTTTGTTTTATTTTGAGTTTGATAGTCTAACATTTTTTTTTCTTTTGTGAAGCGGGAAAATTTGTACCTGGTAGAATAACATGGGTAAGCAAAGTGAAACTAATCTGTTTTTATTATCATTATTTTTATTCTTTATAATTTAACTTAAGTGATTTTAAATGATAGATATAAAAACTTTTCTAAATAAAATCATTTCTAATAGCATAGTATTACTGATGTGTTGATAGAGATAGCTATCAAATACACCACTAGCTGGTGAAAATGTTGGAATTTACAAGGTTATTTCTCCAATCAGACTATTTTGTATTTGTACTGCAAATATTTGTAAACAGGCTACTAGCTGTTACTCAAGCTGCTAATGATAGTCAATTACCCTCTAGTAACTCAAGGGGACATGAAGACAATTAAGCTGATTACACTTTAAAAATAGCGAGTAGCCCTGCAGTATTAGATCCATCCAGCTATATGGTGGGTTTATGGGAACGCAGTCTAAAAAGTAGCTATTTGTGGTCAAATATTTGGCAGATATTATTAGTATATATGGAAATTTAGGCCCTTATTCAATGTCCTAATGTGAACTAGTCGAGATACTAGTAGTTACCAAATGCATGTAGGTGATGGGATGAGGTGTTGACTTTACTAAGTAAAACATAACAAGTTGGCAAAGGACACCAAAGGGCTATGATGGCAACCAGAAGCTTGTTGATGGCAACATGGTCTGTCATGGCAACTTGGTTGGTCTTGCTACCTTGGTACATTTGGCACCTTGGTTGGTCATGGTAATGTGGCTGGTCATGATAATTTGCTTATGGTGCCTTGGTTGGTCATGGCAATGTGACTGGTCATGGTACCTTGGTTGGTCATGGCAGTGTGACTGGTCATGGTACCTTGGTTGGTCATGGTGCCTAGGTTGGTCATTGTATTTTGGTGATTGATTTATGTCCTGTGAGCCTCTATAAGAAATTATTTATATCATGTCCATCTAGTCTTTGCAAGTATAAAGTGGCATAGTTGATGTTTTAACACACAAATATGCACACACACACATATTCCTCCTTGATTTTCCCCTAAAGTTCAGAAAAGAATATTGTTTTAGATCTATTTGTCCTTTTTAAAAATTACATACTTCATGGTTTTAAAAATTAGACATTTATTCAATTCTAGGAAACGGGGAACGATTTAGACGAGGACCACAGCGGGGAGACATTCCTGGACATCTTGGGGGATAAGCTACAGTAGTGACACCTATACTTTGAAAATTAGGACCATTTTCAGTGCAGAAAACAAGCCACAGTAGTGAAATATTGGCCAACAGGTTATAACAATGTAGACTGGGACTTCATGGAGAAGCAGCAGATATTTTTCATACAGGAAACATTAAATGAAGGAAGTCATAACTTGTTCTTGGAGGTGCAGCTGACTTGAGAAAATCGGCGGTTTCTCACAGGAGGTATTGAAAGCAAAAAGACACGAGTTACAACTTAAAGTGCATTTGCATTGAAAAGCTGTGAAAACTTTTTGTGTTTGAAAATGTGTGACCATTAACTTTGGTCTCTGGTATGCCGTTTACTTTGAGATCCATGTGTGACATGGAAGAGACATGCAAGCACAGTTTAAAAAGGGACTCTCTTGTACATAAGTGACACCTACAGATGTGATGGACATGCACTGGTGACCCCTATAGTTCAGATAAACTAAGCAAGAGGAACCTTTTGGTGCATATTGGCTACTATAGGGCAATACAGCACCTTATAAACTTGTGATATGGTGTTTTGCCGTTCTGCTGTTTAAGAATACTGAATAAACTTACATTGTAACTCTCCATATGGAATCTGTAGCACCCTTTGTGTTCAATGGAGATGAAGCAAAAAAGCGAAAATGACTATGCTTGTTTCCAAAGCATTGCTATCCTAATGTGGTATCCTACCAAAAGTGTTGTCATGCCACAGCTTTGTCTCAACTGACACATTGTCACACCCAACATACTCACATGTGACTCCATGCCAAATACAGCACTCTGCTCATCCATAATATTCTCCCATTTTCTCCCACCTGTCCCATTTTGCACCATCTTTTTCACTGCCTCCCTTGTGCAAGAGAAAAGTGGTGAAAAGCTTGTCACACCTGGACTTACATATTATATTATATTGTAAATGTACACCTGCGAAGACAGTACTATTGTGAGTTATATTAGTATATGGGTAAATTGCTATAATTTTATCTATACATTATCTATACATTTTTGCCAATGCTTTTCTCCCTGATATTATTATTATTATTATTATTATGTAGTTCTTTTCAAACTTGCAGCCACTTTGTCTACACAAGAATATATTGCCAAAGAATCATGTTTGAGAGTAGTTGGGTTTATTGTATTATAAATACTATCATTGTCTTAGTCTAGTTCAAGTTGAAGACTAAAAGGGATTCTTTTGTATGTATTGGGTAGTTAAAAACTCATTTTGTATAAATTTTACATTCTCCCTTTGAACTATTTTATTCTTTAACCTGTATCATTTTCATAATTTTAGAAATGTGAAATGTTTTAAATTATAATTATTAATGTATATTGAATTTCGTATTTTAGTTCCCTATGAGCTTCTAAATGCTTTACAATGCTCATCAGTGTAGGAATTAATACATTTTTAGTGTATTTATTCTTCTTGTTTGGTTGATGAAAAATCTAGCTCCTGCAAAGGTATTTAGGCATGATGTGACATTTAGACTACACCAATTACATAAATTGCACAAACGGCAAGTTTAAGAGCGCATTCACAACAGATGATCCTCGGATCTACTGGTCTGGGGATCAAATATATGAAAGCAAGACTGCCTTATCCCTTAAGGATCTCCCCTCCTCCACACACACCTGCCCTGCAGAAGCTGAAATTTAATCTGAGAGCGGGGAGACCATTAAAGGATTAGATAGTCTTGCTTTCATGTAGGGTCTGCCATATTTGATCCATGGACCAGTAGATCCGAGGATCATCTGCTCTGAATGTGACCTAACTTGTCATTTTCATCTATGCTTCTTATTATTGCATTTGGAGATATTTCCATTGTACCAGGTACATGTAGTAGTATGTGCTTTAGAATTGTGAAATTGTAATTTTAAGGAATCTTCATAATGGAGCATATATATATATATAGGTAATTTTGTGCTGCTTCAAATGTAGTTGTTAGTATGAAAAAGATCTGAAAACCCCACTGTTTATTTTGCAAATGGGAAAGCTTCACTTGTTTGCTGTAATACACTGGCAGATAAAAAAGAAATTTGGTAGGGTGAGAGAGGGGTCATTTCTTGGCAGAAATCCAGTTATGTAATAGTCGTTTGTGATCAGCACTTCTTATGCCCCCCCCCC
>NW_019774283.1:0-12986 GCF_001039355.2 Lingula anatina
CTCGTACAGGGAAAAACAATTTTACTTTCAATGTATATATATAACAATGATTATATATCAGTTGGGTATTTTTTTAACACCATAATATTTTTTTTACTTTTGATGTGTTTCCTGGTGTGTTTCCAGGAATTTATTTAGAAATACACCTGCAATTCGCGTGTTAAAAGGATATATTGAACACTGGAGGATTTTGTCATCTTGTTACGTAGGTTGGTATCTACTCCAAGTGACAAATCTAAAAATAAACAAATTTTCACTACATTATCATCAATGTCTTGGGTGAGCTTAATTTTCTAGGTTTATAATCAAATGCTTTCTATATTTTTTTTTTTTGCGTGAGCTTTATCGAGGCTCCAGTGACTGCTGAAACCTCAGACTTTCAAATGCACAATGCGACAGAATTTAAAGGTCAAAATACCTCATGCGGTTAACATCTCATGTGCATGTAATAAGATGAAGCCTTCCTAGAACTGGCAAGCCAGTTGTTAGTTTTTAAAGTGAAGTATAGGGGGCACTACAGTAGCAGTAGCATTTATGCAGTGGAAGTTAATCAGAAATTGTGCAATACTGTGTGAAACATGGAAGCTAATTAATAACAAGAACAATTATATGGTAAATACATGACATGGCAGCAATTACTTAAGTTAAGTGAGTGTTATGAATTTTTTATGAACAGCTATTGAAGACATTTTTATGTAAATATTAAGACCAATTTTTGGGCTTTGGTTCCAACCTGATCTGTCACAAAATCAGCTACCAAACTTTATGATACCCTTACGCACTAGAAATGTATTTTTATATTTTAAAACTAGTGTACTATTATTTATTTTCTATCATTTAATATTGCTTCATGGCATGTTCTGAAAATTTGTGAAATCATCATTTATTGATGACTTAATTTTCAAATTATCCAAACATGCTCTAGGTTCAAATGTTTTTTTTTTCCAGTAACTTAAACCTCCCTCCCCCCCACTACCAACAAAATCCTTACCACAAGTACACTTAACCCCATGGTCTAATACTAACGTGACCCCTTCAACTTGATCTCTATTCAATGGTCAGTGGAATAATGTAATGGAGGCACCAAATACTTTAGTTTGGCAAGTTACTGGGGATTTCTAGGTGAAAAACAAGAAAATTGGTTCCCGGAGGCTTAAGATTGTGGTATCTCAAATTATTGAGGACTGGGATAATGTTTGATGTACAAAAAGGCCTGATGTCTTTGGCAAATTTCCGACTTCTTTTCATAACTATTACAACTACTACTTGTAGTTTTACCACAATCAGGCACTCATAACTCTCTTTTAAGCTATCAATGACCATCATATTATCAACTAACAAAATCAAAATGACCCACCAAATAGGATTAAAATCATTTTTTTTTCTCATTGGCTAAAGCCAGGGTTTAAGCTTTTGTGCAAGCCTTTACGCTAAATGAAAAGTGAGATGCATTTCTTTAGTTTCAATTTATAAGAATGCACCTTTCGCAGAGGAGGGGGAATTCCCTTACTTGAGGATAAAGTTTCTGTAGACTAATTGGAAACAAATCAGAAAGATTTGAAACAAAAGTTCTTGAAATAAGGACATTTCAATGGCATTTTTAAAGCAATAAGACCCAAGGAAACATTTCGTGTTAAACGTGGGCAGATCATACCCAAAGGACTCGATGGTGCAATTACATACTAAGAAAGCTTATGTCAATTTTCATTTAGCAAGCTTTTATTTTCCTTTTCATCTCATTCCAGATATCAAAAAGTCAGCGGAATGATGCAGTTTCCCCATGTTAAGGATATTAAATACCAACTTAAAATATTTTAAAATCAGTCACGATCAGACCAGAACTATGGAGACACGTGGCTGCATCCCAAGTACTCTAATCTACTAAAACTCCATTTAGGACCCACTTTCAATCCATATCAGTTCTAGTCTGAACATGGGCTAAAACAAACAGCATTTCCTACAAACTCCAATCTCCCCTATACCTCCCTTTACATTCCAATCATTTCATTTAACTTTGCCATTCATGATCTTCGTCACGTCGGGTTGTTTTCTTTTTTTATAGCGCAAAAACATCTTTATCTTTTCCCATTATGTATGACCTCGGCACCATGAAAACTACTCCCATGTGACCAAAAACTTGCGGTATGTTTCTTTCAATGCCTATTTAGCGGTGATATATGGGGGGACCATGCATATACTATAGAGGACAAATGCATAATTCATCATAATATATTTTACAAGCAGATAAAAAAGTCAGGGGGGAGCGTTTTGTCATGTGTACTTTACATGAAGGAAAGTGATTGATGGAATGCATTTACTTGTGGCTGCCCAAACTATTCTGTGTGTGTGTGTGTGTATGTGTGTGTGAGAGAGAGAGAGAGAGAGAGAGAGAGAGAGAGAGAAAGAGAGGGAGAGAAAGAGAGAGTGAAAGAAAGAGAGAGAGAGAGAGAGATCAGAGAGTGTAAGATAGAAAAAGAGACCGTGTGTGTGTGTGTGTGTGTGTGTGTGTGTGTGTGTGTGTGCGTGTGTGTGTGCATGCAAGAGAGATAGACAGAGAGAGAATTCATCACTATCTTCAAATAGATATCAAATGATCAATTCAACTCAAACAGAATGACAGAAAAACAAGATATGCTGAGATGCAAAATTCAGGACATCAAGTGACATATGTTAGACAAGATAAGTAGATCATACGATTTCTCTTATCACAATTATCAACTATTGTAACATTCAACAACAATTCCCAATGTACTGAACAACAGATATAACTCAGTGAATCAATTAATAATCATGTCAACACTCACAAAAAAGTGTGATAAACCAAACAAAACAATACAGTAATCAAAAATATACAACAATGAAAATTTTTACTATCACTGCATGCTGGATCAGACACCCAACATGTGAGCTAGGAAAATGCATTTTTTGCTGTAGAAAATGTTTAAATACATTTATCCTTGATAACACATCAGTAAGGGCAATTAACAACCTAAATTTGACTTTATGGGAAAAAAATTGTCACTTGCAGAAGCCAAGCTCTGTGACCTTGATATTTGCTCTGCTTTGTTTTATGTAGAAATTATACCCACTGTTTTTTCATCGCAAATGTTTACTTATGTTTATTTACTGATATTTTCCATCACAAATATTTAATTATCTTTCTATACATTAAGATTTGAAGTAATTTCTATCTAGGTTTGAGTGTTAATTTATGATCATATAAAATATACACTCGGTAATATACACTAATATGTTGAAAATACTAGAAAAGCACTCTGAGAGCGCAGACCTCCGCCAAGGCAGAGATTTTTGATTATTATTGATTATTGATTGATTATTGATCCGGATCACCACCAAAAACTAATCACTTCTAAGTTAACCTATTTTCCACCTACCCTGAGGTTATGTTGATGACAAACAGACAGACAGACAGACAAACAGGGGTGAAAACATAACCTCCTTGGCAGAGGTAAAAATAATGCCTTAANAAACATAAAAATGAATAAGGTATCTTACAAATAATCAACATATCAAAGGTGATCTGCATTTAAAATATTAGAAACCACTGAAATGTGAGATGCAGTGAGAATTTTTTCTTAGGAAGTGTAAAAAGAAAATGGGGAACACACTTAGTTTGGGGAAATTTTTGTGTCAATTACAGTTTGGCTCTATTTGTAATAAAATTCAGAATAGCAAAAAATTGGAATAATTCTAAACTTGAGATAACACACTAAGACCCCATTCCCTAGGCACCATCGGTCTATGTGGATCGTATTAACTCTGTTATGCTGATTGCACTTAGCAAGAGTCCCCACAGACTTGGATCAATCCATGTAGACTGATAATGTTCTGTGGGAATTGGGCCTTTTATTTATCTATTTTTCCTACCTTTTAAATTCCAATCTCTGCAAAATACTCAAGTCCTCCTCTTGCTTTTTCTTCACTCTTGTGGTGGCGTACATACAGTACACGATTGCAGTCAATATGGCGGATATTATCCCAGTTACCAAAAAGACGGGGATTGAGGATTTTGGAGGAGCTCCCCACACTTGTACAGCAAATTTGGTCCGCAGGTCGCAAAAACTGTGGGATAAGATAAAAGATGCAGAAATAAAATGAACACATTTGTAAGTAAAAATACAGTTATATAGCATATCATTTGTTATACAAATTAACATAAGTGCAAATAAAAAACAGTTAAAAAAGCACAAAGTTGATTTTTTCAAAATATTTTTGTCACTAAATTTATCTTTACCCCCCAGCTGATTCGGGAAATATTTAAACATTTCATGATAAATCAAAGCGTGAAATAAGTTATTAATATACAGGTAACAATAAGTGCAACTACCTGTGGTCCTTGCTGAGCACTATCACTTCAAATATGTAGACCAAGTTTAGACTCTTCCAGGAGACTTTGTTGTCTCCGGAGCCTCCCAAGATTTCATACTGGTCCTCATCTGATGGAGAGTATGTAGAAGTACTGAAAATGAAAGTGAAAGCAGATATACTGAAACTGAAAGTAGATATACTGAAAGTGAAAGTGAGCATTCCAGAATTATAAACAATGTAAATACTTCATTTTCTACAAAGATGTTTAACTTAAACCATTCTTTGTATCAGCCTAAAACAACTTAATTGAAAGAAAACTTACAAGTGACAAAAAGCTCAGTAAAGAATATGATGTTTTAAAATTACACTAAAAATACGGAGTCCAATTACACACACACACACACACACACATTGATAATACAATACTAGGTAACATTTCTCTTTGAAAAACTACCTGAAAAAATGTTATGCAAAATTATTCTATTATATTGTAAAAAATTATCAGAAAATAAAACACTACTCTGGCAGACTGTGTTGTCACACTGAAAATGAAAGTAATTTGAAATTGCTCTGATAATATTATCCAAAGTCATGAAGTGAAAGTTAAGCAAAGAGCAACAATCCCCTCTCAACAAGAAACAGGTAAGAATAACCAACTGACAAAAAAGGTTTTATAAACTGAAATTTAGCCCAAATAAGTATAATGGTTCATATAACAAACTCGATCCATTTGAAAATAAAACATTAAATAAAGTTGAAAAGAACACGAACTTTTGCAGTCATAACTGAAGCATTGAAAAGAAACCTTTAATATATTCCAGCAAAGCATTTCTTCAGCTGTGTAATACATTAAAAGTTCAACTTACAGTAGCAATTTCATTATAATTGTACATTAAAACTAACAATTATTTCATCATATTACTGGAATATGGAGTTATTACAACAGAAAAACTTCTTGGATAAAAAAACTACAGCGGTGATTGCAATGTTCTGTTTCCAGGCACAATTCTGACCACAAGATTCTCTTTAACTAAATACATCCCGACCCAAACTTAACACCATTCACATACAATGGTGTTTGGACTGTTGCAGCAGAGGTCACATTGGTTTGTGACCTTGGCAAACGTCCACATCTGTGACTTGGGGGTGTCGCTGTTGTGGCCGTACCTAAATCGTCATTTTCTGTGCCACGCACAGAGGGCACTTTACAACTCTCATAATTCTGAAAACATGAGTTTAAGAAAAATCAATTATCCTTTTTTGTTTTTATAACCTGCTTGTTGTTGAAAAAAATAATGCTAAAACAGATATATGTTTTTTCACCAAGTGCATCCAGTTTTTGGTAGTATTCAGATTCAGACATTGTAGCTTTATTGTCTGATATGCCTCTTCTAGCAATGAAAGGGTAACTAAGACGAGCACACTCAATAGTTCACTGCCTGAGGGGGCCTATTAGACATTTCAGCTAATTTAAGCTAATTTCATAAACTACACTTAAGCAAAAATCCCTACAAAGTTGGATCAATCCAGCTGGTACAATATGTCTGAATATGAATGTTCTATAAAACCAACACAACCATCTGTTTTTTTTTTTCTAAAAAATAAGTCCTTTTCTTATCATCCTTGGTAGGTTTTAACTTATTCTCTTTTTAATTTACTTATTTTTCACTTTTTCGACTTATTCCTTTCCAAAGAAACATATTTGAATTAAAAAAAAAAAAATCCCAGCTTCAAAGATCACCACTTTGCCTCAAACATCTGAAAGATCAATATTAACCCCATAGGATCCAGTTAATGCTGACCCATAAAGCTCTGCTGTGCCCAATTAATTCTGTGAGCTAGCCTTGAAAAGCCGGGTCACCTCAGTAAATTGGTCATAATTTATTTGTTTGCCTTTATTACCCATACAAAGTATACATTTTTAAAAAGCCAATATTTCAAGCTAAATGAAAATAGAATTACATTTAAATTTAACATGCAGTATCAAAAGTTATAGCTGGTTAAAAACTACATTTTCATTTGGTAATGGGTAAAATAAAACAAAGTTGATTTATCTTATGCACATCATTTTTTTATTTTTACATACATTTGCCTGAAAATTCACAGGGATGATGTCAACTATAGTAACTTTCAATCCAGGAAATTTCAGCAATTTATCTCTATCAATTTTCAAGTTATGATCGTTTTGCTATCAGGTATACCAGCTTTTCAGCTCACCTGAACATCGTGGCCAGAGCTGAATAGAAGTCAATTTTTACACCATCTATGACAAAAACATCTTTAAAACTTATATCATGAATAAAGGAATATCATCCCCACTGTCTATATCACTGTCATTCGAAAACACCTTATCAGTGTCGCAGTTTTCAATCATTTCAATAACAGTATTCATTCGCAGGCCCCTTCCGTAGTGAGAAGTCACCATTTTGATTTTACTTTCACCAGCTAGGTCTCGCTCATATATATTTCTATCGTCCTTTATATCATAAATAAATGAATATCAACGCCACTGTCTATGTTACTGTCACACGAAAACTTCTCTTCAAAGTCCAGATTTTCAATCATTTCAATAACAGTATCCCTTCGCAGGTCCCTACCGTAGCGAGGAGCCGCCATCTTGATTTTACTTTCTCCAACTAAGTCTTGAAAATCGCCGTTTTCTCGCTAATATATATTTCTATCGCCTTTAAAAATGGTGGCAATGAGAGACAAGAAACATACCCGGATGTTAAACTATATATCATTTTATGACTCACGATACAAAAGAGTACAGAAGACGATCTTTCCAAGATACGCACATATGCGGTTCTGGGCGTTTGGGGTAAGCGATAATTGAACCGCACATATGCGGTGACGGGCTCTATGGGGTTAATATATCATTTTATAACATATTGCCATCTTGTTGCTTGCTGTATACTCTTTCATTCTATAATCATATTTGTATATACATTTCAGAGAAAAAAAACATCTAGGGTAACAAAATCACTGATTTTCCTTTTAGAAAACTCACCATCTTAGTCCAAGCAATTGAAGGGTCAATGTGTCCCAGCTCCCTTTGTTGTTTCAACAACATGGCTGCCCATGTCTGCGGAGTTTTGTCACAGCCTGCATCCTTGATTTTCTTGGTGTAGGAATATGTCTTCATCCCATGTATTTCGTACATGATAAAGTCGTCGTGGATGTCTTCTAGGAAGGTATCTCCCTGCCAACTGAAGTTGATAAAAATCATATAAATATTGGTAGGACATATAAAATATATCTAAAGATTTTGAAAAGACAAATTAGATTTAAAAAGTGTAAAGTCCATCAAAATTCAATACATTTTCACTCTATAAACTTAGCCACGGCACTGCCTCTGGTACATACAAGTTTTGTCATCTCAACAGCTTTCATATGTGCATGGTTTTCCATTTAATATTTAATCTGGTGATTTTTTCAATGTGCATTTTATGTGTTTGATACTACAGTAATGGTATAACATTTATGTGGTGTTAGAGTCCATAAATTGGATGATTTTGTAATATCTATCTTAACATTTTTTTTCTAGTGTCGTCCCTCGACCGGTTGAATTGAGCCAAGATTTACTGTGCACCTGCAGGGAAGACGACGAGTGGAGAGGCGTAAAAGAGGCGGAGAGGCCATTACAGGGTTAAGCGGTCTTCCTTTTATGTAGGTCCGCCATATTTAGGCCGTGGACCAGTTAACACACGGCGCTTCTCATTCTGAATGACCTCTTACAGCTGTATTTCTGGCTTGAAGATGAAATCTTTATTTTAACAACTCTTAATTCTAGTGATCAACATTTTTTGTTGCCAGCCAATTTTTGAAGTGTCTCAAATGCCTTTTAAACTACTCCATTCCATCTATCTCAAACCTTGGTTTGAGCAGAAAACACTGTATTGGGAGGTTAAAATCTTACAGCTGCATTTCTGGCTTGAAGAGGGAGTTGTGGTAGGAGCTGATAGGACACCCTAAAAGCTGGTAGTCATATTTGATCTCAAGGTCAGCGGTTGCCTCCCCGTCAAATTTGCCACGCATCATTGTCGGATCAATGGTGAATCTGCAAGAAAAAATACTTATATGTAATTTACAGCCATACCCCCATAAAAGATCTCTCTCTTTTTCTCTTCTCTCTCTCTGTAGTAAGTTTATCAACTTTTTCCTACTGATTTAATTTACAAGTCTCATTTCCATAAGTTACCTACATAATATGCCTTAGGAGCATAAATGGTATATGCCAATAGAAATTCTTCTTTTTTTTTTTTCAAATGTTTAATAGTGTTTTTAAACAAGGTGAGTCAAGTAGCACATGGTAATCAAGCATATAAAATTACAATTTATCTCCCCCTAATATATATATATATATATATAATTTGTTGTGATATATAGTTATGAAGTGACCCTCCCCCTTTTCCGTCTCATTCTATCCCAGCTATGACACTCACTTAGGTATTGTGTAGGTAAAGTTCTTCATCACATCACACTCAGAGTTGTACCCAGGTGGCCTGGAAGATAACACAACATCAAACACGCTGATATGAGCACAAAGATCTTCTATGTTCATATATCTCAGTTAATGAGGTTAAGCTGCAGATTTCCTATGAAACATTAATTGAAGTCAATATCTGCACTTGTACTTTTGAACTAAGATATGAGTAAAAGACTTTATAATTATGTATTACATTGTATGGGTACTGAGATATTACCCCCCCCCCCAATCCTCTCTTGTCTCTCACTTGGACATCTGTTTTGCCCCTATATCTTGCCCAAGCTGACAAATATTTACCCCTGGATTATTACATGTATATTTACAGACACCATTGAAATAATAATAATCATATTTTTATGTAGTTAATATAAATTTATAAGTATAAAATATATGTCAGAAATCTGAATACTGACAGAGCTTTTTAAGGTATTCAAATTCTCATGTACATTCTGTTACCTTTGGATCACTATATTCACAGGCACCAGTGGCATGTAGTATGGGAAATTGGCACATTTAGCATGTATGCACTGGAATCACAGTTTGTTTTCAATAGGTTACAGATTACAAATTATAAAAAAAAATTAAATAAAAAAATACTCACAACTTAATCCGGACATGTTTTCCTGGGGGACACCCAACACTGACGTGACCAACCTGAAATTTATTTTTAAAAATTATTTTACAAATGTTACAGTCTTCAAAGGCAGATTAAAAGAATATCTGCCCTAGCCCCCATTTTACAAAAAAACTTTAATTAATTCATTTATTTCCAACCTAAGGAAAACATAGGTCCAAAGAATAATGTTTATAATAGCATTTATAATATCAGTGCCCCTTTGTATTTTGATTCCCCCTTTCAAAATAATAAATAAATAAATAAAAAATAAATAAATTCGACTTATAATGTTGCTTATTGTTGGCTGCTTATGGTGTCATGATGAGTAAATAAGTGACTTTTGCTTACTTGCAATGGATTTTTGCTGCACACCAAACTTCTCTCTGAAGCTGTCACCCTCATATTTGTAACTCCAATCTCTTCATAACTATAAATATATTTTTTTTCAAAAACATACTAATTCTAAACAAACAAAAAAAAAAAAAATCACTTTTATTAGTCACTAACAAGCATACTAAATCTGAAACAGTTGAGCTAACATAATGGGATAGCTCCAATTATATAAAGTATTATAACTCTAGTCATTTATGAGTGTTTGCTGGGACCTGCTCACAACCAATTTGATCCGTGGACTAAATGATTTAAATATGGTTTTCCCACTTGAAAACTTGCCACATAATCCCTCCTGTGAATTCATTAGGGGATAACACAACAAGCTTTCAAGTGGGTAAGCCATATGTGCACAGTGGATCAATAAGACCACAGATCAACTTTGGTCCTGAAAAGACCCTTAGACCAACAAATACATACAACCAAGACCAACAAACAAATATAAAATATCAACTCGCATGGTGTTAAGAATACCCCTCACCTTACATCACTTGAAGCCATGCATTTCTGATTCAATGAAGTAACCTAAAATAAAATAGAATAAGACGTTGAGGTAGTTGACTTATAAACCATTTAATTAAGCTCCATAATAACCTACCATAATATACCATCATTTGATTATTCTTTAAATGACATTTTACACAACAATATTTTCAATATGTTTTTTATAAAAGTCACACACACACACACACGGCTATATTCTCACCAGAGTTCTTGGAGACAGTCCACTAGCTGCTGATGGAGAGTTGACGTATCTTGATACAGTTTGTAACAAATGAGGGTTGGACATACTTAACTGAAATATTATAATTCCACAATAAATCTTTACAAGTATAATTCTAATATTGCTTCACTAGCTCCAAGAAATACATGTGCACATTTGTGCAGGCATTATTATAATATTAATAATATTTTCAAAATTATAAGTGGGATCATTTAGCCTGGAGTCAAAAAGTCAAAGATCAGTAGACTAGTCCAATAAGTGTTTTTCTTAAGCACTAACACTTTGTAAATAAATAAAATCACCAATAATTGGTTCTGTACTCCCGGCTGTGGTATAAGATTCACAGTTATCTGTGTCTTGGTGTTGATGTCAATATAGATGGTTTTGCCTTGAAAATCAGCCCCTAGAGCTTGATACTGAAAAGAAAAGACCAACATTATTAGAAAATTTGAAAAAAAAGCACAAAATATTTGGCTGATCTGAGGATTTTTTTTTTCATTTCATGCAAATTTATTGTCTTATGTTGCCTGATAATCTAGGAAACTATTCTTAATTTTTTTCAAATTACAGGCAAAGTGGTGTTCAATCCCTAAGCACTGCATATATATAGAACCTTGTTTTTGAATTAGTAGGAGAAAGTTCCCCATTTATGAAGAGTCATCCAATTAAAAAAGTGCAATTATCAATGAAAAGAAAGTGTACTTAGTATGCCATATACACTGCGACACAATAGAAAAAAAAAAAAAAAAATCCAGTCCAGCCAACACAGGAAACAGCCATTTGCACAAAAACAGGCAGGTATATAGAAGTTAAACATAATACTACGTAATTAATATTGTCGATGCAACGTAGCAAGTGGCACAACTTGTTTTTCATTGGATCATCCACTATGTTACTTGCTTATCGTTGGGTCGTCTGCCATATTGGCTAATGCCCCTTCTTGGCAATACGACAGATGACCTGAGTTCACAAATGACCATTTCCCGTATTTATACTTGGGACTGGACTTTCATGTGTATTGCGGTGTATTCTGCATTTTAATTAGACCCATGAAAACATTTTAAATAACAAACAAATCAACAAACCTGGCACTTTGTCAAGGGAGGTTCTATAGCCCTGAGATGCTGCTGCAGGTCTATCTCCCTCTTCTTCAGCCATAATTTCCTTCTGGGGTCAGTTCTGTCATCGTAAAATTCAATGAAATCTCCATCAGCTGAGAAAAGAAGGACAGAGGTGTCTCTCAAAGGAGTCTCCAGGTTGTAGATCTGAAACAAAGGTGATAAATGGAAGCAGAAAATTTTTGTAAATGACATATAAAGAAATGGAATAAAACAACAATAATGTGAAATAAAGTAAAAATATACACAATCCTCCCGGGGGGATGGGAAGTGGGGGTGGAGGGGGGGCTGGAAGAACAGACAAAATATAAAAAATATAATTTTCACAGGCATTTCTCAATATTATCAATATCAAATAATTTACTATGACTCTCTAAAACTCCACTTATCATATTTATTAGACACATTTGTTATTGTAAATGAATTCATAATGTAAAATTTGAGTTCAAATTTTGAAAGAATTAACAGAGCATTTCACCCCATACCTCTACTGCATCAGCTCTGTGCCCCTCTCTGCCATAGAACAGTCTGTTTTCTGTTGTCACGGCAGCAAATTCCCCATCTGGACCTTCAAAAACATTGTCCAAACTTGTAGGGAAGAGACTCTATTTTGTTTAGTATGCATATATATAGTTAAAATCATGAAAATAGCTTCAATGAATCATATAAAGTAAGTCAAATTTTCAAAACAAAACTGTATTAATATTCAGTGTGCATATTTTCATCGCCCCGTAAATATTTTCCTACAATAAAGTTTTTGGCATAGACTGCTGCATATAAGCAGAATTAATCATTTATCCTTTTGCTCTTTAAACATATTTTAATAAGTTCTGAATAACGATATGAAATATACCAGTTATGATTTGTCGAAAGGTTTCCCCAGAGGAAAGAAAGCTGGTTTCGTTCCATCTAATGGTACTGTAGAGATGAACTGGTAACACAGTCTGCCCTGAAACAATAGAAGAAGGAACACGGTAAAATGACTCAATCTTTTCAATGGCGAAGAATTGTGAATTTCACAGATACTGTAAATTTTTATATCATAATTTCTTAAAATAAGAGCATTCCTACTGAGTGGTGACAACAAAACTGAAAAGCAGAATACCTTATAGTTCTATTTTATGAATTAAAAGCACCACAAATGCTATAAAAAATATTTATTAGGACAAAACCCACTGATTAATCTGCCAAAGCATTATTGTTTATTTACAGTGATAACTTAGAAAAAAAAGACACTGTATAAGGCACATATACAGACATAAAACAAAGCAATTTAGAGATACAGGTGACTTCTGGATTATTGCCATCCAAATACAATCA
>NW_019774284.1:0-12960 GCF_001039355.2 Lingula anatina
TTGAAACTGTAATCTTATTGAAGGGGTGGATTGAGACCATCTTCTGGGTCTTCTGGAAGACAGGTTATTAAGTTTATATTGACTAGTATCTATTTTTTTCTGTTGGAAGACCATCAAAATGGAGGATGGATCAACATAGATACTTTGGAATACTGTCAGAAAATATCTCAGGGTCCGCTCCTGTTATTGAACATGTTACCTGTTGTGCATGATTAAAATTCAGTGTTGACTGACAGTGCTATTATAAGCATTATTTATTATTGCATCAAAATTGACAAAATGACCTTTTTTTGCATCTTTATTTTCTGTTTTTTGTCTGTACATTTGACAGCTTTGCTGCCTTGTTTCCACATAAGAGCCTATAGCATAGTGCTTGTTAAAGGTGTGCCCACGTTTCATTGCCAGAAATAAAGTTCCTTTAACATGTGAAATGATGTAATTTAAGTCATTGACATGTATTTGTTATGTATTATTATTTGAATTTTACAGCACCAAGTCGTCCTTACAACCTTGAGATAACTTCAACAACTACATCCATCAAATTGAGTTGGGATGTAGGTGAAGGTGTCGTAGGTGGATTCTATGTTGTAGTGAACATATTGCATGGTGCTATAGTTTTTCAAGAGTTCACTAATAACAAAACAAAGACAATAACAAGTTTGGAACCAGGCATGACTTACAATGTCTCAGTAATTGCAACTAGCAGGAGCAAGGCTAAAAATAGCACAGAATTTGAAATTGTCTATACAGGTAATTTTTGCATTTTCTAATCAAATAACATGGTATTAGAATGCTTGTGATAAGGTAAACAATATTTTTACCAATTATATTTTTATATACATAATGAAATTTCTTAAGTGGAATTTTTCTTGTAAGAAATATCCCTTTGCAAATTATGACTTATGTACGAATCGTTACCAGTGACTGCGAGCAGTGCATCATTTTTAGAAGAAAATTCTTAATAGTGTTAAAATAATTGTACCACCAGCGTAGGTGCTAGTGATACACATGGTTTTAGTCCCGACCCGCATGTTCTGCCGGCTCCTCTGACTCTGCCGCCATGTCACCGTTACCACTTCTCCTCCTACACTACATGGGCCTGCGCACCCATCTCTTGGGTTTAGGTCATGTATAATCACAACTCCCTCCACATAAAATTTGGGCTTCATCAGTGCTGGGATCTAGGTGTGGCTGTACTGAACGTACTAAATGGTAGAAAGCTTTCACTCACTATCGTTCACTTACGCGCTCACTTACACAAGTAACCTTTCACTCTCACGATCGATCCCAGATTCGTATGTCTAAAACTTCACGTAAGTGTGTGCGCCAGAAACCAAGTCAACCACAAGGATAAATCAACGTAACGCTGCTTTATTAAACAACTGACCACGATTTGTAATAAGAACGATCTTTTATACCAGTTTTCTTTATCAGGATGATCTTAGGTGGATTTTCTGCTGCAGGACGAGTGTCCAATCAGCGCCTTAAGTTAATGAAGTCTATTTACGTAATTAGGTCATCGGGAGCGTCTCTTGATCCACGTGCGCTCCCGACATATTCCTTCATTTTTTCCCGAAAAAAAAAATATGATAAGATTTTTTTTTTTTTTTATTTAACGTGATATTTACAAAATATTATATATAATTTTCGATACTCTTAAATATATTAATCTTAAATTAAAACAGTAAAACTTATTATTTAAAAGTCTATATTCATTCCGGCGCTGGCTTCGTGGATTCTTCCTTCTTCTTGTTGCATGGGTCCTGCAGGGTCTGCTAATGAGGGCCCAGGATGATCCGCAGATCTTTGAGGGATTATTTAGTTCCCTCAGGGCGTCCTGATGCCCTTATCCTTGCTGGGCAAGCCCAACAAGGTTTTGCCGGTTTAGTCGCCGACGGCTCGACCATGGACAGGTAGTACCGTTTTTACATGGTTAACGGTAGCAGATAACTGACCTGACTGTGCGTAATCAAAACATAGAAAACGCACGAAAACGTTTTAAAAAGGCCCTCTCCGCTGGTCTCTCTCCTAGGTTCGAAGTGTCGAAGTCCCTTCCCAGGATCGTAGTGTCGAAGTCCCTTCCCAGGATCGTAGTGTCGAAGTCCCTTCCCAGGATCGTAGTGTCGAAGATATGTTCCCATGGACAGTGTCGGAGCCTCTTCTCGGATCGTAGTGTCGGAGATCTGCACACTGAAAGAGACCCCATTACCCAAAGTCCATGCCCCAGTGATAGATGTGCAAAAGAAAATCACCTGCACCCGAAGACCATGCACCAGTTGGAGAAAGAAGACACCACCACTTATAATATTGCAATAAATCCCATCATATACCGACACACATAAAATTCAAAACAGGTTAATTTACCCATGCGCATACATATAATTAAAATCTGATATGGTTAAACTTCCAATGGGATTTCTGCCTCTCCTATATAGAGAAAAAAAAACTGATCATTAGTTTTAAAAAAAAAACATAGATATACATTAACCTTTGCAATGCACAAGATAAAATCCGCACTAACGCCTCTTAAAACAAGGAACAAACCTATCATCCAACTGACCCGCATGTCTTGCTAGATCGAATCGGATAGGATAGTTTGAAACTTGCGGGACGTTATACATAATCTACTGAAGAGAACAATATTTATGTGACATATATATCCGTGTGTGGGTTTTAATCTTACTACTAAGTCTCTGCTTGGATCGCATCCACACAGGTGATGTGCAAGCTGGGGAATTCGCAGTCTAATCCTGAAATTTGAAATCTTTATCATATAGTGAACGCAGAGGCTCAATCGAGTCCTGCGTTCTGACAATTAACGGCGTAACTGTATCTTGCTGAATATTATACGAAACAGATGGTCTTCCCCCTGGAATCCTGACTTCTGCATGTTGATTGCGCCTTTTCTTTTTCTGTAAAATGAATTTTCGACACATTATCATTCCATAATTTTTTAGACAAAAGATTCCTATGCCTAACACTAATAAAAACAAAGCTAAAGTACCCAGGTAGCCCCATACGTTTTGCTTATCCGGTATAAAATTTTCCCAATAATTTTCATTTTCCCATTTAATTTGTTTTAAAGGCACAATCGACTGTAATGCTAAATCCTTTTGGTCAAATTTCTTTAATAACTTTAAGGCGTCCCCTTCCCGAATAGTCTCTGTTAAATTAAGTCCCTTACTGAAATTAAGCTGCACCGAATGAATTGTAATTTTCCCAATTTGGTGGATAATTCCCGGTAGAATATAATTGTCGCCTTGGATTTCACAACCATTATCTACATTAATCAAATATGTCCCTGCTTGAATTTTAACCGATTTCTCCGCCGAATTGTCGCACCTAGTATATAAAGTTTCTCCCCAGCTCACTATCACATATTGTCCTGGACTCAATTCCCTGGCATACCCTTTATCTAAGCTCTTACTTATCAGCACTTTGCAAGCCTCCCTGTGTTTTTCGTCTCCCGTGACTATTGCTCTTTCACATTTACTACTCGACTTATATAAAGGCCCTGACGTACAGACTACTGGGTTTTCCCCTATACATGACTCTGGAAAGAAAATTTGACCTGATCTCGGATTTAAACCTATCATTTCCTTCTGAATTTGGATATGAGCTGAAAGTCCACTGGAATTATATGGCACTGGGAACGTCAATACGTGGTGAAGCCAAAAATTTACGTTGCTAACTAATGGTAAATCTACTCTGTATATCAGCGTGCTTTTATCGTGTAAAGGAGAAACAGACAAGAACCTATAGTACCACATTAAATCTCCAACTTGTTCTAAATGCCTACCTCTCATGGCTGTAGCTAAGATGTGTCTAAGTTTGTTGGGGGGCAATAATACATCCGTAAGTCTGCCTAATTCTAGTGACGTCCTTTGTTTATTAAATCTTTCAAGTACTGATGTTTGTTGGTCAATTAGCCGTTCGAAATTTGTTACCGCTCTTTCGATATTAAACGAGACCATTAATTTTGTTAAATTTTCTTGAGTAGTGTTAAGTCCACGGATGAGTGTGTTCATACGATTAAACACGCTTTCTTGGAGATAATGCTGGATGGAATTTAAGTGCTTTATGTTGGTGTTTAGGGTATCTACCGTTTTATTCACGACTGAAGTTAAAATGTTTACGCGATGAGCAATTTCGCGAGATTCTTTACGCGTCTCTTTCACCAGCTGACGGCACTGTTCTACGCTTTTATCTGTACTCACCCCGAACAGAAAATTGGCGGCAGTCCCCACAAAATCAAAAAGACCCCGTCTAGACCTGGAAGATGGGCCCTTATCTTCCTGGTCCCTTTCCATAGGCACCTTTAACGGGCTAAAGAAAGTTTGCTGGGCATCTTCTAGATAATGAAAGAGATTTAGACTACCCTCCAACCTCTGTCGCCATTGCTGTCCTTCGTTAACCGTAACGAATTTTTCCCTTTTGGCCCAATTCACTTCGTTCATTATATCTACAAACTTACCTCTAATAGTGACATTGTCCCATTGGGGTTTTTCAATAGTCACTAGGACAGTCCACTGAGCCTTCATGACTTTCAATGGCTGCCGTTCCATGAGGAGGACTCCGTCCGTTAACTTTTGTAACTCCCCGTAGGCTCCCGAAGAGAACAAAAAGATTAACAAAGTTAGTAGGAACTTACCTGCTAACTTACCTAGTGGGAGACGTCCATCTCCACTTCCTGTGCCACATCCTCGTGGTCTACAGCCTGTGCCACATCCTCGTGGTCTACAGAACCGTCCTCCATTTCCTCTGCCGCTTCCTCGTGGCAGGTATTGCCTTCTTGCTCTGTCGCTTCCTCGCGACGGGCTTTCTTCTTTGGTTGCTCGTGAACCAAATCCTCTGCTGTTTGCATACATCTTTTTCTGTGTCTAGTGAAGTGTGAATGTTGGGGTACGGTGGCTGCCTGTATGCGCCTTTTCCTGTACCTGGTGTTGTGAGTGTGTGTAGGCACTGTGTTTCGCTTTGATGCTACTGGAGCTTCCCACTCGTGAACTGATTCAGTGTCTGAGTTGTCAGTGTCTGAGTTGTCGGAAACACTTACTGTACCACCTACCTTGTCCTTCGCAGGTCTGGCTGCTTGGTCAGCAACTCTGTCCTCAGCTGCTAACTGCCCCTGCCTTGCGTTTGGAGTCCTTTTTAACACCCTCGGACGTCTGGCCCTCGGTGCTATGCCATCCCATGCAACACCTCTATCAACCAAACGTATCTTATCTCTATTAACTACTCTGGTCTTACCTGTCTGTTGGTTAATTAGCCAGAATACATTATTTCTATGGCGCGTCACTGTCCATTGGGGGTCCCACTTTGATCCAAATGTAATATTATCAGGTGCATATATGATCACACTATCACCCACCTCAATCTTGTTCGCGTTTGCCTTTGCGTCATACCGTCTTTTGTTTTCTAATCGGCCTGCTTGTAAATTGTCGCGCGCGGTGATCAGGGCATCTGATAAGTCACTTAAACGGCCTTTTAGCGCGAGGGGGTCATTAGACACGTTTAAGGTTGTTGACAGCGGCATTCGCGGTCTCCTTCCGTACACTAAGAAGAATGGGGTAAAATTTGTGGCCACAGATACGCTAGTTCGATAGGCGAAAAGCGCATTCGCAATGTTCTCCTCCCATGCCCGCGTGTTGTTATTTACAAGTCGGGTGATCAAGCCCTTGAGTGTTTTATTGAATATTTCTACTTTCCCGTTACACCGTGGATTAAAACTCGTGGTTCTCCTGTGATCTATTCCCAGACCTTGCAAATATGAGCGAAATTCGTGCGCGCTAAATTCACTGCCTCTGTCCGATATTATGATTTCGGGCACTCTGTGTCGCGGAAAAAATTCCGTAGCCAGCGCGACTTGTACTGATTCGGATGTTTTATTGGGGATAGGAAAACTTTCGGCCCAGCCACTAAGGTGACAAACAACGTTTAGACAATATTTGTTGCCTCGCGGAGATTCCTGGAAAGGACCGATTAAATCCATACCGACTATCTGAAATGGGTACGCGGGTAAAGGTAACTCGCCCAAGGTGGTTCTTTGTGGTCGCGTTTTGTGTACCAGACACGTGGGGCATTGTTTTATCCATCGCGTCACATGCTTTCTCATTCCCGGCCAAACGTACGCTTCCCTTATTCTGCATAGAGTTTTGTGGATACCCATGTGTCCAACGGAACGATGGCAATTTTCAATGATTTTTCGTCTAAATGCTCTGGGTAAAAGCAGCCTAGGATAGTCTGGGTCAGTATCTGTAGGGGGTCGAACTGAATAAAGGATGCCGTCTACTATTTGAAAATCGCTGTCCTCGTTCTGTGCCTCATCAATTTCCGCGGGGAATTCGATTGATTGATGCTTTCTTATCTCTCCCAAATTCAGTTCATCGGCTTGAATGGGAATGTTGTAGATGGGAATGCTTTGCGGTAGCGCGCGAACGTCGACATAATCTTGTTCAGTATCAAAAACCGCGATCTCGTTATCTTCAGCCGGTGGGCATCTACTAAGAAAATCTGCGGACACGTTCGCGGCACCCTTAATGTATTCAAATTTCGCGTTGTATTCCGATATCACCGCGGCCCATCTTTGTAATCTGGCGTTTTGTAGTTTTGATGTAAATAAGGCTTTCAACGGCTTGTGATCAGTGTAGACCGTCACGTCAGCACCCCACAGGTACGGTCTTAATTTATTCATGATATACATGATCGCGTACGCCTCTTTTTCAATTGTCGAGTATCTCTGCTGAGTTGGCGATAGCTTGTGACTAACGTATTGGATAATTTTATCTTTGCCGCTTTCATCACTTTGTATCAAAACGCCGCCAATAGCGTAATCACACGCGTCTGTGTATAGCCGATAAGGCTTGTGCGCGTCAGGGTGTGCCATTACGCGATTAGACATAAGGATGTCTTTGAGGCCGACAAAACTCTCTTGATGTTTATCTGACCACTCAAAATCTTCGCCTTTCTTTGTCAATCTGAATAAAGGAGCCGCCAATTTAGCGAACCCGGGCACTGTGCGCGCGTAGTAATTACACATACCTAAAAATGACCGCACTTCCTTCACGTTTTTGGGTGTGGGCATGTTTTTGATTGGCTTTAATTTTTCAGGATCGGCGCGCAGTCCCTCCTTGTCTATGATGAAACCAAGAAGTTTTATCTCTGTCTTTGCAAACTCGCATTTTGATGGTTTGATTTTCAAATTCGCTTGTCGGAAGCGATCGAAAACGAGCCGCAGGTGTTCCACATGCTCTTCCACGGTCTTTGAGAAAATAACGACATCGTCAATGTACGGACTACAAATTTTCCCGGTCAAACCTGTCAATACCCGATCAATAACCTTCTGGAAATGGGCGGGGCCATTAGAAACCCCAAACGGTACCCTTTTGTATTCAAAAAGTCCCCTATGACAAATAAACGCGGTTTTATTTCTGTCCGCCTCGTCTACCGTCAGCTGATTGAAACCATTTTTTAAGTCGATGACTGAAAATATCGTCGCGCCGTCCATGTTGTCAAAAATGTCGTTTATGAGTGGGAGGGGGTAACGGTCGATTTTTGTTACTTCGTTCAACTTTCTGTAATCAACACACATTCTCACGCTGCCGTCACTTTTTGGTACTAAGATCAGCGGGGAACTCCATTGAGAGTGACTCGGTTGAATGATGTCATTTTCGAGTAGATAGTCTATCTCTTTGTCGATCAATTCCCTTTTTGCCAACGGCGCGCGATAGGCCCGAAGTTGTACAGGACGCGCGTCCCCGGTGTCTATGATCATCGGTGAGATGTCGCATTTGCCAAGTGGGTTTTCTGAAGTGCTAAAAACGTCCGCGTATTCGGTGATTAAACCGTCTATCTCTTTGTTTCCGGACAACGCGGGTAGCTGCGTCACGCTTTCTAAACGACTCGCATCGCCGTAATCAATGAGTTCCCATTCTTTGCCCGATAGCGTCATCTTTTTCTTTTCATAGTCAACTTTTGCTAATCCCCGTTTCAAAATGTCTATTCCTAGTATCAGCTCATGTTGAATGCCTCCTACAACAACTACGTCGCAATTCCCTACTCTATCTATTTTAATCTTCGTTTTTCCTAAAACGTCAAGTTTCTGGCCAGATACACTAAAAATCTCATTTGTTTTTTCCAATACCGGGGACCTTCCCGTCTCTTTGCAAATTTTAACGAATGTGTCTAAATGCAGGCAGCTACAACAGGCTCCAGAGTCTACTAATGCTTTGCATGTTATTCCCTGTACAGACAGAAGAATACCTAATCTACGATGTCTGGACGCTGTACTGCCTGCGGAATCTAGTTTAAATGACCCCGTTGTTGTGCTAACAATTGTCTACATTCTGACCTAACGTGCCCTGCCTTATTGCAATTGAAACAGACAGGCCGGCCATCCTCTGTCCAATCTGTGTTTCGTCGTGTGTGTGGCCTTGGAGAGGAGTTAGCCGTCCGCCGTGAAAAATTACCCTGACGCTGTCTTTGTGGGTTGGGGGAGTTGAAGACCCTAGTTTCTACTTTGGCCATCCGTGTTTGTAAGCGTTCGTTTGTTTTGTGTTGTTGCGTGAGAGCACTTTCTAATTGTTGTGCGGTGTTTGTAAATTTTGCCAGTATTGCGTCAAGCTGTGTATTTGTTTGTGTCATGCTCCTGTTGTGTCTGTCTGGCCCAGTAGCACCTATTTCCATATCTTCCTCTATTCTTGCGTTTTGTGTTATAACGTTTGTCTGTTGTTCCCTCAAATTTTCTCCTACTCCTATAATCTGTCTAAAAATTTCCCTCCCCGAATTTTCTTGCTCTGTCCACATTATGGCCTCCTCCAGCGTGGCAGGCCGACCTCTTACCATAAGTTCTTCTGCCATATTTCTATTTGACAAAGCACGAACGTATGCCCTGATGACAAAACGCTCAGTTTCCCCTTGCCTAGGTACGGTGAACGCTCTATTAGCGCTCTCCCTAAATCGCCTATTAAAGGTCGTAAGAGTTTCGAACGCCGACTGCCTTAAAACTTCTAATTCTGATTTAAGCCTTTCTTCCTCATTAGCCGACAAAAATGATCTCTGTATGTAGGATTTTATAGCAGCCCACGTCGTCCCATTCCTATCTGCCTGCGTATTTAAAAATCTTTCTATTTCCCGTCTCAAAGCTCCTTTTGATGTTCTGGTGACTAGTTTGACGATACCCCCTGGTACGTCATGTATCCCTACATTAACCACATCTAACTCGTCTATATAAGCTCTAACTTCTGACGGGATATTCCCGTCGCATGTAGTAACACCACTTACCGCATCCTGCACCCTGGAGTTCATCACCTCCCGTCTATGCTGTCCTTGTATATCGTGCGTCATGACTCGAAGCGCTTCTGCGAGTTGGGCCAACTCCGCAACACCAGCCAGTTGTCCTTGAGCCATTGTAGTTTTATTGATTTTTTTCTGTGCACACTTGTGAAGGACTGGACGAGCCCGCCAAAATATGTACTGAACGTACTAAATGGTAGAAAGCTTTCACTCACTATCGTTCACTTACGCGCTCACTTACACAAGTAACCTTTCACTCTCACGATCGATCCCAGATTCGTATGTCTAAAACTTCACGTAAGTGTGTGCGCCAGAAACCAAGTCAACCACAAGGATAAATCAACGTAACGCTGCTTTATTAAACAACTGACCACGATTTGTAATAAGAACGATCTTTTATACCAGTTTTCTTTATCATGATGATCTTAGGTGGATTTTCTGCTGCAGGACGAGTGTCCAATCAGCGCCCTAAGTTAATGAAGTCTATTTACGTAATTAGGTCATCGGGAGCGTCTCTTGATCCACGTGCGCTCCCGACATGGCGCTCATTGCAATGCACCCTTGTCCAAAATTGGCAAAATTAAATGGTAATTGTCTACCATACTGAAGGAATTATGCGAAAATTTCCATAGACGGCTGACCAAAAGTCATTTGTGGAGATTTCAAACATGCCCTTGGATTTGACCTTTGACCTTTATTTCAAGGTGAAACAGGCCAACATTTAAAAAAAAAAAGGGAATTTTTTTACAAAAAAAAAAAAAAAATTATTTGCGCTGATATTCAGAAACTGCACAGACCTAACCTATAATATTATTGGCAGGTGTTACCCTTTAGGTCTTCCTTCGCCTCCGTGAGTTTGGGGTCAATCGGTGCATTTTCATGGGAGCAGTGGCCATAAGATGCAGAAACAGAAAACTCTCTCTAATTCTGGAATCGTCCATGCTAGAGACCTCTTGTTTTTTTGCATTTGCAAGAGCATGTCGAGCCCCACATTGGAAGTGGTCTCCTTTTTTTTTTTTTTTCCCATACCGTTTATGAGTTATGCTGTATCAAAAAGTACATTGTGGTGGTGAAAGTAAAATGTGCAACACGGTAATATGCATAAAATTTTGAACATCTGGAAGAGATAATATAAGGCTTGGTGAGGCAGACAACTTTTGACCAAAACTGACATTATTTCATGAAATTTGAACATCTACAACTTCTGAGCATCTCCCATTTCAAGCATTTCAACCAAAATGCCCTTTTCTTTATTTCTATTAATTTCTTCTGTAGCAAGTTTATGGCGCATTATTGTAACTCCAGCATTATAACATTTAGTCCCTTATATCTCCAAAACTGGTAGAGATAGGGCCATAGTTACTTTTGAAGTTTAATAGGAAGTCATATATTGCCAATTTAACTGTGATCTTAAAATTGACCTTAGACCTTCTCTTCGCCATGAATCGCACTTCACAAATTTGGATTTAAACTTTTATTCTTCCCTTTGATTTTGTTTTAAATTGTAATTTACATTAAAATATTTAGAACTCTAGACTGCATTTTGTAGATTTTGTCAAGCACAACACTAGAGGTGGTGTCCTTTTTTTGCTTTTACATGCGAATGCGCTTACTCCAGCTGGTGGTACAATACCCGGAGGCGGTATCGCCTCTCTGATTCTGTAGTTATTTAAAGACTTCAAAATGCCAATAACTTAAGGTGAGAAGAAAAAGTGAAGTTACTGGTCCCAAAAGAAAAAAAAATTCATGAGATTGATTGAAAAGTAAAATGAATGAAAGTTTACTTCTGCAGCTATGTGCTGAACACAACTCCCTAAAAAAACTTATTAGAATTCACATTATATTGTCTTAAAGCAGAATTTTTTTGTACAGTTCTGTCATAATAATTATTTTATTTATCAATTAAGATCCTGACAAGCCAAGAGATGTTGAAGTGGTGGGGTTCTTCCCAGATAAAATTTCTATGCGCTGGAAAAAGGGAGCGGGAGAAACTAACCACTTCACAGTATCTGTCAATTCTTCTGAGAACTCCATGTCTCCAAATATACCAGTTACCGCTGGTGTTAGCTATTTCAACTTCACTGTTAGCAAATTGCAACCTGGTACTTTGTATGAAATCAACATTACAGCTGTAAACAATGGAAGGAGCAGTGAACCTTACATATTTCACAACCAGACAAGTAGGTATAAACAGTATAAGAGTCTTTGCATTTGTATATTTTGGCACCAGACATCGTCTTTTAGACTAAATTACTAATGGAATATTAAAAGTAACTAGGATAATATCATGATTCCTTTTTTGACAAGTTCACGTTGACCATTAACATGTTTATTTCTTGTTATGCTTTCTGATAACTGAAAACTTGATCTCTAGAGCAAAATGTTTTGGGAAAATATGCTTTAGTTCTTAACTTTGTTTCATTGGTAATTTCATTTACAAAATTTTGAGCAGTGGTGAGCCTTTAAAACAAAATCTGTGGGCTACTGATATCATAATCATAGATAATAAAAGCATGAAAGACAAAAATGAATTTGCACCAGTTGACTTCTTATATATAAGGCGAAGGTAATTTATATTGTATTATTTCTGAATTTTACTTGTATTGTTTTCAGAGCCAGGTACCCCTGGAATAATTGAGCTTAGATCACAAGGCTCACACTCTTTGGTATTAAAATGGCAAAATGCACCTGGTATAGTGGACAGATATAATGTAACTATCAGTCCAGAAGAGGGCACTATATCAACTGTACAGAAAGAAGGAGACTCCTCAACAGTGACTGTCACAGGACTCACTCCAGGGTGTACATATAAAGTATCTGTCATAGCTGAAACCAATTCACTTTACGGAGATGCCTCAGAGACAAATGTATCAACAGCAGAAATACGTAAGCATACTTTACACATACTATTTAAAGCATATGTTCTAAGCAATGGGCTAGCTCTGTATTACTTTCACTTTTTAATATTTTTTAATAATTTATTTATTTATTTATTTTTTTTTTGGGGGGGGGGTGGGGGGGGGTAATCCAACAGTGACATTTTAAGACAGATACTGGCCAATACATTTATTACAAAAATTGGTTTAAGATATATACTTATGTGTCTTGACAACTATTTTAAGGAATCGTTTTATGATTATAAATTGGAATATATTTCAACAATCTGACATTACAGGACAATTGCGGAATTAAAGGAGATAAATAAAGATTAAAAAGATTATGGTTAACTATACTACCTATACAATGACAGGAAATACAATTTAAGCTTACACCCATTTCAAGGGCGGTCGATCTCAATAACCTTTCTCATTTGCAGCTCCTAGCTCTCCACGAAACTTGATGGCTGTTGACAAAACTGAGAACTCGACTAGTTTAAAATGGAAGGAACCTCAAAACCCCAATGGCCAGATCACAAATTACATTATAGAGTACTGGAAAGCTGCCCATAAAACTGAGGAATATGGCAATATTTTCTTGATGTACACGAACAGCACAGACACATCCTACAATGTTGATAACCTAACACCAGGTTTGTGAGATTTGATATTCATTGCTGGCGCTAAAATAAAAAGGTAACAGTAAATCTGTATAATTGGAATGGCATATTTCTGATTTCATGGTAATATTATCTCCAAAGGATATTGCAGTTAGTAACCCCTTTCCAGTTTG
>NW_019774285.1:0-12892 GCF_001039355.2 Lingula anatina
AAATAGTATAAAAACGTTCTATTAGTAGAAAAACCATTTTAGTTAACCTCACCTCAGTATGCAAAAATGAAGCAACAGATCTGGCTCACATGATAGTGTGACGACAAAGAAGATAAAGGAGAAGGGCCACAAGATTTAAGATTCCAGGATCAAGGAATTGCATAATAATAACTATGAACTGAGGAAACAAGTTTTTGGTACACATATTAAATAATTTAACAGAAAACAAGAGAAAACCATGTCAGTACAATATGATAAATTACACACTGGGTTGATCCCTGAAAACGAATGCTCAAATTGTTTTCTAAATATTGGGATTGTAATCAGTGGTAGCGTGGGTCATACGAAGGATGGCAGAAACAATGGAAGTGAGGTCACTTCTGTGCTGATGTCATTTTCTCCCAGTTGACAAAAACTATATCTAAGTTTGCTGCCTAAATAGTAATGAGTTGTCTGTCAAATTCTGATTGAGAATTTCCAAAATAATTACTCATAAAAGATTCATCAAATGCTTCATTTAAGACTTCCATTTGAGGGTTATCAAGAGGGAGATACAGAACATTTATGAAGTGATGCTGAAGTTATTTATTTATTCTTTGTAGTTTAAGGCATCTGGCCAACAATACATTACAATCTGTATAAACACAGAAGACATATACAATCAAGGCTTTACATACAGAAATAAATTATAAATACACCATACATATACAAGTATTTCATTTACATATCTGGAAGGTTAACATTGTTATCTACTATTTTACTTCTTAGAGCAAAGGTGTTTAATAAAAATCTAGCCAGTGAGAAAATACTCTCTCTCGTCAGACATTATAGTTGTAAACAAATGTTTATTTGGAAAGCAGGATGTCCATTCGGTTCTAAAGTATTTCAGTCTGAATTCATCATACAAGGGGCATAAAAGTAAAAAATGCATTTCGTCTTCAATTCTGTAAATGCCTAGTTTAAGGCATGAGCTCATGACTTGAGCAACGAAAATTTGAAAGTATTTTCCTTTGCTTGTAGGTTAAAGGCAGTGAAAGGTATCGTTCAGGATTTAAAGCGCTTTTGTAGAGTTTATAACTGATGCATTTAGATGATACATTAATATCGGAAAATATAGTTTGTTGTGCACAATCTGTTATTCTAGTTCTAAATAAACTTAAAAACGCCTCTGTGTCCCCGATAGCGTTAGCTATCCAGGCGTATCCAAAAACATAATGAAATAATAAGTTTTTAATACAAGTTGCCCAGGATGACCTTCCTTCAGTGTCTAAACCGCGTGAATTTGTTCAACTTTTGCGCACTGTTGAAATCCCCATATTTCTGCTGCATATATTAAAATCGGTTTCACAGTTGCATCGAACAATTTAAAGGCTTCTTGATAATCAAAATATCCAAAATATTTTTGACAGCGAAATATTGCATTAGATGCCTTTATCGCTTGTTATGACAAATGTTCCTGCGTTCTAGACCAAGCACATTGTCATCAGTTGGTCCTATCTGTTCCACATTCTGGTAGATATTAACTTCAATCAGGTCTCCGTTAAGACACACTGGAGAAGGCAGCCACATGCATGATGCAATTTTCATTTTCTAGTCTGTCTTCTATGGGGCTCAGCTCACGACAACATATGCATTCTAGTCCATTAGACATTGGATGACATGTACACTTAAATTGCATTTATGGTAAAAACGAGGTTGGTTTGAATTTGCCAACTGGCAAGTGGGGCGGCTTTGGGACGGCATATGCTTAATTGTCTTTTTGTACAAATATGCAATCTTAAGTAGTGTAATGACTGGATTGATTGCAAGATCTAGAAGTTTAATGATTTTCTGCAATGACAATAAAATTAACTCCATAGTTTTGATCAACTATAAACAAACGTACTTTCTCCTACCATTCAGTATTTTCTAGGGGTGGATCCTCCCACTCATTAGCTGAAAAATCTCCTTCAACCTCTGATTCATCGTAATGCTTACTTTCGAGGGGCGGGGGGTCCAATTGACACCGTTTTTTCTCCCAAAAATTATTTGTTCAAGCAGCTTGTGTGGGTAGGGGCATTGTCTTGAAAAAAGCAGTGGCCTTCAGGGAGAGTTTCACTAAGGAATGGCAGATGGAAGTCTTATATAAATTCAACATTCATCAGCCCTGAAAGTTTGGTTGCACCCATTTCAGAAATCCCTGAAAAAATTATATGTAAAGTGTTTTACTCTATTCTTATAGCAGAAAATAACATTTCATGAAGCAGTGTTGTTCACTGATGTGTAAGTGAAATCAGTGAATTTACAAAAGTCAATAAAAGTGTGTGTGTGTGTGTGTGTGTGTGTGTGTGTGTGTGTATATATATATATATAATTTATTAATTTATGAGTTTTTTTATCATTCTCAAAATAATGTATTGGATATAAAATATATACAATAACATATATACATTTTCGACAAGTCAATAAAACAACAAAAGTAAATAAATATTTTACCTGTACATTTAGGCTGTGTCTGCCCTTTCTGTTCACAAAATCTGGCTCCCTAGCCCCAGTTGGTGCCAGTATATGTACGTGAGTACAGTCGATGGCACCTATTACATTGGGCATTCATGTGGAAAATTTTGAAGAAGTTATGAAAAGAAGTTACCAAATATATATTGATGGCCACTTGACCTCCATATGCTGGTTTTGAATCCAAATATTTCGCTTTTCTTGCAACCGCTCTCCCTACTTTAGCTAACGTTCCATATTGCCCGCCATTGTTTATCCACTAAGCGCAACATGACCTACTTTATATCTGTAGGTGAGACGAATGCAATATTGTAAGCGCCCTCTATGTTTTTGAACGCTGTCTAATTTAAATTGGGTCAATTGAAGGTTGTGCACTTACCGGCAAGTTGGAAAAAGCCCTTCTTTACTTCTTCAAGTCGCCTTCCATTAGGAAACTGTACGAACTGTCCTGCAAGACGTGTTATTTCCACAGTAACTCTTCTTATCACTCTGGACACAGTTGCTTTGGATATCCTGGGGATTGTATCCCTGACAACAAACATAAACAAACCAATGGCTACAAATCCCAAAGTAATCAATAACTGAAATAATGCCGGTATTGAGTGACTTCTATTGGTTGGAGGTTGAATTGTATTAATAATAAACTGGAGGATAAATAAAATAGAATGTCTTCTAAACCTAAAACGCTCCCTCAGCTGATCGTCATTAAAATAATCTAAAGGATTTTCACGGTCTCTGAAGACACGCTCTCTTCGAACAGCTTGACGATGAAGATTATGAACAACTGCGGCAGCGGCCATTTTGCTGATAGCGACAACTTAAGTCTCCTCCCGAGGAGGCTTGACATCGTCGACTTACAGCTAAGAAAAAAACGACGTAAGCGACGTTTTAGATTCTTTGTGAAACGGGACTTAGTGACGTAACGACTTAATTACGTTGGTAACCAAGCCCTAAGTCAGGGAAACCGACTTAAGTTTTTTTGTGAAACGGGGGCCTGGTCCTTCTGCATATAGGTGAGGCACTGTGCTTGTAGGTTTTATCAGCATGGAAGCGTGTGCGTGTCTTCACATCTTGAGATCTGCTGGGATCTAGGGCGTCACATGGTTTGCTGTTACTTTATATGTGCACGTCCCTGTGCAGTCCCCATATGCGCAGCAGACATCCCAGGATGCTCTTGGCAGTGATAAAAACACTACATATGATTTAACACAATTTCTTTGCATTTCATTTATATACCAGGTAATTTCTCTAAAGATAGTTATTAGTATTAATCATCAAACCAAAGGGATAATGCAGTTTTGGTTCCACAACAAACATTTTCTTTATTGGACTCTTTTAGTTTGAAGAATTGTGATGCTGAGCATGAAATAGATAATTGCGTGTCAAATCACTGGAGGTTGTCACATGAACAGTAAAGACAAAAATACAAAGACAATACTAAGTTGGACTCCAGATCATTTATCTGAAAATGAAATTTAGCACTAGTAGCTATAGGCTTTTGTCTTTTGTCCCCCTTCCCCCTCCAATGCAACAAATTATATCCCTCATGAATAGGCTTTAACACCAATGTTAATAAAATTAAAGCCCTATAACGTGTGTATGTGTGTGTGTGTGTATATATGTATATATATAGTAAGCAACCTTGTCAGCTTTCACAGCAGCAATTTTCTCCTTGACTGCTTTATTTCTATCAGGTCCATGGTGGCAGTCTATGATGATTTCACTGAAGATCATGAAAGGTATCACGTCAAATTCTAACCATCCAAGTAAAGTAACTTGTCTTTGATTCTGTAGTACATGTTTAAGATATACTTAGTGTTCACACTTCAAACAATCCCTTTACTTCTTTATTGGCAAATGTGTTCCTTATCAGATTGGTGCCAATTTCAGTGCCAAATTTTCGACCTACATGTGGAAACTGTAAGTGTTGCACCATGCAGGTCCATTTTTCTTCATTCTCCTTTGATCTTGATATCATCTGATTACCTCTCACTATGATGCTACAGCGTCACTGGAATTTAATCTTACCAAAAGGTTGCATCTTGCTTCTTATCTACATTTAAGTCTAATCTGGACATGTATGGGGAATAAACATTGAAATAAAAAAAAAATAAAACCATGGATTTATGATTTCTCTCAATACCCCTTAGCTAGAAACTGTCTTTTCCACTCCTCAAAAGATGAATTGTCTGTCTCGGCACAGTACCAGTTTCCATAGTATTGTCTATGTGCAAGGGCCTTGCGTTCTGTGTTGCACTTTTTACAGACATATACACAGATGAAGTCTTTTTGTATGCCCTTTTAAATACACCCTTCCTCTGCCTTCCTCTTCCTGTAATGTTGTGTAGAGTATGAAACTCTAGAAACAGAAATCTGTTCAGTACTAGTTACTGTTGTCACAGGCAGGGGTAAAACAAGAAGGGGTGGTTGGGGCAAAAGTGGTCTCAAAGGTGCAGTTGGAGCCTTAGTTGGCCTTCCTCTTTTTTTTGGGAAGTGAAGCAGTGCCTGCTGTGTTTGGTGGAGTGACAGGCCTCATTTCAGTCTATTTATTGTTGGATCTTTTTTTCAGATTTAATCTTGATCTTTTATAATGTATGCCTTGTGTGAAACCATGGATACAGTAGCAGTAGTAGTAGAATTTTACTGGCATGCATGCACTGTACAGTATTACTTTTGCCTTTTGGCTCATCCGGTTGAATATGGGTATTTCTAGATTTGATTTGCTTCGTCATCTACAAAAAAGTTCCCTTTTATTACTCCTTATTTCTAATTTTAATAAAGGAAATGGAAATATGACTTGCTTTTATCAAAAACATCTCTGTGAATGCAAGAATTGTCATCCCGTTTAGTCTTACTTTCCTAAATTATTGCATGTTCACGGATTGTGATCAGTGCATTTTAATCAAAATATCAATAAAATGGATAAATTCCACTTGATTCTTGGTTCTTTTTGACTGTAAGACATCTGCAGTAGAAGATATCTGGAGGAAGAGGTGTCTTGAGGCTCATGTAGTAAGACTGGCTGTGCACTTGTCCTGACTCCATTTCTGCAGCAGTTGTAGGCAACTGATACACTTCACTCTGCAACTGCAATCCAAAAGTCATATTTAAAATCCTACATTGTTAAAAGAGATTACAATAACAATTTGCATTAAGACCAAATGGCACAAGATGTATTCTTTAATGTGATGAACTATTTATCCTTTTTGTATGTTCCCAAAAAGATTTTTTTTCTTTAGCAGTTGGAAGGTCTGCACATGAACACTTACATCATCCTCCATGCATGTTGTCATGTTTAAATTTTCACTCCACTTTCTCATCTCCTCCTGATTTGTGAAAGTCCTCACTTTCCTACAAAACAGAAAATAAATTATACCACCTAAATAAAACAAAAATCTTAATGGTTACATGGGATGCAAACAAGAGGACAAAGGCAATTTTAAGTTGTACTGTCGTAACTTTATCAGACTTTGGTCCATTATGGAAAAAGTATGAATTAAGAGCATCAAAAACTCAGTTGTTATATATAAATAACTTATAACTTTTTTTATTTTGCACTGAATGCTGTGGATCTGTTGTTCTACTTTTAATGGATTTATGGATTTTTACCTGCCGCTGTAGTGACGTTTATTTTGTTGGTGTCTTCTTATCTTCATTTTTAAAAACTTTGTGTTTGGACTGTTGCTCAGGCCAATCTCCTCTGTGATCTGGATAAAGAATAAAAAGAAATTATCATTGTATCACTCAAAATTCATACATTCAGGTTTTATAATTTTGTATAATCTGTTTAAATCATACTTTTTTTCAAGCTCATTTTATTTCACAGTATAATTTTTATAAAGCAAGGTGGCACAGATGTTGAAAAATGATAATTAAGATAAATAAATGTATCCCAAAAGTTTGTATAAAAATAGCATATTACAGTGGTATCATAATATACTCACAGCAGTGATGGCAGAATGCATCTTATCTGCATCTTTACTACCTCCAACGCCAATCCTAACAGTCCAGGTCTTGACAGATTGCTGAATTTAAAAAAAATGTGGAGAATAATAATAATAATCAAAGTAAATCCAAATCTGCTGAGAAAGGGCATTTTGCTAAATACTGTCTTATTTGACAATGTTCTGCTTTTATAATATGCAGGTATTAATCATTCCAGTAAAATTGTGCTATAAATACGCAAAGAAAAAACATTTCATTGAAGAAAAATGTTTGTTAAACGTCTTAAGACAAAAAAGCCTTGTAAACTTTGGTAAACTCACATCATCATCAGCTGCATAACATATTCAGCTACTGGTGAAGCATTCTTGTTCTGCAGTGCTGTAGCAGAAGCATGTTTCGTTAAATAACAATTCACAGTGCATATATATTTGTACCCTCTGTGCGATTCTTCCATGGTTACAGGGTTTATTCCTATCTGTAAGTGCAAAAATAAAAGTGTTGCTAAATGTAAGAAAATTATGCATTTTTGCACTTAAGGCATACTTATTTGATTTCTAAGTCAGTGTGTTCTTTAGATATTCATTGTAATTAAAACTTTTTCTACTTATGTAATTATAACTTTTATAAGGCTCAAAATGCAATCCACGACTCCATAGTTTGTGTCAGCTTTACGCATTGCCGCTCAAAGAAAACCCAAGGACACATAATGACCAGTTTAATGGTTTATTTCTTGATGCTCTCTACATTCATATTAAAAAATATATTAAAAAAGTATATTAAAAAAGTATATTTAAAAAAAAAAGCACCAATCAGATGCATGAAGGGCTTATGAACATTTAGTCATTACATACATAGTGAGAAAGCATTGTGCTGCACTCCAAAAGGAACAGAAGAGTAATATATATAATTTACTTTGTATATAAATAATTTAAAAAAGTTATTTTGATAATAGTGTTGGAACTGTAATAATTGGATAAAATGGAAACATGTTCCATCTTTACCTGCTTTGACGATCTTGTCCTCACTAATTGAGGCATGTATTTTCATGGGCAATTCAGTCCTTATGCCTTCCTCGCTGGTAATTGAGATAAGTCCCTTTGCAATTTCTTTATTCATTGCTGTTTCCCCTTCTAACTCTTCAGTTAGGAAGGGTAAATCCCCATTGTTAGAGGAGGAAAAAGCAATCAGTGTCAATTGTTTATCTATATCCATGCTTGGTTGTATCTGAAATGAACAAAGAAGACATACCTAAAACATTGTATTTGTTAGTTATTATATAAAACATTTAATTGTAGTGAAATTACAGGTCTAGGGACAGTGTTGAAAAGAAAAACAGTTGTTACCACATCTTTGCATTGTTAATGTGGCATACTAGGCGTTTTTCAAATGAGTTGAAACTGTTGTCATGGAATTCTGCAGACCTGCCGACCTTGACTGGTGAAGATGAGGCATCACGCCACAAGTTTGGAATGGAGTCAGTTGCATCTTCTACTATGACGGTAGTCATTTTGGTGGCTACTCCATTTACCTCCACATCTTTGGAATTGTTGATGTGGCACACCAGTCTTTTTTCAAAAGAGTTGAAACTTATTTGTCTCTTAAATTCTGCCAAGCTTCCAACCTTGACAGGAGAACTAGAGGCATCTCGTCATAGATTTCCAGTTATTGAGTCTGTTTCTTCTTGCACCATGAGGGTTGTTATCTTTGTCAGTTGTCCTTTGACTATAAGGTTCTTTGTTGTTTCAATCTGTAAAAAGAGAATTCAACAAAAGAAACTATTTACAAATAAAAAATAAGCCTGCATTATGATGCATTGGTTTTGAAACCCCTTACGAAAATTTCCTATAGGATTTCCTATAGGAAATCTTATTAACTGCTTAGAATATTTTTACAGCTCTTTATATATTGTGAAGTACTTGGCAAAAATTGGTAGCTCTGGTCCTTCAAAACAAAAGAGAGTATCATGTTTATATCCTTTATTCAATATGTACAAAGTGTGTACATCTTCAACATACAACATATAATTCTGATTTAGGGTAGTAGTTCATCCCTTGAGTTATGACTAAGAATTTTAAACATAAGTCTTTTGTACATTGTTAAGCTTCGCAGTAATTGCTTTCTTTACTTCTGTTGATGACATGTTAAACCATCTGCAGACATATTCTGAAAAAAAAAAACATTGTTTGTTCAGTTTGCTGTTTACAAAAATGCAAAATAGGGGGGAAAATTTTTCTAATCAGATAAATAATAATTGCACCAATTCTATTTCGAGCAATTCATTGCCTTTATCAGTTAACAGCATTTTATCAAAGACGAGGGATTAAAGTAAAAATATGAAGAACCAAATTGTTTAAAAGTGATACTGGCTGCTAGAATTTTATGCAAATGGAACCCATTATTATTGCACAATCTAAATTATTAGCGAAACATAAGGATATCTGAAACAATAAGATTTGTCAGCTTTTGTAGAAATCAGCCACAACTTATTATCATGCTTACCACACAATGCCACCACCTTCGTCTGGTCAAGCTGTGGCTTAACCATTTTTTCTCTGTGTGCATTGGAACTCTTCCCAGTCAGAGAATGTGTTGCTAGGAGCTCTCTTGTCCAAATCATGTCCATTAAAACATAAACAAATTTCCTCAGATCCCTATTCAAATCCAACACTTGCTTCTCCTCCCTCCTGATCTTTAATCCTGGGTGAAGCAGCACCTACAAAGACAACAGAAAATATCAATCACTTATACACCTTTATGGATTAGTAAGCTGGATTAACAGACATCAACAATATAGATACATATTCAACTACCAAATTAACATGTAAAAAATTCTATCAAAAATAATTCTAAATACAAACAAGGCACCAAAGCTGTTAAATGTAAAGACTGATTCCCCATAAAATACAGGAAGCATTTTTACTAATTTACTAATCAAGTTGAACAGTTTATGTAAATTTATGTCTGTGAAATAAAAAGATCCATTCCACTGATGAATTGTTTCAAAAATAAGACAATGCAATTTGCCAAATCCTAGACCACGTAAATTCTTTTTACTGCTTGTCTAGGGAGATATAAATCTGTTTGTCCCTGATTTACCACTTGTGAATTATGAATGTGATAATACTCAACAGACTGCATCCAAAAGTGTCACTTAAGTTGTCAGTTTGTTTTGGAGACAACACTAGAATTTGTCTTCTCTTGACTGTCAGTTCTTCAATTAATGCTCCTATGTTTTGTAGCTTTCTCACAGGACCTATGTCATCAAATCTGTCGAATGCAGCTGTATGAGAATGCCTAAAATCAACAGCATTTTAGCAACATTTCAAGAGAGTCTCCATCAGATGTCTCTTTCACCTCAAAACAATCCTTGCCCTTTCCTCCTGCTGGCCATCATTGGTCATTACAGTAGCAGCTCTGCCTGTTGTGGACGTGGTGGTGGTGGTGGTCGACTTTGCTGCTGATGCTGGCCTGCTATCAATATACTGCTGCCACATCATATTGGCACGAGCAAGTAGTCGCCGTATTTCTCTTGGAATGTCCTCTGCCATATCTAATTTCAGTATGATGTGATTGAACGCAATCCTACTATAATATACTGAACTATATCATGACAATACGAGCACAATGAACCACATGTACTTGCATAATATGTGGAATCGAAAACATGGAAAAGGTCAAGGACGTTTCAGAGCACTGACTGTGCGCGAGAGCCATCTGGTGTTAAGTCTGCGAATGACCGTTTGCGGTAACTGACTTTTGAATAGTTTATTGATAGTTAGATTATGACGAATGATTAAAATGACCAAAACTAATTTAGTAGAATTAAGTTTAGATAGTTAAAGTAGGTTTTCGCTGTTAAATAGTGCCGATAGATTGTTGAATTGAGGTCTGCATTTTTTGCGTGAATGGCGTTTAATACCGATGCATCAGGGCACTCTACATTCGTCAGAAACAATGTACTTGGCTTCATTTCAGAGGAAATTATTTGCGCATAAATAACTAATCTTTTGTTGTTGGCGATGTCTGTGCTTTCATCAGCAAGTGCTTTAACTACTGGTGATTCCCTTAGAGACTCTGTTATTTTTCTATCGACAACATTTGAAAGACTGTCTAAAAATCCGGAGTAATTCGTTGCTGAGTCATACATGATGTTGGACTGTTTCAGAAGTGATGTTGCTTTGAGATCATCCAGGGTTAATTCATGAAAGAAATTGTCAATGACTTAAGCCTTGTATTTTAGGGGTATGTCTTCTGTCGCCAACCAATGGACGCATTTCAGGAGCACAGTCATAGCAGTGTCCAATTTTGAAGATCGTTACCTTTCAACTGCCTTTATGTCAGCTTGGAGAAGGGATGCTTCAATAAGCATCTTGTGTTCCGGCAGATTTGCGTGCCTTGTCAGGGTTGAATTTTGGAAATTTGTATTCCCCAATTTGCACAAGTTGCAAAACATATAGCTGGCCAACTTGTCCTCTGAAAAACACAACCAGCTGTATTTTTGTAGCCAGGAGTGATTAAAATTTTGCTTCAGTTTACTTGCGCCTTGTGTTTCAGACTGAGAGCTAGGTTTTGTCGTGAGATACACTGATATTCCCGTTCTCGAACAATAACGTTCCTTGTTTTGGATCATATTTAAGTCTTTTGGCCGCCATATGTTCTCATTCTTGTTCTGGTGCTGGGAGCATATGTTATACGTTCTGTTCTAAAGAGCTCTCAAATGTACTTTTGTTTTTCATTGACGAAGCTTATGATTGGTTCACGTAAACTAACTTAGACCAATCAAATGTAACGAAACAAAAGCGAGAAAAACACAACAACAAACAGAAATATTTTAGGCCTAGGTTTTTAATCGGCAAGATTACAACACTTTTGAAAGTAATTAGTTGTGGCTGTCATACATTAGGGTCAAATGACACACTAGATCATATTTTGTGCATCATTTTAAGGATTTATGCGTATTTTACACCTGACACAAACATAAATAAAACACTGATGTTGCTAGCTTCTTTTCTTTAAGTTGCTGATCTTCATTGACCTGCATTTCTAATGACTTGAGTTCCTGGTTCAGTGATCCCAGTTTACAAAGCCCACCAGCACACTGCTGCTTTTACTGTAGAAAAGGTCAGATTTAATTTTAATTTCATCGAACAGAAGAGAAACATTCTTCTGATGTTCTGCAAGCTCTGAAAACTTGACAGCAGTAAGATGTCATTTTAAACTACTTGGACTCACACCACTAGAGATTGAGCCTGCATTCTCATAATNGCTTGGACTGGTGTTGGACTTGTTTTCTTTGTTGGTTTCTCTATGGAAGATGCTCAGTAGCGTAGGCCTGCATTTGGCACAAGGTGCACATTTTTCATTATTACTGGTAATTAACACTGGACATTCAGATTGTCTTACTGTTGAAAAAAGGTTTGGCCCCTAATCTTGATGGAAAAATTGCTTTCCTTGGCAATGACTATTTACACAGGAATATATAGAAAACTGCAAGTCCATCTTTATTGTGGTTCCTGCATAACTGAATAATACTGTCCCCACTGCTCCCTACACAGATTTTACCACATTTCTGATGCAGTAAAATCAATTCAGAGTTCGAAGTTATCTTCTCTGGTACATCACTGAAGATAGGATTCCTGGTGTTTGAGGTTTTGCTTGAGCACAGCCCACAAATTCTCAATTTGATCAAGGTCCGTACTCTCTGGTGGCATTTTAAACTAGTTGATATTATTGTCTTTATTGAATTGCTTTGCCATTAAAGTGTTTTACTCTATTTCTAAAAGCAGTAAAATACACTTCTGGTGCTTACTGAGAGTATTGTCTGTTCCTCCTGTTTGGTAGGAACAGCACTGCTTTGTAGTATAATGGAATCTTTTCTAGAGCGTGATGCGTCTGTCTTGAGCACTGATCTGGAGGGATCTAGGACCTCACATGGTTGGCTGTTACTTTATATGTGGGCATCCCAGCGCAGTCCCCATAAGCGCAACCGAAATCCCAGGATCCTCTTGGCAGTGACAGAAAACACTACACCAATTTGCTGGTGTACTTTGAGTCCATTGCCTTGCAAAAATCTATGTTTATCTGTCATTTTGTCCGTAATGAATGGAACCAGATATCCCCGTAAAACCTCCACAAAAAGTTCATTGATTTTCACTTTTCTAATGTAAATATGTGACAATGCATTTAACTCACCTATGCCTATCCTTGAAATAATAAATAGTAAGTCACAGCCGTGAAATTGAAAAAGAACAAAATGTGAAGTAGGTCTTTCTCCAATGAAGTCACTGGGTGGAGTGAAATGAAATGTCCAAACTAATGGGAGTATCCCTAAACTTAAAGTTATCACTTATGCAAATGAACGTTGCATCAGATGTGCCAAAACGCCGGCTTCTCAAGCACATTAAAAGTGCTAACTAAATCCTACAGTGATTCAATATCAAGTATCACCAATTAA
>NW_019774286.1:0-12881 GCF_001039355.2 Lingula anatina
TATTTGTATCATCTTTGTTCTTATTTTAGGAACAGCAAAAAGTAAGTTATTACATTTAAAAAACGTGTGCAGTGAAGCTCTTAACAGTATCCATGTTAATATTTACCTGTGCAAGTGACCCCATCTCCCGAATACCCGGATGTACAAGCGCACGTAAAGCTGCCAACAGTGTTTGTACACTGGGCGTTTTCGTCACAGTTGTCGGTGTTTGCGGCGCATTCATCGATGTCTGAAAAAAGGTGTCATACATGTATCAGTGTCTTAACTGAGGTTTCCATTCCACTGTGAGGTTAATGTATAATCAGTAAATTGGTGCAACAAAGGATCATGTAATTGTGTGAAATGAATAATCAAAAAAGGATACAGTGTATGTATTAATTATTCAAAATGGAGTTCCAGACACATGAATACATACAGTTATTGTAACGTGTTATATACGGGGTGTACGGATAACCCTATTTCTTATTTTTTACGTTCCTTTTTTTTTGTAAAAGCGTTCAAAACTGTAACCAGCAATAACCAACAGGTGCTTAGAACTTTCTGCCTTCTGCATTTCTCACTGAGATACCACGGTCAATGAAACTATCCCCCGAGACTACAAACTCACCTGTACACGAGCTAGAGCCATCCCCAGTATAGCCAGCGCTGCAAGCACAGGTAAAGCTTCCCACAGTGTTAGTACAGTCAGCGTTGGCGACACAGGGGCTGGGTCCACTTGCAGCGCATTCATCGATATCTGAAAAAATGCAGAATGGCTGGAGTGTAATATCAAGGCGGAAAAATGAGACAATAAAATCTTAAAGTAAAAACAAAATTCTTGTTGTACTGGTACATTGTATATGAACGTGTAGTGACTCTTGGCAGGATAAATTTGTTACACTTTTGTGTTTTTTAAGTAAAACCTCTTATCTACCTGTATAATACAACTCCCACCGTGGTTATATTTACCTGTACACGTGATCCCATTTCCCGAATATCCGGATGAGCATGCGCAAGAAAAGCCGCCGTCAGTGTTGGTACATTGAGCATTTGCATGGCAGTTGTCGGTATTTTCAGTGCATTCATTGATATCTAGAAGATTGCAGAATGTGTGAGGGAATGCCATGCTTTGTCCATTTATTAAGGCTCATTGGACTTTACCAAGGTAAGACAGAGAAGAATCGTATTATCTAAATAGTTTTTTTTTGTTTTTTCAAAGTATTTCTGAAAGTATATTTTAAACCACATTTTTTGGAATGCTTAACCCAACTAAAATCACTAAGTGTAGTTGATTCATTTAATTCATTTTTGTCTTAAATACCTGTGCACGTGACTCCATCTCCGGAATACCCGGATGAGCATGCGCAAGAAAAGCCGCCGTTAGTGTTGGTACATTGAGCATTTGCATGGCAGTTGTCGGTATTTTCAGTGCATTCATTGATATCTGGAAGTATGCAAATGCAAGACGGTTATGGTGTAATATCAATTCATAAAAAACAAAGAATTATCAAAGTGAAATAGATAAGTTATTGTGAAAAAAGCAGTTCACTTTTGGGCTTTATTTACGGAATTCAGCAACAGTCGGAAAAAAACAAGTTCTTACCTGAAGAACTTCTTACCTGTACACGTTCTTCCCTGCAACAATCCCTTCCCCGCAATAAATCTAAACCTGCACAAGTTCTAACCTGCAAATATTCTGACCTGTAGAAGTTCCTACCTGCACCAGTTTCTTACCTGCATAAGTTTTCTCCTGCACAAGTTTTTACCTGCACATGTTCTAAGTGCCTGACACGTTGTTATCTGCACAAGTTCTTACCTTTATAAGTTCTTATCTGTGCAATCTCTTATACTGTACCTGCAACAGTTCTTACCGGTACCTGTACAAATTCTTACCTGCACAAGATTTTTACCTGCACCACTTCTTACCTGTACACGTTCTTACCTGTACAAGTTCTTACCTGTACACGTTCTTACCTGTACAAGTTCTTACCTGTACACGTCTGACCGTCCCCAGTATAACCAGCTCTGCATGCACAGGTAAAACCGTCGGCAGTGTCAGTGCAGTCTGCGTTAGCATCACAGTTGTGCGTGCCGGCGGCACATTCGTCTGTAGCGCCACCTACAGATAGTTTAGGTAGATTATGATAACTGTAAACATGCCATTGATACGAAGCCTTGCAAATATATGACCTTAATGTGACAACCAGGGGTCAATTTTTTTTCGTTTATTTTATATATTATGCAGTTTTGCTCTATACATCTACGGCAAACCATACATTATTCCCATTCAATTGACTATGAAAACCATTTACAAGCCTTAAAACAGAATTATTATTTTTAGAAAGGGGAAAGAAAATCCATTTTCAACAAAAGTTTCCATAGTTACTTACCTCCGCAGCCTCCGGAGATCTCACATTCTGTCTCAGTGACTGGAATGGAGAGATTATGAATTATTTCTAAATTAAGTTAAGTTTTTTTAAATATGGAGTCAGGGCGCCGTCCATCTTCAGTATATTACCCAGTACGGTAGTACGTGGCGCGTTAAAAATGACATTACCGTTGTAGCGAAACTGGAGTCCGTGTAACTGAAATTCCTCTCTCCATTTGGTTATAATGGTTAGGGTTAGCCTAAGGGGGTCAAAATATAGGGCAAGGCTGACCTGTACAAACAAATGGGAAGCGGACTCTCTATCATTGGGGACTCTCTGTCACGTTACAAAAATGTACACCTGTACTAGTACTGCTGTGATTCATAGGGTGCAATATACTATGAGTATCTTCGCTAAGAAAGTTATCTTTTCACGTCTGTCTTTTTTATTTTTTAAGCACCTAACTCAGAATGTTATAAATAGACTTTGATGATTTTTTTGGGGGTATGAAATATGCTGGAACGGGTACAGGTACATGTAGAGGGATAAGAAATAGTTTAAATAAACTAAATTTTAGTGTTTTGTGTTCTTCAGTACTTGCACCTGTTCACCTGTATATTACATGTATACCAGAAGCTAGAGCACTTACCACATAGTCCATTATTGCAGGGGTTAGCTAGATACTGATTGCTTGGACAATTGCTACAGGGTGTGCCAGAATTATAGGGGCTCTGTCCCTGATAATTGCCACTGAAATAATGAAAATAGAATAATAATAATAATAATATTTAGATATGATAACATATGATAGTGCAAATAGTACACAAACATATGAGGTCATGTTTACACACAAATAGAATGAAGTGGTGACTCAGAGGGGAGTTGATGTCACAAAGACTGGACGTAATGTCACAAGGACAGGACATGATGACACAGACAGAGCGTGATGTCACACAGACATGGCGTTATGACACAGACAGGACATGATGTCACACAGACAGACAGACAGATTGTACACAATTGTATTTATCTTGTATAATGTTAAATATAGAAAGTGATTTTCTCGTCGCAAAATGAACGCACATAAACTCTTGCTGTAAAGATGGTAAGGCGTTGCAGAATGATTAATGAACGTGAATTTCCCTTTGTTGTTTGGAAATAAAGTTGGTTTTTTCACCTCCCCGTTCTACTAAAAATTAGCAGGGGTTGGGAAGCCGGCTTCGCGTGCACTTACCCGGGGTAGTAATTACAGACGACGATCCAGTAATATGGAAACTGGGCTCCGCAGGGGGAAACACCTTGACACGCAGAATACGCACAACCCAGTCTAAAAGAATTGGCCCATGCCACCTATGTAAAAACATTTAAAAATGCTATTCGTTTTCAAGTTTGTACAAATTCATCACCAGTCCTGATGCATTAAATTAAGTCTATCACCAAAATGTGAGCAATATTTTTCAAAGTCCACAACTGCAGCTTTCTGCCAAATGGGATACCTTTCACAAATTATGATTACATCTAATAACCTTGTTCTGCTAGTGAATGGTACATGTGATTTCAAAGCACAAAGTCAAAATTTTGGAAGTACTTATGATACATTATTAATGCTAATATTAAATATTAATTGCAAGTATGACATATTCAACCACGTGATAGCCACGTGACAGTCTGAACCCGCCCCCCTCACCTGTGTGTAGTGTCCGCAGACTTTATTGGTGTCACATGTGTCCGTGGCGTAGTTGTAAAACTGGTTCTCGTTAAACCAGGACTGCAGAGCTAAGCCAGTGAGGTTAGACGGCCTGTTGTTGACGGTGCTGCAGGAGACATAGAGGTTCTGCCCCACGTACTGGCCGGCGAAGTCAAACGTGCACCCTTGGTTCTGGTAGGGGGTCAGGTCCGCGTGGGCGTGGGCGTAGATGCACTGGTTGATGTAGTCTTGGCCGTCGCAGTCCGCCAGATCTGGGTCCCACATCTAGATGTATTATTAAGCAGTATACTTATATCATTGATTGGGGTCATTACTGATCTGATCCATGGAACCGGTAGTTAATAGTAAGATATACTGGTATGCCCTGCAAAGCCCTGCATAAATATCCTAAAATGTCCCATAAATGTTAAATGAGTTTTTCTCATTTTTTTAAATCTTTGCTTAACATGTTTTTATTTTAATTATTAACACCCCCCCCCTGAGCTGCCCATGTGCCAGCGTACGTACCATCTGTTTCATATTGGAGGATTGCGGTTGTACCATCCTCCTGGCCTCATTGTGGTAGTTGAGCATCTCTTCCTTCTCAGAAGCACTGAACAAATTCTCCGGACACTGGCTACACGGAGCCGCCAGGGAGCGCTTCGCTCGCACTTGCGAGTACGAAAATGACATGGAGGCTGCAAAAGTTTTCAAATTTTTTAACATTTAACCATTTAAACGGGTTAAAAGTTTGAAGAAATTGAATGAGTTGTGATGAAAAGATAAAATTGCTGGTGATTTTACAGGGAAACGGTAACAAAACGATGACAAAAACAATTGTACACGCAGATAAATCTGATATTATTTTAATTATATACAACAGCAAATCAAACCCGTTTAGACGTACCTCCATTCACTGTTGCTATGGCAACAAATATAAAGTTCAGCAGAATGCTAGACAGCATCTTCATCTGAAAAAGTTAATTCAAAGTAAGTTAGTTTTACTATTAAAAATCTAAAAGTGTGCATGGAATAAAGGAGCATCGGAAGATTTTACTAAATTTTGGTACATTATATATATATTGTTTCACCGTAAAGGATTCTTGAACTGCTCAATTAATTATGATTCTAGTTCAGTTTAACTGAGGGTTCGGTTATTGTGTAAAAGAATTCTGCACAGATCTTCTCCTCGTTTATCCAAAGTGTTCATGTTTGGCAATGCGCGAACTTGAACAGACTCTATCTATATTAACAGATATTTCAGCTGACACAGAGGACAAGATCCAGGGGGTCAAACAAATGCTTAATTGCAAAGCAGACACGGCACACGGTCAAACAACCGGCTTAATTTGCTGGTATACAATGTTTACCACATTTTAATGTTAAAAATCCCGTTGTCTCTATTTAATATTAGCTTGCGAGAACAACAGTTGCAGATCGTGCAAAGTAGAACATCGGATATAGTGGTGGTACAAATCTACATGCAATTACAGGTCATTATTGTGTATATAGTGGGTTCTTTCGTCTTGGTAAGTGAAGCTTTAACTGCCTTATTAACTCCTACATGAAATCAACTGTCATTTACACCCGTATGCTGGTGTAATTGTATCAATTTCCTGGATAATTCCTGGACATTTGACCAATGCTTTGTGGTGATGAGGCATCCAAGTTCGATGCTGAGGGAAAATTGGATCGTGCTGTTTGTGTGGAGGTAGTTAGATATATGATGTACTGACATGTTTATTTATTTTATTGAAAGTTAACCTACTATACCCATTTTCATTGTTATTTGTTTATTCTTATATGAACATGTACAATATTCTGCTCGGTAAAAGTCGTTATAAAAACCCAAACAATATATGCTGGGTTTCTCTTTTCTTTTCTCCGACATTTTTGTCACCTCCCACTCCTTATCGCACCTCATTCGTTAATCTGACGTTAAGTGTAACCCCACTCCCGTGAAACCTTCCTTGTCTTTACGGTAAGTCGGGAAAAGACCCGTCTAAATTGTACTTACAGGCATGTCCACCATATGACGTGACAAGGCGATGCAGATAGCTAGGCTACCATATGCTGCCAGGCCTGTAGCCAGCAATTTCAGAGGGCTGGGGGTCGTTTTTTTTTTTTTTTTTTTTTTTTTTTTTGAAAAAGAGGACCTTTTACCATAAGAGTACATAGGTACATAGGTCAAATTTTACCCAGCAAAGTTTCGAAAAAATAGCAGTGGGATAACTGGGTTCGTGGTTCTCTACACCCCTTTATAAATATCGTGCGGTGCACGTTTTTGTTTCGCATCTTTTTACTGGCCCCTGTATATAACCACTCAACAGTGATTTTACTGCTTTTTACAAAACCTTCCCTTCATCAGATTCAAATACAAATGCAATTACTCAGTATTTGGAAGCACAGCTCGTTGGATAACTTCCTTAACCGTGATGTCATGGTCCGATAGTAGTCGATACTAGTTGTGCATGAGCACCCATTTCTTAGACGAGAACCAATGTGATGTCTGTCAGCTATTTGCATACGGGTTCTATTTTCTCGAGCGAGAATACACCAAGTCGTAAAAAAGTGTTTTCTCCGCTTTTTCCGTCATGATCAATATCAATTTAGGGAGATAAGATCCCTGACGCATACTATAAGTTTATGAACAGACAATAGATCAAAGTAATGTATTTCTACATGTATGTCGTTTTTACGCCACACGCTATATGTGCGGTACATGCATTAACGAAGCAGGAGAGGGATTTGCCGTTCGGTGTCAAAAACTGGCTGCGGCAATTTTTTTTTTTTTTTTTTTTTTTTTTTTTTTGCAATCGGACCATGAAATTGCGACTTAAGTCATGAATTCGGCGATCACTGGGTAGCGGCTCCAAGTAACAGGTGGCGATTTCAGTTCTCGTGCTTGCCCTCGAGATGAACACAGACATAGGTACATTTACTATAGCCTTTCACAATTGACCTTTTTCTATGCTTCTGATCGTCCAAATTTTAGGCGATAGGTTATAAGGTTTAAATTTTGGTAAAAATGGATTCTGACAAAATTTATTATTTATAAATTAAAATGAAAAGCGTCTCACATATAGAAAACATAAAACATAAATGGAGACAGGCCTACATCACAGAATGAAATTTTAGTCCAACCAACATGAAAGTGGGCACAGCTATTATAGATACGAAATGGTACAAATAAGGTACATTTTCACTTCCTGCACAAATGTTTTAGACTGGGTATCGTCCTTACCAGTATCAGTTATTTATGATTCTTTTTAGGTTCTACATCTCCAGTAGCAACAACTGTTTTTCTACTGGGGTATACATGTACTCCCTACCAGTGTTAGATGATCAAGGACCTGGGTAGTTTATACATTTACCCCAATTGTAACAAATCTTTAACAGTCTATGATTCCTACCGGTTCATTGTTAAATAGGGCAGAATCTTGTCAATTTTTAACTGTATTAGTTAATAAAGACTTGTGAACAATAGCACGGGTGTTGAGATGAACTGGTCTTTATGTATTTGCTTCTGCAAAAAAGTTATGTTTACCAGAGTTTTCTCTTTATAGATTTTTTTCAGTCTAACATTCGTTGTTTGTATAATTCTGTGTATTCTGTTATTGTGTTACCCTTTCCACTGAATATAATGAATGTCTTTATGTTGGAGTGAGTGAGGTACTAGTATTGAATTATTTCTTTATCAATTTGCACCCTTCCTTGAAGTTATGTAGTTGAAATTCAAGCGATCAGTAATTGAAAAAGTTTAAGTGTTCAAGAGAAAAAATTGCCATGGAAACGATTGAATCATAACATTGGCATTATTTTTCCAAAATGAACAGATTACAAACAATCATTATAATGATAATTTAAGTTGAAATCCGATCTCTCAGAGTTTGACATTATGCAGTTAAACCATTTGCAGTAATTAAAGATATAAAGCATAATAACTAAAGTTTGCTGGTAAAATAAAACTATGACAACTCTTCATACAAAATTAATAACCACAATAAATACATAGTAAACAGCACATAATAGTATTAGTAATTGCATTTTACCACCAAGCTACGGTTTTCGTAATTATTGTGAAATCCTTGCTGTAGAATAATCCTACATGTGTACAATGTAAATGAACCATTTGTACAATCTTAAGATCAACAACAACAATATTAGTACTAATATCAATAATAATAATATCGCAACCAAAGATATTGGAAGATCTCTAGTTCGCACATGTGGATAAAAAATTGCAATTTTTTTTAAATGTCATCGTTACCTTTATTGTTTTCCAAGCTCCTTATTCTTCACCCACTGCTTGTCGACTCTTTTATTTTTACTTAAATGACACTTTTGAAGCGCCGCAGCTAGTCTTGTTTTTGAAAAAAAATTTTTTTGCAGGTTTCTTTCGATGTTGGTCCGCTTTTCACCGCTATCTCCTCGCAAATGCTTTTCTCCGGTTTCTCCAGTTTATATACGCGTGCTGAGGCAAGGATAAAGGTTACGGACAACGAATGTACGTCACAGATGGTGGCGATACAACGAAATGAAGGACGTAAATAAAGTGGTTACTAGTGTCACGTGTCCCGATTGTCACTGTGATAAGATCGGAGTGAGAAAGCGAGATTACTGTCACACCTTATAATATACGCCAGATCCTGTTCACATCAAAATGTATACATGTCATCAGCGCCGGTATATACTGTTCCAATCTCGACCGGAACAGAGGAGGCCGGTGTGACAGAAATGATAGTCCGCTAGGAACAGTAGCCCGCTTTCCATTACTTTGTACAGGTGACATTCGTCCCATATACTAGTACTAACCCCAATACTCCGACTTACCCTAACCTGTAGTAATCATATGTGATCCCGGAATTCCATTTATAGGACTTTCCATTCCTGTTACACCGGTTCTCTTTGTGTGCGTGGCAACTCAATATACTGGCTATGAAGAAAGAGGGTATTCCTAACTGAGCCCCCCCCCCTCGCCATTGGCATAGCAAATTAATAAACACCCACCAAAGTATCAGGACGCAAAAAATGCGGAGGACCGTGGAGCCCCGCCCACCCCACCAAACCCACCCACCCCCACCCTCACCAGCGCCACTCCCAGCCCCAGCCCTAAGCCCGTAGCGTAATTACGTGCTCAGAAGTGTCAAAAAAAAAAAAAAAAAAAAACAGCCGAACCAGTCTAGAACAGTAAAAACACACCGCTCGTATCGAAAACTGCCTTAATTACGCTTGGGCGCTTACTGCCGATGTACTGTATGTGGCTAACCAGTGAAATGCTAAAATTATAGAATGTGACAAATTATAGAGCGTGACAAATGGAAAGTGAATAACTTAATATTTTGAGACAACTGCACCTAGCTAAGCAGCAGACCCTCGGGTTTCCTCATTTTCTACGACAAAATCAATTTTTTTTTGGAAATATAGTTTCCTAAATGTGTGTAATATTAAGAACAACACATCATTATCATGAAAAGATATTTTTCTCTTGTGAAAACAATCTTCATTTTTTATGTTCAAAGGGAGAGGTGTAATCCTGCGTGGAATCAAAATAAACCATCTAGTTGGTGAGGTGTCTCGATCGGGGCAGTAGATATTCTATCTACAGGCCATCTACTTCCTTGTTTAGACCAAACCTCACAGGCCCATTCTGTCTCTTCCGTATTAATAGTCACTGCCTTGCCTTTTCACTCCAGTGATATGGTCCTCTTTAAGAGTAGTAAGAAAACAACATTTCAAAAACATCTTACAAGGTAATGGATGGGGTACCTCTGGCTGTGCAAGTAGTTGTAAAGAGACTTCTAGAATTTTACGATGTAGGTAACATTTCGCAAAAATGATATCTATATTAATGGCACGACACAATACATGAGTAAGCAGTGGTCGATCAAGGGGAGGGGGGTTCGGGGGTTCGGTCCACCCCCCACCCCCACCCCACCCCCTGAATGAATTTTCATGATAAAATGTACACGCTTTAAGTAAATCGAACACCCCCCCCCCCCTTCAATAGGACACATGTACTGGTACTGGTCGTCAGCACTGCACCCCATTGCTTGCTCATCAATAAAATTGACCGATTGTTATCTCATGCCATACCCTATGGCACAGTATTTATAATAATAATAATAATGGCCTTTTTCACGCAGTGGCAGCCCCGTGACGAAAATGTCAATTACTAACCTGCGTCCACCGAAGTTGGTCTGAGTATATCTTTGGCTGTTGTTTGTTATCTAAGCTCGTCTAAGCTATCAATCAAGTTGTTTGCCAACTGTATGTTCACAGGTATATGTAGCCGCAAAAAGTTTTTTCTGACGCTCATATTGGATAACAAACCAGCAAACCACGTGTGCTTGGGTAACATGTAAAATGTTTAAAGAGTTATTTAACGAGCCATGTATTCGACTTTCGGTGTCAACTTTGCCTCTTCACCGCAAAATGAATGTATTGTCTTGCAACACCCTTTGATTGTTTTTCATTGCCTACGGTGAGTCCTAATTACTGCAGTGAGTTAAAATAAGACATTGTAACTAAAAATAAATCCACATTGTAAATCTTAACTAGAAAAATTAATTTGCAGATGGTAAATTACGATCAGTGAGCACTGGAGCCGCTTATAATTTCTTGTATTGAGTATACAAGTTTAAGTTGTAGTCATTGCCGCTTCTTTTCAAGTGCGTTTATCGCCTTTATAATGACTAACGATTACCGAAACGAGTAAAAATTGGAATTTTACGTGTCTGAAAAAATTTGTTAGTTTCAACGATTGAAATCAGTTCTTATAATCAACCCAGGGTGTTTGACTAAAAAAATATTCATAAATGCGATCAATATGTGACTCTTTAATGCGACAAAAAAGCAATTCATCGTTTTTTTTTAATTGCGACTTTTATCTTTTAACATGAAATTGGAAGCGAAGTAGAGGTGTTTGGTGAATTTTTCATGGACTTGTTTTACGATTTGCAACAGCTATCATAAAAACAGTGCGAATGGCGTCAAGTACACCAACTGACTGCTTGTGTGCAGCACATAGGCGTAAAATGATTTCTTTATGTACGCCAAATTTTACTTTTAATCAGCAATTCTCTATTGAGCACGATAAAAAAGTGCCCAAACGCCATCGACCTAAATTCTATCTACCCTTATCAACATCCACCACAACCTACTATGGCGTGGAATGGTGGACCGCCAGTCGTGTATGCGAAATACGGGCATAAATCTTATTTTACAAAAAAATCTTCACAAATTAAAAAAAAAAATATATGGTTTTATTAGAACTATATTCTTTATTTTATAAATATTAAATTTAAATGGTTCAGTTCACTTTTTATTTTTTTTTTAATGTTATTTTGTTCCGGTACAATGACTGATGCATATTAAGCGAGTACTTTTGTCCAATTATTGTCGCTAAAACCGACCAAACGCCACCTAAAAGTTTCGAATAGGATAACGTTAAGGATTTCCATAGAGTTTAATGACATTTGATTCCCTAAAAAAGATGTTTCCACAGATATAATCTGCTTACAATTTCTGCACCTTACGGAATGGAGGGGAAATAAGTAGGTCAAGTTGACATGCAGTTGAAGAAAAAGAATTGAAGGAGGTGCAGCTTAAAGCCTCTCATTACGGTCCTGGATCTTAAGCTCATATTTTTTATTTATTTTTATTCACCATTTTGGGATCAATGGCTTTTAATCTCTACAAATACTGGTAGCAACTCTAATAATACACACAAAAAAATAAATAAATAAAAATAAAATAAATAAATAAATACGCACCAAACACGTTTATGGCATAGGAACACGCACTAATAAATTATATCCAGTAGAGTGCATTTACTCGCATTATCCTTTGAGGCATTTCTATTGAAAATCGGCCTATTTTTTGGATAAACTTTACATATTTTATTAACTTGAAAAAAAAAGAGGTGAGTCTAAACTAGCTCCACTCCACCCACTCCCCTTTTCCAACAGCAACATGACATATTTATTTACCACAAGGCAAAGGTAGTGTATAATCATATATATAATTATATGTACGAGTTGCCAAAGCTTGCGTTGCTTTCGGCAGATTATATGTCCCGTCATTTGTAGCTTTTGTTCACCTTCGCGTTCATGGACACCTGTGGTTGCACGATGATGCGTTTTGAACAATTGCATCTCTTCTCACCCTGCACTGTGACAGGCAGCACGCCAATACTGAATAATGGGTTAAATGGCCACGATATCCGGCACTGTCACCTAGCCGTGAAATTTCACTCTTTCCGTGTCGGTACAGAAATACTAAGGTGCTGTTACAACAAAGATGTGTTTACTCTCTCAGCTGTTCATTGAAGTTTTATTTTTGTCTTTTTTCTGAACGAAATCTCAGCCAGATGGCTCGATAAGAAAAACACAAGCCCGATCTTATCTGTACTCCGATTTAAATGTCAGTGGTCATCTTTCGGTCTCCATACTAGATATGTGACGTCGCCAAGTTTCCGGGTTGACCTTTCTGTACTGTGCGTACCGGTGATTGTATTAGAGTGTGTGGTGTATAGAGGAATATACTCTTGACCAAAAGCTCGCCACACCTCTAATATTATTTTTTTGTAAACAAATTTTTGGATTTATTTTAAATTGTGATATGTATTCCGCATACCATATCTTACCCGTACATGCGTATGGTATTCGTAGAGTGTACAGTGTACGTGCACCAAAATAGTACATACTCAAACAAAATCTTGAATTATACTATTGGAACATGCGTAAACAATGCCTTTTTATCAAACGTTGAAATATACATCATGCAGCCGCAAAAAGCTGAACGGTAGTGGGTGTGGTTATAAAGGGGTTTGGTTATAAAGGGGT
>NW_019774289.1:0-12814 GCF_001039355.2 Lingula anatina
TGTGCCTCACCTTGCTTCCATACACTTGCACCTGCCTGGCACAAATCTTCTCCGTGAATGCGACCATAGTGAACGAAGCGGTCTGCCCCCCATCAAACTGGAAGTTTACAACCTGAAAATATGAACCCAAACGATAGTCAGGTACTAGTAAATTCGAATACTTAAACAATAAGAGTTAAAGTATCGCGTACAGCCATATAACTAACCGACGTTAATGACCAGTTATTAAAAAAGTTTTAAAAACATGCATCTTACACACGTGCTCATCATAAGTAAATGATAGAATAGGCCTACCAGAACGTGCATGTTCACATGGTTTATTATATCTGACCAACTGCTGGAGCCAAAAGGGCCTTAGTTCAAGTTGTATTGTAAGTGCAGTTTACCTGGTTGGACATAACATCGTTGTCACAGTCGTAGACACATCTCCCATACGGTCCAGTCTTCAAAGCCTCGGTGACACTTTCTATGTCAGGGACATCAGTGATGACAGACACTGGCCAGCGAGTGTTGCCCTGGAAATAATGTTATTTGTTATTACCAGTACATCTTTAACACGCACGCATGCAATTCGCACACGCGCGCGCGCACACACGCTCACACACACAGTGACGCATTCACTTTTTTTTAAATCTCTGCTGGTAATCGCTACCTTTCGTAATCTAGTAATCTTTATGACAATGGCTAACAAGTATTAAAAATTCAACCAAGAAGATTATCTCCGTGGATTTTTACTAACCTGTTTAACCATTTCGTCTAGGTAGAGTTTCTTGGCCGAATACGGACACGAGTTCTCTATTGAGCAGTCCATGCATCTTGACGATGCTCCCTGAGGCTGAGTACATAGTTTAGACAATAAGATTAATATACATGTGCAGTGCTTTTTGATGCGAATAAATGGCTAATTTGACATGGTTGTTATATGAGAAATTAACTACTAAAGTTATTTACTTAATAAATACAAGAAAGTGTTCTTTTGACAGACTTTCAGTTTATTCAGTTTATTCAAAAGTAGACCATACGAGTAGACCCTGTATACAGCTTAATTGAACTTGACGTTTGGAAAAATATATATCAATACTCAATTCGGTTACGAACTAATTACAAATAGGTACAAAATGCGTTCACAAATAGGTTAATTCTTTCTCATACCATCTGCGGTAATTGCGTTTTGTATCTGTATGAATAAAATAATCTCACCAGAAAAAAACATCTGTTAAACAAGCCTACGTTACTTAGTATTATAATCCGTTTATGTTTGGTTCCATTCACCTTATTTTCTTTGGTAAAATGCATCAGGCTCCCCATAGATGAGATCCTGGAGACCTTTGCCGGATGCATCCAAAAATTCAGTAGGTCAAGATCATGGCAGGATTTAGCCAATAAGGAGAAAGAGCTCTGGCGTTCATTTCTCCAGTTTCCACGGACATACGAATGGGCAAAGTGCCAAAACCCTACCTGGAAATGTTGTTTTAATTGGGCTTAGAAGAAAGCATAGATGTAAAGAAAAAAGTATAAAAACGGGTTTCAACCGAGTTCTGGATGCAGCCAGCAAAGGTTTGTCAGGAGAGTTTTTTTTTTTTTTTTTGCCTCTAACAAAGAACCTTTAAAAACGCGTCTAATCAGCATGAACATAATACAAAATATGCAAATTCCACTTTCAGAATATCTCATCCAAATTTTTAATTTTGAGACTGTGCGATATCCAAAAATTGCAGATAAATGACAGGGAGTGAATGGATCAGCAAAAACGAAAAAAATAAGTAGAAATATCAAAATATCTCAATATGTACAGAGTTGGGTTCTTCTCACCTTATTTTTTCTATTAAAATGCATACAACTTCCAAATGAGGAAACCCTGACACATTTTGCTGGCAGCATCCAAGACATAATTAGGTCAAGGTCGTGACAGGATTTAGCCAATAGGGAGAACGTGCTCGTGCTTTCGTTTCTCCAGTTACCTCGCACGAAGGAGTGGGCAAAATGCCAAAACCCTACCTACATTATTGTAATACACATTTAACAGGGAACCTTATTAACATACCATACAGTATATACTAGAGGTTGAACAAAGCCTGTGTAAAAAGAAACTATAAAATTGGATCATAAAGTGCCGGACATACAAAATGTATGTAACAGCAAAGACACAACTGGATTTATTCTTTGTATTCATTAAAAAGGCTAAACACTGAACATATCTAAAGAAACCCAAAGTAAAATTGTTAGAAAAATACTGGCTGGTGACATATACTTTAGATTTAATTACTATAATAACCATATCGTTTTGAATTTAAGTCAATTTATTATTTCAAATTGCATGACGTAGGCTACATGTATACTATATATGTAGAATTGGAAATGTTTAAAGCTAAAATGCATTTTACACACTATTTCTACGAGATTCTAGGAACTAACTCACAGGTTCCAGGAGCTGCAGGTGTGTGACCTCTCCAATCACTCCGCTGTCGATGATTTCTTTGATTTTCCTAGCAGTCAACGTGTATCTTAACACGTGACACACGGCTAGCATTACCCCGGCCTGTTTACATGTCTCCACGATCTCTATACAGTCTTGCTCAGTTGTCTGAATTTTTGAATAATTTTGATAAATAAATAAAGGGGTGCTATTTCAGTAAAGGTATAAAGGCAATACTGTATCTGAGTACGCCTACATTTCTCTCAGAATTACCACAAATCCGCTGATTGTGAAAACTGAGTGAAGATTTTTATACATAGGGGCCCCTTTCTAGATTTATAGTCGTGCTTAACAAAAAATGACAGTCTTCATAAAATTGTTTTTTGGTGTAGGTTGTTTGCAATTGTACATGAATTCATGTTTTAAGCGAAAAGATTCTATAAAATTTATTGGTATTTTTATGGGCTAACTGAGAGCGCCATAAAATGATACTGAAATTAATAACAACAAAACGCGTTCTGTTTTGTTGCAATCTTGGACGAACAAAGCAAATACCAGCCCAAGTCGCAATGTATCACTTACCGCCATGGGTTTCTCTAACAGAATGTGATATCCCTTCTTAGCTAGTGCAACAACAGGCTCCTGTGAAAGCATTTTAAATCAATTGATTTTACATTTCTGAAAATATATTCCGGATAAACATCTGAACCAACAAACAACAACAAGTATACTTACGCATATCAAGTAACGCACCTGTAGGGTATTTACTGTATCTTTTGTAATAACGTAAGCTTGCACATATCACGCTATAAAATATACCATATTATGATTTATGGACGTCTGTAGAAAATGTTCACTTTTTGCATTCAGTATATCATTTGCCCACCTTATGCAATTGATCAGGAGTTGCAATAATCGCTAAATCAGCCATTTTGGGAATTTTGAGCAACTCCTTCCAATCTGAAATGACGTGAAATTATACTTAATCCAGAGAGAGAGAGAGAGAGAGAGAGAGAGATTTGGTTAACACACAAAATCCGATGTCAAGCCTATTTCCATCGCCTGTGACAAGATAATGGTATATAGGGGAAGGCGGGGCTAGTGCGCCTTTTTTTTTAATTAGATAGAAGGTAAACTGTTGTTTTCAGTTTTCCTGATTTTTAGAAGGAAGTTCATTCTCTATTTTTGGTACATGTTTGGGAAGTGCGTTGTTGTTGTTTTCACAGAAATGTCCATTTTAAAATGTCTAGACAAAGTGTGCGAACTTGCTCCACCCCTAAAATCCAAAAGTAAAATATACTTTTATCAATTTCTATACATTTTACTTGATAAAAACTGAATAGCAGAAGCAACTTTGCAGTCATTTTTTATTTTATTACGCTTGCACGTAATAAAATAAATGCACGTGACCTCTCAAAAAGGCGTAGGGCGAGATTCATCGTTTTGCTTTTGAGATAAAGGGTGTGTGTGGACTGGCCTCGGGCGGACAAGTCTAGCCTTCCCCTATAATAATATATAGGTAATTTATATTTTTTATGTGTGTACATTTTTTATGTGGTTACATTGTGTGTAAGAGTACTAAGTAAGTTACGCCGGTTGCTCGAATACAGATTAATGTTACCTGAGAAGACAGCAGTGTCCGGTATTCCATACGTCTGTTGCATTTTCGTCCTATAAAACACCCTTGGTTCTGCCACTCCAACAACCTTTCAGCAGGCAAAGTAAAATAACAAAATTTATATTTACAATATACCCGCATGCCGCGCGCTTCATCTCATCAAGCACATATGTCGGCTAGACGGTTTGAGATCGTTGTTCTATTTAAAAACAATACATAACGATTATCTAGGAGTGAAACTGCACAGTTAAGATCCCAAAAGACGTGTTTTGAATTCAGTTTTGCCAAGCGATAGACATTAGCCTCATTCACTTTAAGTTAAAAATGACGGTGTATTCCACACAATTACTTAAAAGTTATAGTTAAAACTGCCATATCTTTACAAGAATAAAATCATGGAGATCTTCTTAATTCGTGAAAGCTATTTTCATTTGTTCTGAAACCAGTTAAAATCAATTAGACACCTTTGTCTTAAAATAGTCAGTCCTGAATGCATACCAGGGGAACGGTCCATGTCACTAAAGAGAGGTTTTTCTTTTAAAAACGGGATAGAATGACGGAAACAAATATGATCGTTAAGTACCAATTTAAGGCCACGTGTGCGTAAGACAACAAACCTTCAGTTTTTCCGGAAATTCATCCGCAAATTCGGCATAATTTTGCCCCCTATTGCCTGCTCCAACGATGACAGCTGTTACTTGTTTCATGGTTGCCTGCTAGCTGTCTCCAGGGCCTAGCCTCGTTTTCAGGAATCTTCCTTCAGGAATGGAGCTCGAGTGGGTCAACTGCCAAGGGTGCCCTGTCAACCTATGTTGTCACAGCCAGGTGATACCAGTGTCGCGGCAAGAGGATCTGTACTCCAGCGGTGGTGCGTGAACGCCAACCTGGCACCTGATAAATAGGTCATTTGGAATATTCTTAAAACGCCATCTCGATAAATTCCCCCGAGAACCAAATCTTAGTCGAATTGTGACTAAGCTTTCTTAGTCAAAAGAGCTTAATAAAATATCTAAAAACTACCCCTGTAAAATCTCAATAAATCAACTATGGTAATAACTGCGCTGTCAATCTCCATTCACAACAGCAGAGCAGTATATTTCAAAAAAGAAATAAGCCATAGTTCTACAATTTTTTTATATTCTTCTTCATTTAAAGATGCATACAAAAACCACAAAAACCGACCAAATGCCAGCATATAGTTTCAAGTAGTATAACTAAGAGAATTACCAAAAGGCATTGTTTAATTTTACCCTAAAGTGATGTTTGAACAGATTTTTCTGCTAGCATCCTATGCTGTATTTCAATGGGACAGAAAAGTAGGTCATGAAAGTAGGTTAAATTTCCGACCAAAAATTTACAGAAAGGAGCAGTCTAAAGCTCATTTATGGCTGATTGAGTGATCTATTTAGTTTATCCTTTGGCATGTCGAATTTATTTGAGCCATATAAGAAACTAGTAAAAGTGGTTTACATGTGTTACTGGGAATCCACGCTCCACCGATGCTCGGTTCGTATGTACCTTTAAGCAGAAGAGAAAAGCGATTCATTCTTCGACCAATTATGTCATTTCTTCAGTGCACATTACGCCATCAGCCCATGCGGAAAGCACGCATTCGTTATTAACCGCTTCAAATAATACTGGTACTGCCTTCTGTCCTACGTTACCAACCTCATAAATTTTAAATATGGATAAGAAGGCACTGATATATTTGTACTCTTTTCCACGATTGCATTACGGTGCAGATCAAAATAAATTAATCCGAGTAGCTATGGCAACTGAAAATAAGCACCATACTTGACATTTGGAAATGTTATTTTCAGGGGAATGTGTATTAATGTACCTTTGACAATATTTAAAATTATCTAAAATATAGCGAACATGCTTGGTTATACAATGCAAAAATTGAAACGCTTTTTGAATGGTTTTTCGCTATGTAAACAAACGTTAATTGTTCTTCATACCTTATGGTACTATGCTTCAGAGATATTATTCTCCCATTCTGAACTCATTGAATTCAGAATTGATGAACCCGCATAAATCCTTCATAGACCACGGTAAAATAGAAGTAACAAATTTTTTTTACGTTTAAACATAAACAGATAGACCCATTATTATCATTATTGCAACAATCTTTCCGCAATCTCTGCATTAATTAAAAAAAGCCGGATCACAGAGGCTTCGATGGTTACAACAAAGCATCCACTTCTTAAATAAAAACCAATACGAGTTTTGTATAAACCCTACTATACGCGGTCATAATTAAGTATTTATGAGTTAATGAAGTAAACAGGTCATACATCTGTTGTAGATGGAGCTTTGACAAGGGCATAACCATAAAACACACATACGAAAGTTTGCAACGGCAGATGTGGAAGCTCAACATGCAGGCAGTTCGTTCTCACCTAAAGAACGCACGGTGAGTAGAACGCCTTATGCATACATTCTTGATTGTACGTACTGTATTTTAAAAATGGAATGTAGTTTAAAGGGCTTTGCTTTCTTTCTGGGGCGATTTCCTAACCTTTTAAGCTTTAACCTTTTAACCTACAAGGACCTCTGCACATCCAGCGTTATATCTCAGCAATGCAGATGCATCGGTATGATTTGAAAGATTGGCACCTAAAATAGCCCTCTGCATGCATTATGTAATGTTATTTGAAATTTTGAGACGAAAATATTTCACTACATTCATTCTAAGCTTAACAATTTTCATTCAGACACAAGATCGCGCCAAAATGCCCGGTTGCCAAAATAGCGAAACTTAGCTACATTCCAGTTGTGTTCATCGTGACCTTCGTGCTAGGGCTGTTTTACCAGAGAGACCTTCTTGTCGAAACACAGTCCGGAAACACCCATCCCGGAAGAAGGTTCAGTGATGTTCATCTCACATTTAGAGTTCATATATTATTTCCCTAAATAACGGAGGTTATGTATAGAAATATCCTCTCATGAACCCGTTAAAATATTGAGCATTTGTATAAATACAATTATAGATAACTTACAGAAATGAAGAGAATTGAAATATTTGGAACTGACCAATTTTAGTGACTTTTTACGATCATATTAATACGCCTTTGGCATAGGTCTACTACACGTCAGTACACGAGCCAATGGTGATACTTCCGTTTAAATTTTGGACCCTTAAACACTTTAAAAAGCACGCCACTTAAAGTAGGGGTTATATGGAAGGTTGTTGAGGGCATAATGGTACCGTTGTGTAAATCATTTTTCCACAGTGTTAACCGTCCAATAGACCGACAGACCAAGGATCCCTTCTTAAATAGCGACTTCAACTTGGAGTCAATTCCGCCATCTTGGGTCAACGAAATGAAAGCAAGACGTTCGCATCTTCTTCAACAATGCCAGGCCATGAAAGATGAATGGACCTCGCGTTTTACTAACCAAGACGGTGTCTCTGACGAACTGGTCTCTTTCCCTGCCCCTCCTTTGTCTAAATTTGGGGGCCCAATTGGGTACCTAACGTATGTCGACCAGAAGCATAAATTCCTCTTTTGCGGGGTACCAAAAGTGGCCATTATGAACTGGAGGGTGGTTTTCCTGCAGTTATCCAGTAAACACCTTTCCGCTCAGAGTTTAATGGACATCATCCAAAGTTCTGATTCGTGGGAAGAAGACATCCCAAAAATTGAGGGCAAACTCGACGGCCGCCATGATGGTTTTCTCAAAGTAATGTTTGTTCGACATCCGTTTGAAAGACTCCTCCACGATGACGAAGCAACTTTTGAGAACTTCGTGAAGCGTGTTATAAGCTCCTACGATCCGAAATCGCGTTCTCTGAAAACAATTCCGGGGCACATCCACTGGGGGGAGATGTACCAGCTGTGTGATCCGTGCAACGTGAGGTATGACATCATAGGACATTACGACACCCTGACGGAGGATGCGTCAAACGTGCTGAAATTGCTTGGAACAAACGTCACATTCCCCAGCGAAGAGTTTATTGAGAGCTACCGAAAGGGTAACAGACACGGCTATGGGAACACCCAACAAATGATGGCGCAAGCTTTGAGGAAACTCTCTGAAGAAGATCGCAGAATATTGAGTGAAATTTTCAAGGTAGATGGTAGACTCTTCGGTTTTAATGTTAACATGACTGTTATGCCTTATTAATGTAGTGTTTTCGCGTGCCATGAATAAACGTTTATCGTGCCATTATTAATGTAACGACAATGTTTCACATTTTCAATTAATTAAGATTAATTAGAAATTAACAAAATTGATTAAATTAATCAAAACCACTTATTCTTAACTTAAAACTCAAGATGTGGAGATATTGTTATGAAAGCTTGTACTTGATAACGTAGGCCCACATTTTGGGCCATATTCTACACCTTAAATTCTGGTGAATACAAATAACCAAACATTTTAATTTTTAAAGAATCTGTAGTCAAGTTAAGTTAAACTATTGTAGCAGTATATGACGGTAAAGATAAAGGGAGTAGTATCACTTTACCCTATAGTCAATGTGATGCACAGGTTAAGACATACAAATTGTATTAGAATACAAAAAAGGAGACCGTTTAAGAGTTTTTTGGATTTGTGTTAAATAAGGAGCACCCAAAAGCATGAAAATCATCTTCGCTCTCATTTCAAGGATTCAGGGAAATATGAAGGTAGCATGTTCAAGAATTCCCAATGATTTTTTAAAGTAAATGCAAAGAGGATACATTTCTTGTATCACAGTATTTAAACTTGACCGTTTAAGGTAAATTATCGAAAACGCGATTAAATTCCGTTTTATTTTTACAGTTTGTCTTTAGTGTCGTAAGTGAAAATCAACCTTGATTTAACCTTTATGAATGGCCAATTGCTGCAACTTCATTGTTAACTACACTTGAAAGAATTGTGTGTGTGATATACAAGATATCCTTAAATACTTTGTCAAATATGAAGCATCGAATAATTGCTAATAAACATTTGGTAAGCATAACATTGTAGAATTTTAGTTCTTTTCTCTCTCCTCGTCTGCAGACCACCAGTATATCACAAATCAAGAACTAATCATTTATTTCTACCAGTATTATCTGTTTATCCAAAATTTGCCTATATATATATATATATATATTGTATATATAGAGATCAATACATTCATTCATTTGTGTAATATATATATATATATATATATATATATATTTATATCGTTTTTTCCTTCACACAATCGAGTACTCAATTATTATCAACCATCCGTCCATCAAACACTTAATTTTCCTCATTCTCTAAACATTTTTCAGTTCAATACCTTTTCACTTTCAGTAAGTAAATGAACCTGTCTTTATAAATTGTGTGGATGACAAATCAATTCTTTGCGCCCTTTATTTTCAGGATGCCCCCTGTACTTTATCAATAGGATAAAAAAAATCGAACCCAAACAGACCCCCTCCACGTACTGCTGATAAGATACTTGGCTATGTCAACCCTACAAAAGCAAAATAAGACACCAAGTCCGACGGTAAGGGGGGTTCGGGGAGGGGGAGTCGAACGAACCTGCATCTTGGCTGGAAAAGGTCCGCTCTGAACCAAAATTTGACTTAATTTAGATTCTATGCCATTTCTTAAAATGAGCCGACAGAGACAGTAAAAAGGTTTACTTTTTCAATAAAAGGAATATATATATTATTTTTTTCTTTTTTTTTTTAATTGCTGGCCACAGACTTGGTCGTGCTGTATATTCGTGACATGTTATCTACAAGAAAGGTCGACCTTGTTTCACCTTTAACAGAACTACGTGAATACACCACACGTGCTTTATGGCTGCTACTGCTGGATGCCGAGACACAAATCATATGGCAAAACCACTCTAATATTCAGGGTGCCAGGCTAGGACATAAATTATAAACCGGGATCAAACATCCACCCGTATATTCGAATACTAAGTTCGTTTTTTTTTTTTTTTTTTTTTTTTTTTTTTTTTTTTTTAGTTAAGGGGGAAAATATTTGATAAAGAAATTATAGTATCTTTGTGACCACCATTGTCTATGTTTTCCTTTCTTTGTTCGCTGGGTAGGAGAGGGTGGTCTAGACAGCTTAACCCAGTAGCCTACAGAAAGGCTGCACACACTCCCCCAAACCCACATTTTAGTTAATAATAAAAGTCAAAGTATGATAAAATCTAGACCAAGGACACACAGGCAAAAAGTGATGACAGTTTCATGTCGACACTAACTACCTGTGTTTAAATAGTTTGTTACCGAGTGGAAGGGAGGTTATTCCTCAGTTCATCCCTCCACCCCACCCCTCATGCAAAATGTAACCACAGATGCGCATGCGTACACTTTACTAGTACGCCCATGCAGGTGCACTACGCTCCTCCGCAACTCCTGGTACACGGTACCATAGTAGGCCTATAGGTAGGCCTACTATTAAATGCTATGGGACCTCTTTAGCATGTTACCCACCTCCAGAGGCTGAGAGTTAGAAAAGGCATCAGAAAATAATGTGAGGGTAGATCTACAAATGTATGTACATGAACATGCAAAGTAAAACAAATAGGGAAGGTAATAGTCTAGAGTACATGTACATGTACATGGATTAAATGAGACGACAGCTAAGTAGGCCCTAACTGTCCTAACCTTTTAAAGTAGAAAACAGTGTGTGGAATTTTCTCATACTGTTTACACCAACTAAACATATGGCCCGATCTCATTAAAAAATCATGCGTACCTGTTTATATCCAGACCTGCAGTGACAGTGACATGTATATATGGACACGTACTAAAAGCTGACACCACACGGAAGTAGCTGGTCGTGATAGTAAAAAGCGTACATTTTCTGTCCTCCGCAGCATAGAGAGCTGCACGTGTGGTACGTGTCAATGATCATAATACGTGTCGTAACATAACCATTGCTTATTTTGTGATCGATCATACGTATTGTCCAATGAGCAGTATGCTTCCTCGTAAAATTTGTGCCCAGTGAAATAGATTAGGAATAAAATCGACAGAAACAGAATTTTAAAAAGATATTTTTATTGTCATTTTAGGCCTATACCCTCTCCCACATTCATTGCTGATTCATAAGCAGCTTTGGGAGCGGGAATCATTTTTCTGGGTTAGATCATTGACTTTTTCATAAATATTATCCATGCAGACGTACCGTGCTGTACATATCTCATGTTTCAACAATAGAAACATCATTACAAGGCATACTATTCCGAATAATATACAGGGGAGTAGACTATAATTATAGACACATTTAGCGCTAGAGGTACCCAAACACTTTTAGAACAAACAACGCGTTATAAAAATATGAAGACAAATACAAAATGTGGAATGCAGCATGATATGGGCCTTATTCGAACTATGTTGTCCCCTATCTAGCTGTTGACATACAGGTAGCTAGCTGTTGTGCAAACGACAGAGCAGAAATATGCAAACTAGTGTACAGTCATAGAAATAGCTGAAAATAAGGGCGCATTCCCATGGATTTTAGATCGATCTATCCCCGAGGGGAGTCTCACTAGATTACTGTCAGATAATCCGGCTTAAATGTCCGTCCCGCCTACTACAAGCTATAAGGGGGTAATTAAATTTCGTGCCCGCTCGGCTGACAGCTATTTAGCGTGAACCCCCAGGGAGTTAGGTCGATCTAGTTGGATCGATCTAATCTCTGGAAATGGGGTCTAATTCTCTCTAGCGCCCTGATAGCACACAAGTAGCGATGATGGAGTGAGCACTGGAGTTGAAAAATAAACGATAAAATATTTATTGGATTAGGATCGAAGTTAACTCAGTAAAGCTAAGTACCCAATCAAATCAAAATAGTGTATTGATTAAAGCGAATTTACTGATATGTATCGGTAGTTGAAATACTATGAATAATTCCTAAATAATTGACTGTGGGCTATAATATGACTTGAATATTGTTGTCATAATAACATTTTCTTCCTAATACTTTAAACATTCATACAAATTGTATAAAAATATTAAATGATTAATTTTCTATCCCTTGAATAACTTAACTATTGAGATAACACAAACTTGTAACTTAAACCCGTGTATATAAGCTCTAAATAATTCACTCTATATAAACAATCAGACTGATCTTACTTAGTCTCTAAGTAAAGTATATTTCTAATTTACAATCAAAAAGTGGTCGATGATTCACTATCATATTTGTTTCTCACTCCGTTGGTCGCGTCGAACGTCTGGATCTCGTGGTTCACGCTGCGGTTTCCTTTTCCTCGCGGAAGGTCCTTGTACCAGCAGTATGCGCAGCACTGGCAGCAGGAGAAGGAGAGGAGGCACACTATCCACAGCAATATCACACACAGGACGAGCAGGATTCCTGCACTCACACCCAGGACGTAGAGAGCAATGTGGGCCTGAAATGTGAATATTGGAAAATTACGTCTGTGTCTGCTCCTGAACGAGATTTACTCCTGAAACCTCCTTCATTATTCTCTTTATTTATTTATTTATTTATTTATTTATTATAATTTAAATATTATTATTATTATTATTATTATTTTTATTATTCTTTTTTGTTTCTCTGGATGTGCTCATGAGTAATGTTTGAAAAATAGTGTTTAGTCTTGCGTGGAGCGTGGTTAGAAAAATTAAGCTTCCCGTTTCTTGGCGAGTTTTGTCTTTTTTTAAGCGGGACGGGGGGGGGGGGGGCGGTATAATTTGTCGGAAAATTAAATCGACCCTTGATCAAATTTCAATCCCAATCATTAATCAAAGACAAAATGTGAACTAAAAATCTGTCATCTACTCAAGGTATATCATATGAAGAGGCACCCATCACGGGGGGGGGGGGGG
>NW_019774290.1:0-12764 GCF_001039355.2 Lingula anatina
TTCGATCGATTTTTAGATAGGCAAAACCACAAAAATTTGATCAATTCTAAGATTTTTGAAATATCCAGAAAATGTAATAACTTTTTGAATTCGACTGTTAACCAAAAATCCAACAAAGGCAAAAAAGGAACGCGAAAGTATTTAACTTGAGAGTAATTTTTTAAAATAATGTATCCGCACCCCTCGCGCAAGTATCTTATGCAAACGTAGCAATACTGACGGATTAGATAGAAGATAACATTATTTTTATATTGTCCAGGACGTTCCCATCCAACTGTACTGACTGTGTGAAAACGTGTATACATAAGTCTGGTTTTATTTATGATACTTTTACTATGAGCAATAAAAAGGTTGCCACCACGTGCACTACTATAGGTTGCCCCATCGGTGTAGTTTAATTCTGAATTCGCGAAGGACACCCCTTCCTGTTGCGGTTAAATAAATCTTCATCGATTTAAAACAGTATTGTTCTGGGTTGAATCCATGGCCTCGAGTTAATAACGTGCACTGATGCTCTCAGACAAACGCCGAATTTCAGAGGTCAGTGAGAATTCAACCCCTGTTATCAGCATGCTGATAATAAAGATGGGAGGCTCCAGTGACCCCTCAAAAGTCAGGGTGACCAGACGTGGCTTAGCGGTCAAATGAGGCCGATGACCAACCAATACATTTCTCTCTCTCCCTTTATCTCTGGGCATTCATCGGGTCCTGAACGGTCAAGGTAATTTTTCCCACAGGTTGTATAGTTTATATCTTATTCAGCACATCGATTCCCGTGCGTTTTGTAATGACTTGAAATACCAATACCTGTTGGCGACTGCCTTCACTGCTGTGATTAATTTTTATGATACAGACAGTTTTCGTGGGCCCTCTCACATTTGATATAGTTTGTAGTTGTTCAAACCATTCAAACCATGCAGTGCACGTCAGACCTATATTTATAATAAAAACAGTTTTCATGGAAATTTCAACACTTTCTCTTCATCACTGAGGTACACTTTATTCACAACCGTTAACAAATTTACTATTTTCAAACACGGTTTTCATTTATAAGTTTCTATTATATTTTATATTGATTGAGAATGGTGAATGTCATAAAAATAATTTCTATTAAAGAAATCGAACACAGTTTTACTGACCATAACATTATTAACAGTTTTATAGGACGTATTTTGGTGATTATGGGACAATTATCGTAATTTCCTCTTTGTTTTATCAAATAAAGCTCTTACGTGCATCACATACTTTTAAGTACTAAATTGGCGGAGGAATCGAGTGCTTCGCGGTACCACTTAAGGTCAAAATATAGGTGCCGCAACTCCTTCCAGCAGCACAGCGGGTTATTTGAGCCAAGTTGCTAAAAAACGTCGAAGTCAGCCGAGGTGAACTATTAAAAGGAGACGCAAAATATCACACCCTTCCCGTTTTGATATTGACGTCAAAATACCTTACTTTACGATTTGGTGACGTACATGTTCTCGTAGGGACCTGCAAATCACACTGATGATAAAAGTTTTGAATTAATTCATGCTACAAAGAGGAGTATCTTTATAGATGTTAAATACTTAATGAGTGGAGAACTGCAGATTAATGATGTGCAGAAATGAATGAATGCAGTTCTAGTGTTCTGGTTAATTGTACATCAAGTTTGGTCAAAAATGTGTCTTATACTCAATTAATTGCAAGCATTAATAAAACAAAAAGTATATTTGGGGCAAAAACCATTTAAAAATGGATAGGTAATCGTAAACGAGACAAGCTCGCTCTCTCTCGCTCTCTCTCCACATGACCACAACTACATATAAAGAAACCTCCCACAGGCCCGTAGCCAGGGGGGGTTCGGGGGGTTCGAAAGAACCGCCCCTTTTGCTGGGAAAAGGTCCACTCTGGGTAAAATTTGATCTAGGTGCATGAAGTTTTCATGGGAAAANGGTGCATGAAGTTTTCATGGGAAAAGGTCCACTTTTTCAGAAAACGAACCCCCCTTTTGAAATTGCTGGCTACGGGCCTGTCCCATCAGAAACGAAGGTCAGCGTTCATCTTTTGTCCGAATCTCCAAGTGGAAAATGCTCTAAGTGTTAATCAGGGTCATGTTTCATGATATTTTAAGACTCTCGGGTTACCTCTGGCGTTGGTAAGCCCTCAAGGATGGAGGGCGCTCATGCTTTAAATATCTCAGCGTCCGATGGTTATTTCTACCTGTATTTTTCTACACTTGTTGCCAGTGCTAATTACATACAGGACTCACACTCTTAAGGCAGTCTAGAACTGATTATTGTCTTCTTATTTTTGATTATTTAATTTCATTCAACATCCTAATATCTCGGTAATTATTTCAGATTTACTTTAAATTATTTTAACTTCTAAATCATACATGTCTAATTTATTTTATTTTAAATTCGCTGTGACAAGAATCACTTATCACCTCCAAAGACCGAGGCATGCAGGGATTTACAACATGTAACAATAAAAGATTCAACCAATCCACTAGCACGGCGACGCTGACACGTTTACTTTTTCTCATGCAGATAAATTTTTATGACAGATAAATCTATGGATGCAGATACTGGGGCTTACTCTTTCCCTACATTCCCCTAATGTTTTCTTATTGTTTCTCCAATATTGACCTGAGACTAAACAACAAAAACATGAGTATCCTTTATCCACGCGTAAAATCAAAAAACGATGTTACTAATAAATGTACATTGTAATTTCAACATTGTGCTTAAACTACATGTAAGAGCGTAATGAACTGTTTTGACAAAATGTTTCTATCCACCATTTTTGCATCATTTATAGTAGAAATGATTGTATTTGATTTGATTGTGTTTCATGCTACGATTTCAAAGGTCGCAAAACATAGGGCAACAAAAACTTCAGTCGTATCAGTGGTTTACTTGGTGCTTGTATTATTAATCTTTATTTATTTTGATTGCGAAAAGCTCTTTGCTATGGCTAGTTAACAGAACAATCTCTTTCATTGAATCGATTCTCTCTTTATGCATTCATCCATTTATGGGGGAGAGTTTAAGTTCAACTGTGTCTACAGTTTTTTTCTATACTTGATAGTTACATGTATAGCTACATATATTGAAAAACATCCGCCTATTAATTAAAACCACATTTAGTATTCGCACAGGTGTCATTCATTCATTTATCCATTTATGTATCCATTTGTGATTTGCTTTCTATTCCAAAAATTAATTTTTGTAGAAATTTGGTAGGTTGCAATAATTCCGCATATTTCCGATCACAGAGAGAGAGAGAACATTGCCAATAGAAAAAGAATCAAGATAGGTTTGTTTATTTTACTGATAACTAATAATCTAAGTCCTATTTGTTTCCTGTGACTATAGACTTATAACACACATTTCCTTATCGTCGGGTAAAAACCTAAATTTCCATATCCATAAACTTATCTTATTGTTGTGTTCAATTTTTTATTGTTGTGTTCAATTCTTTATTTAAAAAAATATCGCACCTGCCTTTCGTAGTAAGCAGTCTTTCATAGCTGTTTATGATACATATATCTCAGACACCGTTCCTGTCGTATATTGTGTTCGATTAAAGACTTAGAGGACAAATTACCTGTGCCTCCCTCTACAAACACTTTTTCTGTCCTCGCCATTTGCCGCGTTTATAGCTGTAAAACTTCATTTCTTGATAAGAAAGAGACGAAGTTAAATAGTGTAGCACACAGATGCTTGGAATAGCTTTATACATGTATATAGTTATGGTTTGCTATCAGGGCCACAAAAGCCAAAATGTATAAATCTGGAAAAGGTGTTGTGAATGGATGAATCAAGTGAAGTTGACATTGCGCGAAAGCGCGATCAAATCTACTCTTTCCTAGGGACATAGGAAAAGTGTTTACTAGGCATTTCAAGATATATCTCTGGCTATTCACCTAGTGTCCATATTTCTGTACTCACTCAGTTTCCCTCTGGAAGAGAATAACTTTAATCCGTACAACGGAGTATTCTGCGACATTCCACAACATGTAGCTCGTGTACTTTAAAGATTACCTCGTACGTGTTCCAGTAGAATGCGTAGTCACCTCAGTCCGTAACGTGACCATTGAATATTCAGGTAATGGCCACAGAGAGAATACGTATGAGAAGAAATCCCAAGGAGACGTCATAAAATGCATAAGATTCTTTAAGTATGCGCCTAAGGTAAATTTATAGGTCCAGTTACCTCAGCCAACAAGTGGGGTAATTTTTTCATCGGCGTGGGATTGTGAACAGATTAACTCAATAAGTTATTCACAAAAAGTGATGAAGCTATCAGGATAGGTAGTCATTCGGGATAGGAGAAAAAGAAGTGAGAACGGTTTAAGAGAGAATCATTAGGAATCATTCTACATAAGTCAAAGTTTCGCAAGCCGGCGTAAAATCTAGTTTTTTTTTTCTTTTCTTTTTTTTTTTTTTTTTGGGGGGGGGGTCATTAAGAATAGGGGCCCAGAAGTAGTGACAGACTAGCGAGTGCGATGCGGCAACAATTATAAACTGACGAAATTTATCCATAATTTTCTAGTTGCTTTCTAATAAGTTCGGTCGAATTGCTGACCATCGCACAACAGCATGATTCTCACATTTTCTCGTCACGTCACGCAGTGCATAAAAGCTTCATTTCAGACAATTTCTGGTGAGTTCTTAATATACTAAATTAACTCTATTCTCTGATATTATAATTAGATAAATATATTTTGTCATGGGGGAAATATTCGCTTTGGAAATGCTCTCTTATTCGCATCGCGGGCCAAGTATTGCAGACTTCTCTCATCTCATTTTTCAAAAAAAAAAAAAAAAAAAAAAAAAAACATAATTCATCATAGATTATGTCGCGGTTTTTAGATTGTCAAAAAGAAGCGACCCAGGATGGGTCCACATCAGATGCTTAATATATATATGTTGTACTACTGGGTTAACACTGTGTCCGTTAGGTGTCATCTCATTATATCATACATACTATAAATGCTAACCTATTTCACCCGTCACATATCAATTTTAAAAAGATAGCAAGAGGTACTGAACAACCACCCACATAAATATAAACCAGTTAAGCGTCGTTTATATTTTCTCAAACATGATTACTCAACCCGTAAAATTATCTGCCTTACAGGTGAAAAGGGAGAAAAAAAACGTAAAGAAGCATAATTTACTGAAAGAGATTGGAAGAGACTTGTGCGTCATACAGTACGTACCGATAACAGGTGAAGCTCCTCTCTCTTGATAAACCACGAGAGCAATGTCCCTATAAACGGGAACCGCCTGGGACCGGGCAGATCGTCTACGGTCCGATAAGGTGAGCCCTGATGACCGCCTTCCTGGGGGACTGGGCCTCCTGTTGGTGCCTTATCGGTGGTAGATGTCGTTGAGTCCACTGTGGACAGGCACGCATGCCTCTGATGATACTCCAAGTAAAATTTCCGGAACAGTTTTCTCAATGGCATCCTGGCGGCATTTGTGTAATATTGCTGTTTGTTGTTTATGCACGCTGTTGGTCAGCGGCGGTTTGGTTTGAAAATTCTACAACTTTTACTTGGTGGCTAGCTTGTGCGGAAATTCCTCATAGCGAGCCTTACGTATCGTTTACGTAGACCGTGCATTGTTCAGCCATAGCTCACAGCTTCTCCAAACTGGACTTGGCATTCGAGTGGGTGTTGCCTTTTATTTCTGGGCGAGGGCTTGCTTTTTCTTTTGCCAACTTCCAACTTCGCTGAATACTTGTAAACATACGTGGTGGGTAGCCAAAAATAAATCGCTTGGTCGAAATTCCTCACCCACGCTTATTGCATGTCATTTACGCAAATGGTGCAAAGCTCTAGAATACTCTGCGCTGGAAGCAGGCGCCTGAACATGCGTCAATGTCACTGTTCATTCTTGCCTTGAAATGCAAATGGCTTCATAACGTTTTATTTACCGTAAACAACTGGATAGCCACCCACGCATCGTCAAGAAACCAGCAACGCCTTTCCGAGAAAAATGCATATTACTCTCATTCACAGAAAAATCATTGCCAGCCCAAGAAACTAGGATTTATTGTAAAACTCTATCCTTACTATCCAGCTTACAACGAAGACCTCGCAGTAGTTTTTTTTTTCTTTTCAAGACAAAATCGAGCTCATCAATAGAAATGCTTACCTCCCTTCTTCAACGTGGCTTCGATCAAAACGGCACGTGTATCTATTTCCATACTTAGTGCATAAATAGCTACCCCATTTCTTTGCATTTTTCCTCGTTCGGCGAAATGCTATTCTTGTCCAGTGTATCCCCAAGCAGGTTTATATGTATATATAACCAAAACCTTGTTAAATGTATATCGCTTATGTAAATCACCGGAAGTGTAAACGCATTCAGCACAGGGCGAGGGTGCACATTACACCAAGTCTACCATGACGGTCAAATTGCATCGCCGTTCTCTTCTCGGCCTTCATTTACCACGTTTGTTTTGCTCATTTAATCCGCGTTTACTTATATTTGGTTCTGTGTCGTAGTAAATAGCCACAGGCCGAGGGCGTGCATTAAGTATGTCACACGCTATCCATTCTGTTCATCTTCAGAGGTCACGCAGGGGCCCGGGGCATGCGTACAATGACCTCATTTAACAGCTTCTCAGCGCGCGCAGCGGAGGCGTGACGTTCAAAAAACTGAACCCCTAGGTAATGACAGTGAACATTTAAAGGCGGAATTTACTAGAAGTGATCACCGTTCATGACATTACCTGATACTCAGCATCTTGCGTAGGCCTACAGTATGTTTACAATATTATGTGCATTGGAAATATGCCACATGATGATTGAAATTATCTCTGTTTAATATCAAACACGTTCAAATATAAAAATAACTGAAACGGAATAGTACGTACATTGCACTAGTGGTCAGGTTGTTTGTCAAAACGTGTTAACACACTTTTTGACGGTGTAATGACCGACTGTAAACATACCTTATGAGCATGAGATGCACGGTTTTGGTATGTACACCTGTCTCGAGCTCAGGTGACTAATGACTGCCGCCGAGCAGCTTGACAAATACAACCAGTGAAAAGAAATGTTAATATCACGCTGACCTTTGACTTCAAATTCTCAGACAGGATTAGGTATGATTTAACGAAATTTCACATAATAATACTACATAATCTCACATATATATACATACATATGACTGAGTACCGTTTTTGTCGTCTCCTGGTTCTTCTACCAGACTGCTGTAGGATTCTTGCTGTTGATAAGAACATATTTTCAATCATAATATGAGGCAACATCACGTAATTTCAATGTAATGTGAGAACGTACGTGACTCTGCTCATGAAAAAGTAATTAGGTAGTCCGAGTGGCACTGAAGACGAATAAAATGATTGATTATAAATAAATGAATAAATAGTTGAGAGGGAGAGAGAGAGGGAGAAAGAGATACAGAGAAGTACAGAGTAGTATATGCCATCTTTTTTTAAAAGTAATTACCAACGCGCTAAAAAGTCGGCACTTTATATTGGTTTCTGAATAAACCTCCACAGGAATATGAAATCTGTTGAGACAACCAAAATGAAATTTATCAAAGCTAATACGAGAGACTAAATCGTGAAATTACAAAGAGTAATATAGTATTAAACTGCAACGGATTTTGATTTATCCAAAATTAAAATCGAAAAATTAAATCAAAGTTTGGTGCCATGTGTGGCAGTAAATGTGTATGTATCAGGTACGTCAATGAATATATAAGTGTAAAATTATAAAGATAAATGAATAATTGAATAACTGATTTATTAATTAACTGATAAACCATGACAAAGGCGAAGTGTTATGTTTGACAAGAATTCTATATGGTGGTGATGGAAGTTTTAATGTGTGATTTATTATTTCACTGAATAAATAAATAAATTAATTAATAAATAAATAGACAAGATATTTTACATACATGCCAACACAATTAATCAGTTTATGGACTAAAATTAATAACTTTGATAACAGTGTCTTATTTAAATAAGCTTATCTTGATGATTTGCAGAATTACTATCTTCCAAGCACACCCGATTTTAACCATGGACACTTATCATAGTGTGACGACGTGAAAATATTTTGTGTGAAAATGGTTTTGAAGACATCTGGTTGTTAACACAAAAGGCAGAGAAAAATTTCGCACAGGTATTTAAAGGGGTAGCAACTGTTTATTGTGACAAAAAAATGGATTTTTCTGGGATAAACGACAATTTTCCCATACTTATCAATGCTTGATGAATCCGTTCCAGCATTCAAAGTTCGTGTTTTTTTCCAAAAAGTTTTTTTTTTTTGTAATAATCTCTGAAAAGATTGTCAGAGGGGATAGCCATCTATGGAAGTTAAGTGGTCTGATGGTAAGCACAGATTCCAGAATAATTGCGATAACTGCCGTTTTGGTGGTAAAATAGAAACTATTATATTTCTGTGAGTTGTTTACAATTTTTTTTTTTTTTTTTTTTTTTTTTTTTTTTTGTGAAATATGGATCTCATATGGAGAGCTGTTATCCCTTTAAGAGATGTCTAATTGTAAGCTATGTAAAGTTGGCACAATGGCATAATGGCATAAGCTTTAGAAATGCTTAACTGATCATGAGGATGTATTGCCATTTTTAAACAAGTTCAACAAAGAAATCTGCCTTGATGCCTTAATCCTAATCATACCAGCATATTTCGCAACACATTCCTACTGGGTGGGGTCGCTATAAAGACCCCATATCAAATACCGACATTTTTTGTATAAACACAAAAGAAGTTTTTTGGTAGATAAATCAACGTTATAATACACATTGCTGGTAAGCTGCAATACTATTCTTTGCCGAGGTAATTTCAAGGTAATTTGATTACACAAATTGGCTTAAAGAAGTAATGTATATACTTTTTCAAATTAATTTTTTCTTTGTCTCTAGCCCTAGTTCTGATAAAATATCTAACAAACTACCACTGTTTATCCTATTAGGTACGCTTAATTGATAATACAGAAACAACGCTGAATTTTTTCTCAAAAATTAAATAAATAAATAAATAAATCCGAAGCCGGGAGAGGATAGCAGATGCAATATGATGACTATTACCCTAGTTTTCTTCCCTCAGTTTGCATTTTTATAACCTTTTTAACATTTAAAACTAAAATATCAGATACAAACGAAAAGGTATTGTATTGGGTTTGTTATAATTATAATTAGTTGTAAGTTTAAAGGCTGTGACACTGGCATAGTTTTATGACGGACGCATAAGTTCAGTCATATTTTTAAAAGCATTCTCTCTGATTCCGATACATTTCGGCTTTCTTTTTACTAATTATTGGTATTATAAATTCATTTTATACACAAACAGGTAGTGTAGAGTAGTGTAGAGAACTTGTTAATGTACCAACGCATTATTATGAGCTTTGAACAACAACAACAACAACAACAACAACAATAATAATAATAATAATAATAATAATTCTTAGTACTATTATTATTATTATTATTATTATTATTATTATTATTACCGCCGCAGAAGTGTGTTTGGATCCAATGAAGTATAAACTCTTCTCTTCTGTGAAGGCGAAGCATCCTTGGCACGGCATTGTATTCCTAACCAGGCCATTCCCTTCCTCTCCTCTGTTGAATATTGCCGTCATGAGGTTGCCAGATAATCGAGGCCATAGATTTCAACTTTGTTCATCTGATTGCCAGCTAGCATGAAAAATATCCAGCTGTCTTATAAAAAACCCTTTACATTTAACCATGGATGTAACACATTCGAATAAAATTATCACAGTAAATAATCAGTAAGATGCGTTGTCAAACTACACCCCTTTCTAAGAATAAAACCTGTAATTTTGATAAAATAGATTTGAACTAAAACGTGAGCCGATCACCCCCCATGTCTTGTGGCTATGGGATAACCCAGCGCACGTAGAAAACGCTTACAAGTGTGTGCCAGGTTACATACATAGAATATTTTTTGTGTCGTTTGGAATCTGCACATTTCTAAAAATCATCATTTAAAGTACAAAAATATTGTTTTCTTACTGCATATTTTGAATGAATTATTATCAAGGAACATAAAAAATAATAAACAGATAAATAAATTATGATATAAAGTATTTACAATTCCGTGAATTTTTAAACCCATTTTAGGCAGAAAACCCCTTTCAGTACTCTGTTTCATGTAGCCATTATAAATGTCCATTCCATCACTTTTGGAGAATTTGGACCTGGTGGTCACTACCAGAAAATTAATATGAACACCTTATTTCAGCTACTTGTGGTCTAAACAAGATGGGTTTTTAATTGCATTATTTGTTCACGATTTATGACAGAGTTGTCAGATTACTCCGTCGCATTTTGCTATTCCAAACTTCCTCTTGTTGCTGGAAGGGGGGAGGGGTCATTTGGGTCGAGATAACCTGGTATTAATGTTCAGTATACATTCAGGATTTTCGTAATGAATTCCATCGTTAAACACACAAATGATAAAATAAAATAATGAGTATTACCGCTGTAAAACACTGACCTATAGGTACAGCATCTAGGCCATTGAGTATACACATAAAACTTTGGAACCACCTGGAAACAATTGCTGAAGCCACGTGATTTCATCGTGCATTCTGAACACTCAGTGCCACTGCAGTTTTGAGTCTTGATTAAGTCTCAATAGGCCATTTTTTTTATAAACCAAAAATATGAATATAAATACGTAAGCCGTACAGATAATTAGGAAAGTATTAAATATCAAAACCATTTTCTTTGCTCATGTTCACGATCTAAAAGACATGCAACAAATTCATACAATTGTAAATAATATAATTTCGTTTTATTCTATTTTTCAGACTCACCTGATCCTTCAACAAATAAAGCAAGGGGAAACATAAAAAAGTCCTGAGCCTGAGAAAACAGGTACTTAAAAAAGGAACCATGTCCCGTGTCTTTGATGTCATACTTGAACCATGCAGACGTTGTTTGAATAATAACCAATGCCTTAAGCACATGTCTACACCGAGTGACATTAAAATTTTGAAAAATAGAAGAAAAAACTGATGCTAGTTACATAGTTAAATGTAAGGTAGTTTACGTAGCCATCCTTATTATTAAGTAAAGGGAGCAGATATTTTGTAAAGCGTTTACACTTGGACACGGCTCAACAATCATCACTTTCCTTTGCAGTTCAATGTTTTTCCTTGAAACAAAACAAGCTTTCCATAGCCTCATAATTGCTTGTTGCTGTAGTAGCTAGAAAAATTGATTATGAGTTCATTTTGTAAAAATCGGGAAAATAAAAATACTCACGATTGACAGATTTCGTATTTTTATCTTAAAAATAGAAAATCATTTATGATTTTTATAAATCAGAAGCATACAGATATAAAGGTTTCATACAGTATGTAAGTTTTGAATTTTTGAAAACGCGAAAATTTGTAGCTAGTCTACAGCCCGTTGTGGTGCCTTTAAAGATATCAGGTTACTGAGGTGTGTGAGGTGTGTTGTCCTTACCATTTACCATCCAAACTAGAAGGAGTTTATTTAAAAAAATCAATGGAAACAATGTACAAACGTTTCTGAAAGTAGTTGCCTTTGAAACAGATTTCAGTAACTATATGTATATCCGATACTTACAGACATTCCCTGTAATTTATTGTTTTTTTTTTTTTTTTTTTTTTTTGAAACCATATTAAATTTTTATAAGAAGCGGTTACACTTGGACACGACTTTGACAGAAGTTTATTTGAAAAATGTGGCAATAAAGCACATTCGTCCAGGAAAGTTGGGGACTGTGAAGCCGATTTTAAACCATATCCATGTATATATTATGCTTACAAACGTTTCTTTTGAATGTTATTTATTTATGTAGTTATCGAAACCATTTCTGGTAACAAAACAAGAACAGCAGAATAAAAGATACATAGTGCACATTGAAAATGCACGAAAAAATGTGCCATTGTTAGTACAACTGAATAATGTTGATGCTAAAAAAAGGATATGTGACTATGTAATGTGAATAAAAACACGAACAAAACTGACAATTGTACATCCTGAGAGAAGGGGGGGGGGTAACATTGGGAAAGTATTCTGATTAAAACCACTTGAAAATAAATTAAATGATTGAATAAAATGGGTTCAGTATATGTACCCCAACAAGTCTCGGGAAGTGATTTGATGAAAATCCTCCCTCATACATGTCACTCTGATTAGGCAAACCAGTATTGAAATTAGATAACGATTGCTTGATTGAGGAGCCAGGCTGGTGATAACAAAGACGCACAGTAACATATTTTCAGCGATCGAAACGAGATAAGAAAAGTTGTTCTTGCATGATAACTTACAATAGTCAGCGCAGAATGTGAAGGGTCCTGTTCCAACTCTAAACGAGTTTTTTTTTTTTTTTTTGTCTCCAGAAACGGCCATTACAGTCATAGTGCAAATTGTCTATTTTTGGCCTTTCCTGTTTGAACAAACCACTTTTGATAAATACATTTTATGAATTATGCAAGTGGTAGTTGACATAGTTAAAACGCCTTAGATTTCACTGCATTATTCAGTTACTACACTGTATTATCTCTGCGACAAAAATTAAAGTAAAAGCTGACACTTTTAAAATGGCTGGATGACCTAAAAAGTGGCTTAGTCGTTCCCTCACAGAAGTGATTACTAAGTGATACTATTTGAAAAGTTTGCATTAGAAATCTAAAAAATCCTCATGTCTCCGAAACGAATGGGCAAAACGCATGTTGATTAATTATTTTTTAGTTCTGAACATTAGGTTATTTCAAAGTACA
>NW_019774291.1:0-10790 GCF_001039355.2 Lingula anatina
TTTTGCTAAAATTGACAAAATGTATTTAATTAAAGGCATTCCCCCACAGCTTACAAAATTTTTGGGCTGGTTGGGCGGGTTTGCTTGGGCTAGACTCACTGTAAATCTTTGACCAAATTAAACATCCACATTTAGACTCCCTATGCCCCAAATACTGGGAAAACCCCCGATTCAATTCCATGTATCCATGAAAGTGTTACGTGTTAGTACTCCTACTTAGGGCTTCTGAGGTGTACTGCCTGTGCTTAAGTACAACCAAGAACAGAAATATATAGAAATAGCTAGCCATACGCTGTATGAAAACAATCAATAACCTAACTTTCACTTTCACTGTGTCAGCTTGATTTTACCGATTGTTGTCTATTAGTCTTTCAAATGTTGCAATGGCCAAGTGCAAAACTTACCATATTCAAGTTTAAGTTAAACAAATATGTCAGGTCGTGAAAGGAGTTCGTTAAAAATTCGTGAATCAGTATTACCAAATCATCAGAACCTTTACTCTGCTTGCATCTCACTTCCTCGTAACACCCTGCCGCAACCCTAAACATTAGCTCTGCACCAAATGTTTATAATCTCCAATCCAAATCCAGAGGGTGTGCAAAAAACATTCAATTAATATTTTTCTTCTTTGGTTTCCTACATATTATTATTATTTGGTTTTTATGAGATAGTGAAAGTAATGTTAAAATTTACCAATGGTCATGCTGTTTAATTCCGTGACCCGAAGTCCTCTATGTTGACACAGCGCCATATTGGATCGCCTGCTAGAGTCCACACTCTGTGCACGAGAAGCAGATTTTCGATTTATTCTTCCTCCAAAGATGGTAGAATTAGGCAAGGGGCCCTTTCAAGAAGAAATAGACAATTCACTATTTATAATTCCTGGAATTATAATTGTACTTTTAGTAGGTAGGTAGAAAACAATTTATGATTCCTGGCACAGGTTACCGACCGGCGTCTCTCTTTGCGGCATCAGTTGACCACCTGCCACGTTTCATATGATCAATTCCGTTTATGTTTTCTAAGTTACTGTTACATTCAGTTAGCTCATTACTTCTTTTTGTATTATAGATACGTTCACATGAAATTGTACGCCAATAAATCAATTGTAGCTTTAGAAATTGTCATTCATAAAGGGTTAACAAAAGCTGTTGTATATATATACAGTACTCAGTAGTATATTGTCTTTGATTTTGAAGTTAAGTTCATAATTATTCATTGATGAATGTGTTGCAAAATAGTGCCTCCAGCTGAACAAAATTCCAGTCTTACTTTCCTTAAGTGACCAGGAAAAGTAAAATACAGACATCACAAATATCACTTTAATTATTTACCAGCTTTATTATTTCTCCTTAAAGAAGATGCAACTAGCTGGCTTATTTAGGCTCTTGTTTTCTTTTTTCCTCAAGAATAATTTTTTTTGACTTGGTAAAAAATTAGTTAATGTTCTCCGCCATTTACATGTTTGCTGTTTTAATGCAAGTAGAAAATTTAAAGTACTAGAATTACTCATTTTAAACTTTTACATATTTTATATTTGACTGTAGATAACTGGTAAATGGTGTTAGTTGAAATCAAGGGGATGTGTTTTACTTTGTTCAAGACCAGTGATATATTCTGTCAGGGTAGATAGTTGATTTGCGATATGGTTTTTATAGACATGACCCGATGAAGTACAATTTTTCATATAACTTATGATCTGGTTAAGTAGAGCATGGTCTTAATGATTTTCAACCCTTTTCGTTATTTACCTCTGTTCTATTTATGAACTGTTTGATATCTTTTAAAGTCACCAGTGTCCTAGTAGTACAGTGTTAAACCACAGTATAAAATTCTAAAATTAAATGTATGGCACTTTTATTTAATGTTGTTTATTAATTTAAAAACACAAAGAGAAGAAAAAATAAGGGGATGTGCAGGAGGTAGACATTCCTAAGTTAGATATAAGATATGAATAGCCCTTATGTTGGACCTTGTTATCTATGAATTTCAAATTTCAAGATGTCTGTTAAGAAAGAGCCATGTTTAACCCATATCAGTTGTTAATGTTGTCATGACTACATGCATACAATATGGAATCCTAACTTACATTGCTGATAGCACTTTAACATGAAAAAAATAGATAATATAGTAAGTGTGCTCAGCATGTAATTGGACCATGTTGGAATGAGTTTTAAGATTTTATGTGCTGAAGATTCGGTGCAAGAGAATTAAATCAGAAGTTCTTAAATTCTTTTTCTTTATTTACACTTTTTTAAAAAATTAATTTAATATTTTATTTCTAGAAACAGTTAAAACCAAAAAGCTTTCTTTTTCGCTAAAAAGTGCCACTGTAGCAGGACACATGGTCTTGTGAATAGGGCCCCCATTATGTTACCCTCGTATTAGATTAGCAATTTGCATGCTCACTGTGCTCTGTGTGATAATGACATATGGATAGGTAGTTCATAGCCAGGAAAGCTACCTACGTGTACTCTAGTTGCCATTCAGGAAGCTAGCCATATGGAAGCTTGATAGAAGCTTTTTAAGAAAAAGTTGTTGCTTAATTAGAAATAGATTAAAAGATGGAGGAAGAACAGATACCTCAAGAGCCTGATAGTGTAACAGTGGAACAGATAGGGAGTGGATACAGTACATGGTTATTTGTTCTTTTGATTTTGATCCCTGGTTCAGTAATAGGTAGGCATATTTTTTACCTTTGCTGTTGGCCTCCAAGTAGGCATGGTTATCTTAGCTTATCTTAGGGCATTGCCTATCAGTTGTCCAAATGGTGGTTAAAATGGAATATACATGATAGTCAGTCATCTTCATTCTGCTGTACATAGGAGTGCAATTGCTTTATCACAACATTCATAGAATTTATAATTATGTGTAGTAACAATACAGCAAATCTCTTTAAATATCTGGATAATGGTTTCAGATAATGTTCCTTTAAGACCATTATCTGATTTTAATTAAAATTAAGTAAAGGTTTTAAGGTATTATTGTGTGCTTACTGTTGCAGATTGCCCTTTTGAAGTCTTTTTGATATAAACTTTACAAAACCTGAGAGATACCCTATTATGATTTGTTCTATTTCCATATTGAATATTGTTTTGTCTGGATGTGTTTCGAATACTTTAGTTTTATAAATTGCTATATATGCTTTTGATCAAATTTTGTCTCTTTGATGAATGTGTACAGTCAACTAAATAAAGAACAAGTGTTCTTGATTATACAAATGAAGAATTGGCATTTTTAATTATGTAAATGAAGAATAAATGTTTTTAATCATGCATTGAAATGAAATGAATATTACTTTTAGAACAGTTTTAGTAGAAAGAGTAGGTAAATAACCTGCTTACTTTAAATATTTTGAACCATAGTCTGGTTATCTAGATGTATGTAAAAATTTTTGAAATAATTTTTTGAAATTAAATGAAAATATAAGACATTGAACTTAAACATCTTTTATGTACCGAAAACTGATTATGTGAGTAACTGTATTTTTATTGTTTTATTTTAGGGTTTTTCTCTTACAAGCTTGTGAAGAGCTTACGAGATAAAGAGAGACAGAAGGATGAGAAGAAGAAATTAAAACAACAAAGAAAAGAAAAAGAACTATCAAAGAAGCAGAAGAAGAAATAGATCTGAAAAACAAAATATTAAAAGAATGACTATTTTATTAAATTATTTTCACTGTGCTGTATTGGACAGGCCAATTTTAGACAAAGTTTTAGGAAAGGATAATGGAATTAGTTGACACAGGACAAACTTATCTGTGAAAGGTGATTCTAGTGTACTGAACTTCTTCAACATTTCGGCTGCCAAACAAAGAAATCCAAAACCCACACTGGAAATGTTCTTTAGGACAATGCGGGCACCATGCAATATTTTGCCATATATCTTGATAAGTATGCTTCGTATGCTTACTACTATTACTTAGTTACCCAAAAACAAGCTGAACTTTGATGTTCAAGATTTCCACTTCATTGAAGTAACAGAACCCTTGCTGTATCTTGGATTAATTCAAGAGGGAAAAGTCAGAAGAAACATGCCGAAGAGATAACAATCAGAAATGCTGCCTTATGACCAGATCTGTACGTTCTACACCTCTCACGTAGAAACAGATTCTAAATAAATCCTAGGATTATTGGTTTTGTCCACTCCTATGGTACATACCTATTTTGAAAGCAACGTTTACAATAAATAACATGCAAGAATTCAGTGAATACCTCCACAGACACCAAAGTGGAAGCATAACAGATAAATTCCTGCTGAACATAAACTGATAAGCAAGTGTGTTTCTATTGACTTTATTTAGTGTATTTCAAATGAATTAGATATTTTTTATTGAAAAAATAATATCATTCCAGTGTCATTGCTATGTTAATGGTCACATGATGTGCTTTTGAGTATGTGATGCTTAATTGTTAATTACTATGATGTGAGCCTTTTCTAACAGTTGTAAGTGGTAGGGAAATTTTTTGAAAGTAAATTTTGACCATTCATTAACTTATTTTCAGGTTTATATCACATAATACACAGATTTTATTCAATGGGCTTTTAATTTCAGTATTAGTGATGGATAGAGATAGAATGCAATTTTACCGAAACAGTAGTTAGATGGGATAAGGGTGTGAAAAACATTCAGTTGCTTTGTTAGTTGAAATCATGTCTCAACATTATACAAATTAAATTTATAAATATATATATTTCTGTGACAAATGTAGTGATAAATGCACAAAGAATTGGACATTTTATCAAATCTTTAATTCAATAATTTTGTTTATAAAAATATAGTAACAAGAGCCCAGTACAAGATTCAGCAGGTCAAGAAAAAAGGTGTTAGTGATATTTATCTTCTGAAATTTAAAAATTTGCTTCACAAATTTTTTCGATTGAGTTGTGTGAAAATTTTAAACATGCATATTAATCTTCACCATTCTGGATTTTCTTGCTTTGAAGACAAATGTTACAATGGAACATGCAATTTTCTTTAGATTTGTGGGGAAATTATAAACAGGTGAAGAAAATAACTCATTTGTGACAAAAATTAACATGTTAGGCTAAATAAATTTAGAATGACAGTAATGAATTAAAGAATGACTTTATCCACCAGATAGCTTGTTTTAAGAAACTTGCTTAGATTACAGAATTTATAACATAAGTGCTTCCTGCATTTCTACCAAGACACAAGTGTATTTCAAGGGATCAGTAATGTACTTAGAGAATTATTTTATATTGAGTGTCAGTAAATAAAATATAAATTATTTCATCTATAAGACCATGTATTTTTCTTCTCTCAGTCCATGCAAACCTCAAAAAGAAAGTTTACCTGTGTATGGTATGACCCAATGGCCTTATGGTCAGTGTCTGCCTCCAAAGCAGGAGTAGATGGGTTCCACCCTGTTCAGAGACATACCAGTGAGTCTTTCATAAAACTGTACCTGTTGTTTCTTGGTTTGGCACTACTCACTTTGGGGTTGAAGCAGGGGTAAAGAGAAAGATTCATTGGCTAGATTTCAGCACCTCGTATAGCAGCTAGGACACATGGACAGGATCAGAACCAAAACTGTCCAGGTGTCCAAAGTAAACCGTGCTGAGATGCATGTGCAGTGCAGTGTATTAGAACGTAACTTCCACTTTTATGTATGACTGTACAAACATGACTGATGACCATCTGAAAGACATTCACTGATTGAAAATGAAACCAACTCTTGAAAACATCATTTTCATTATTAGTTTATTATTACAAGATCCAACTATTAACATTTTTGTTCTTTTTTAACTGTAAACCACAAAAAATCCACTTCTAATACTATGAATTCCAAGTGGTTGGTGTCATCTTTCAATTTGTTGTGAGAAATAAACCATTATGCATAAAATGTCTAAATTAAAATATCACCCCATTTCCATAGATTTTTAGATCGATCTATCCCTGTGGGGAGTCTCACTAGATTACTGTCAGCTTGGCCGGCTTAAGCGTCTGTCCCGCCTACTAAAAGCTGTAAGGGGGTAATTAACTATGGTGCCCGCTGGGCTGACTGCAATTTAGCGTGAACCCCCAGGGAGTTAGGTCGATCTAAATCTTAATCTTTAGATCGATCTAAATCTCTGGGAAAGCACCCTAAGACTTAAAAGTTAACAGATTTCTAAAAATAGACTGCATGCAGTTGGTTTCAAAAATTATTGAAAGCTACAGAGGCAAATTTTGCAGCAACAAGAGATCATCTGAGAGCATAAAACCAGTTTGTCAGCAAGAAAGAAATACAAAAGTGACACACGAAATATTGCATACTGTTGTGCAATAGACTTATTGTACGACACTTCAAAGAAAACAACTAGAAAAATATCTGTGGTTAAACTGTTTTTCTTCCCAGTTGCATACGGCTAGTCTGCCATTATTTCCTACCCTACTATCCTCAAAATCTGACTAGATCAGAGCCAGGGGTTTCATGGTAAAAGCAGGGATGTCTTTTTTCTTTCTTTTTTTTTTTTTTTTTGGGGGGTGGGGGGGTGGGGGGGTGAAAATTGATGATGTTGTATACTTTTCCCAGAAAACTTGAAAAACGAAGTGCTTGAAGGGCTTGAGCCAGTGCTAAACTGGGCTGTCTCGGATGATCCCGATTGATCATTTTTTTTTCATATTGGTAAAATAAGATTTAAAATTATCTACATAATACGCCTTTACAATATCTTGATTGAAAAGAAAGGCAAAGTTGACACTGAGCATTAAGGTTAACATATCAAAAACATGATTGAAAGATGAATTATTTATGTATTTTTGTGCTTAAAATTTGCCACCTTAACCTTTAAAAGACTCATTTATACACTTTTCACCAAATGAAAAGAAGACTATTTTGAAAGCAGACTAGACATACTGACATAATGATAGTTTATCTCATGACAGGAGGTTCGAAACAATACGATGATTGCAGTAACATTTGCTTACAACAGATCTTCAATGGCATGTATTTTATATTGCTTCAATGTGTTCCATACTTCCATGTATACACTCTTGTTTGTTCAAATACTGGTAAGCATACATTTATCATAAAGGAATTACAAGTACATTTATCGTAATGATGGAAGCACAAGCCATCGGATAAATCAGTTACAAGACAACTCATACTGTAATTAATACAAACATCAATCTCTAAACTTTAAATGCAAGTTGCTTTATCCAAACTTCATTGAGGTTGTTAAATGCCTCAAATTAATATCATGGAATGGATTCACGCATGTTTTGATTACCAATAAACCATAATTCAATGATACTGTGTAGATCTTTTACAATGTCCATAACATACGAAAAATAGGCATCTAATAATATTGAAAATGTGTTGCATTGTGCTAAGTTTGTCACTTTTTAAAATCCACAAAAAGGTGGCAATACACTTGAAAGTAAAAACTTAGACAAATAAAACATTTTATTTTTCAGTGAAATCAAACTTCTTTCAGCTATTATTGTAAAACAACATAAAAGTAGGAATAGTTTGAATAGTATAATTCTTAACAATGATCCTTCTTTTGTAGACAATAAAAGGAAATAAAAACTTACATTCACAATTAAATCTATAAACATATTGCATATGCTAGTAATTTATAGAGCAAACTGTACCTGTTGAATTTATTATTTTATTTTTTTATTATTATTTTATTTATTTATTTATTTTTTTTTTTTTGTAGGAATCATATCAGATGCATTTCCATTCAATTAAATCCATACTTACAGAATATTTGCAACCTTAACTAAGGTCACCATTGCATTGCATGGCTTTGCCTGTAAATTCATGTAGATTTCATATGTATACAGAATAATCCCATAGTTTCTAAAGGAATCACAAATAATTTCATAGATAACAGGAACTTTCTCATTAATACTGCTCAAAGTGCACAAAGGCATAACAAAAATCTAATGCTTTGTAAATCTTGGTTTTTTCAATCAGAAGAGTCTTAAAAGCTACAAACAGAAAAAGGAATACACAAACAAGCTATGAGGCAGAATGTGGTCAATTCAGCCTGAGGTATGTTTAGGAGACTAGGAATGGTTCATACTGTTGTGAATTTCACTGGTCAGTAACAATGGAACACTCAAACTAAAAGGCAAAATTTGGTAAATTCAGTCTGAAGTCTGTTTAAGAGACTACAGGACTGTAGGAATGGTTGAGAAATATGTATAACTCTGAGAGTGGAACTTATTTAGCAACTAACTGACGTTGGTCTCAACCTACTGAGACATTTCACTATATAAATGCCTTGGATGGACTGGTCACATGATCTGTCATACAGCTAACGTGGCATCAATAAAGCTATTTGGGCACGGATGGAAAATCCAACATTTAAGAAGAAAGGAGGCCTCAGGTTTAAGCTCTCGCACATATGGGATGGGGCAGTGGAAACTATTCCTAGCCTATGGCAATAGATCAGGTGACCAGTCCATCCACGTCTCATGTAGATACCGCAACATTGGCCAGATGCTAAATGCAAGTCCAAGTATCAGAGTTACACATATTTCTCCTTCTTATTTTAGTGGATGACTAATAACATTCACTCACTAGGAATGGTTCATACCACTGCCTATTTGAATGGTCAGTAACAATGCGCACTCAAAATTTTGCAAGAATTAATCTCATATCACAGCTGGTTTTTATCTTTTTAAGTGTTGTTCACTGTATAACATTTCATAATTATTAATATTATTTTGATGCCACTAAAACTTGGTGACTTGAACACATATATACTGCTTTTTTCATTATGCTATGTTGCAATACTGTGTAGGCAAGAAAATCATAATTATACGTTACAGTCGGGTTTAAATAAAATTTGAATAAAAATATCACTTAGTTTAATTCTGTCCTCTTGAAAAAAAAAATTAGATATGCTCCTCAATCAGCTTCCCCATATCAGCCAGCGCCTCAAAGAGAATACCTGTGAACCTTTTAGCATCTGTCTTTGGGCAAGATTTCTTTGCAGAAATGTGGAAAAACATCTTCGATTCTGCTGGTATCATGTAGGACACACCATAGCCTTCATCTGACACAGGACCAAAGCCACCCCCTGGGGACAACTGAATAAAAAAGATTATACTATAATTAAGAAATGTGACTGCTATATATAACTACGTAGTACAATGAATGCTATTCATAACTTACAGGTAAATTGAGATAAATACAGATAAATCAACTAAGTAGCCACATGTTTAATTTTTTTTTTAAATCCTGTGCAATGACATTCTAATATATATATATATATATACATCAAAAGCATACAACATAGCTGTTTAACGTTGAATAAAAAAAAATTCTTTAGGTTACCATGGAGAGATAAGGCTCATGGTTGGCATCTGGGGAGGTGGCTATTTGCTGTTGGGGCTGCTGACTAGTAGATAAGGTCCAAGGTTCTGTGAGAACACTCTTCAAAAATTCACTTTCCTACAAAGTTGTTAATTTAGACCCTGAGTATACACAAAACAAGACCAAGCCTTTTATTAATTGTAATTTGAATTATAATATTACTATAGACCAGAGATTAATTGAGCTAATTTCACTGCTTTATCAACAGTCTTCTTTTAAAACTCAAATATCTTAAATAGTTGAGAGAAATATAGTACAGGTGACCAATACATAATAGTAGAACTGTTTATACAAATGTAAAATAGCCCAATGTTAATGATTTTTACACCTGAAGGACACAAAGCAGTCATGAAATGTCCATGAGTACTTACATATCCCAACCCTTTACACAGCACATACAGGGCAAACAGGTGCCTGTCACACCCCTTGCCATTCATAGCATCTCTATACATCTGCTGGTGTCTGTCACAAGCTACTCTCAACAGAGATATCTTTTCCTCATTAGTCACGTTATTCTGGGACATGGCTCTAGAAGATTCAAAGTAAATGTTAAGAAAAGAGCGTTTAACTCCAAGAAGAGGTTTTTAAATTTTTTATAATATATGTCATATGGCATCCAGGTTGACAAACTTCAAATTCAATAAAATTGTCTTTTAAAATTTCAGGCTTGGGTAACTTGGGTCTAAAAACTACAAAAATAAACTCAATCATCACTTTATTGCAAATATCTTAAAAGTCTGTTACATCAGTCAGTGCCAAAAACAAAGCTACGCGGCACATGGAGACAGCAGGTTCTAAAAATGTACTGGCCCAGAGCAGAAACAGTGGCCAGTAAGCAAACAAATTAACAAAATTTCACTTGCCAAGCTTCAATATTCCTGGAATTTGCCATGTGAGCCAGTTCTAACATCACAGCATGCTACATTACAGCAACATCCCAGGTTGAGCACTTCAGCATTATCTTTCAGTGTAAATTTCTCGAAAAGAGTAATCAAATCTCTCTAGCCCAGACAGCAACTATGCCATAATTTCTTAAAGTACTTACTTGACAAAGGCCACAGTCTCTTTAGTCAGGGACCTAACGGTCTCAGTCCTGCCTTCAAGATAAAGCCTGGTCATAGAAGACTCATAGGTCAGTGCACACTGACCATTGCTGTCCCTATAGTAGGCAAGCTGAATGGCCAGCTGTACAAAGGCATCTGGACTGACCTAGAATACAACAATGATATTATATATTAGATATATATTAGATATTATATTATACTATATAAACTGTGCATCAATATTATTGCTCTCTAGTAATATTATGAATATGAATATGCTTACAACCATTTTTAAAAACAACAATCTGATTTAGCTCCTCTCACATTGTTTTAAATATCAATTAACTGATGCATTTTGGACTGGAATAACTAAAAGCAGAAAAAGTTGAACAGATGTCATTAAACAATC
>NW_019774291.1:14263-30875 GCF_001039355.2 Lingula anatina
TTTTGTGGGGGGGGGGGGGGGGAGGGGGAGGGGAGGAGGGGGGATCTTTTTGCCCAATCTAAAGTTTTAAGACAGGACCATAAAATGAGACAAAATAAGGTCTTTTTATGCATTCAGCCATCTAACTGTAAGCTTTCATACTACATTGTATGCCTAATCGATTTAATTAGCAGTACTATACTTGAAGAAAAACTGCTTTAGGCCTCCATGCCACATGAATGTGTCCACTTGTGTGGTTCTTCAACAAAGCAATGAATAGACCAACGTACCTGACAGTAGAGCAGGCTTTCCCATACTGCGCCATGCAGAGTGGAATTGTACCACGAATGACAAGTGGCTCCACCTGTTCACGGTCAATTTTCTGCTTCAAGTCTGCAAAGTGAAATGCAGCCACTGCAGCCCTGTTCAAGACAAAAATAATGATTACAACTGATACAATAAACTAATATTTACAATAAATAAATATTAACAGAGGAAAGGACCCTAGCACTACTTGTAACAAGAAAAGTGAAAAAATAACAATTTTTGTCACCATTTTATCCAAAGCAACTATAGAAATTATCGATGATGAATTTGATCTATCATGGAAATCCCATCATCTTACCACAATTTTTTCAACACAAAAGTCACAATTAATGCAATATTTACTTACCTTGCTGACTGTTTGTCTGTAGGGCACCAGTAGCTTTGGTCCAATATGTAGTAATTGCTGTTGATAGACAAGGAGCTTCTGCCACTGAGGTACACATACTTATTCCTGTAGTGTAAAATGAAATACAATATGTTTTCACCACAGCTTCATTTGTCCTATCACCACTGAATGGAAAAGACCACTACAATCCATTCATCAATTCAGCCAGAAAACAAGCAAGCAGTGACCAAATATGAAGAAATTTGAAGAAATATGAAGAAAAAAGAAGCACACAAAATATTCTTCAAAACAATATTTTCTATTGAATTCTGCAATTCCCCTTTCCAGACACAAAATCACACACCTAACAAAGTCAGTATTTGCATCACTTGTTATTTACTCCTTTGTAGAGTTGCATGCACTTAACATTCTATGTGAGATTTAATGCATATGGTGATTACTCAATCTTTTCAATGGGGAAAAATTGTGAATTTTACAGACACTGTATTTCTTTAATCATAATTTCTTATAATTAAAACCTTCATATTGAGTGGTAACAACAAAATTCAAAAGCAGGCTACTCTGGAGTTGTACTGTATGCAGTACAAGTACTACAAATGCTACATAAAAATAAAATTTTTGTGATTATAAAATCATGAACCTGCAAGTTTGATCATTTTTGCCCAATGAAAAGATCGAGTAATAACTGTACATAATTTTGCCAAATATGAGTGTCAAACTTCTTCACTTATACTGTTAAGCATAATCCTAATATATACTAATTTAAAACATCACTTACAGAAATACCAAAGAGCATCACTTCTTCTCTTTAAGCACATCTGGGTATATTTAGTAAGCATGAATGAAATCTGATTTGATCATTAAACTTAGGTTGACCAAGGAGTTATAACTCCTTGGGTTGACAAAAGTCACTTTTGATACAAAAGAAAGTTGAGCTTTCTCTGTGAGATTAATGTCTGTATTGGAGGATGTCTTTAATAACATATTATTTGGAAACCTGGTTTTATTCATAATGAAACTGTAAATACCAGTATTCCCTCTATTTTAAGCTTCTTTCACACGTACAGCATTAAATGTGCTTGCTTGTAACCCAAAAGCAGAAACAGTATGACTTTGGGACCATTCCCACAGATTTTTGGATCGATCTATCTCCCTGGAGAGTCTCACTATAATTTCTGTCAACGTAATAATTAAATAATTTAATCCGGCTTAAATGTCTGGGGGTAATTATCTTTACCCTCTAGCTGATTCTGTAGGCCTGACAGACATTTTAGCAGGTTAGTTGAGAGCTATTTAGTGAGACTCCCCAGGGAGTTAGACCGATCCAGATGGATCGATCTAGGCATGGGAACCCAGTCTTAGAGACTACATAGTCAGCACCCTGCTATGTGAATGCTTACCACCAGTCAGTGACCCAGTTGTCTGCCCACCAGGATTTAAGAATCAGAGTGTGCTGAAGTTTCTTACCGATGCCTTTCTCAAACTCCTGCAACAAATAGGATGCATGAAGCCTTATCATCATTGTTAATGTTTGCATGCAAAAGCCAAGTTAGATACATGTGCATGCACAAGCATGTCCACACACTTAGTTTATGTCCAGTTACTTTGATTGCAATTTGAAGATAAAATGTGCTTCTGATCACTTACCTGTCATATACATGTTGCATATACCTGGGAGATGAGCAGTTAAGATAATTACTGACCGCAATTAATCAAAGATGACTAGAGGCCAGGCCTTTGTTTTGGCAACATGCCACTTACCTGAAATTATCCTATGTCCTGGTTCAGAGATTAACAGTAAAGATTATTTAGGTCAAATTATATTCATAGATGGAGGTGATATAGAAGTAACTTTTCTCCGAGCAAAGGACAAGTCAAAAACACTATTTGCCTTTCCTTCTCAAGAAGACAGCGTGGATTTCCAATGACCAAATTATCAAACTTTTACCATTCCCTGTGATGGACCAACGCCAGAGATACAAATTCTCTGTTGATCTTAATGTGTCAGAATAAAAACAAACTGTTTAAACTTTAGCATGAAAAAAAAAAGACTTTTAAAATGTAGATATTCTGAATGAGCATTCAACACAGCATTTTAAACAATGACTTTATCAGAACGCAAGGAATCTCTTATTCCTGAAAGTGTACACTGTAGTTGATTTTTGTAATTTGAAATAGCTCACAAAAATATTTGAGTTGACGTCAAAAATAACTTTCTATTATGTATGTATTTAGTAAATAGTTAACTTTAACCATGAATCAATGATTAATTGGACTTTTTTAATGGCTTCTGTGTAAGTTTTGCACTGTGGACAAATTTTCCGTCCGTAATTTTCCGTCCGTAATCTGACATGATTTTTTAAACTTCAAAATTTCATAACAAAAAAATTTTTTTTTCAATAACCTTTTACATTTCTAGTAACTAAAATAATGAAATTGTCATGTCAATGCAGTTTTATCTTTAAAAAGCCACAAACAGAGAAGAGTTTTGAAGTTGAAGTTGATTAATAAAAACGCTTGTCCATTTTTTTCCGTCCGTAATGGTGATCAATAACCAATATTTCTCAAAAACTAATAAATGTTATTTCAAGTTTTTTGGTCACAAGTTTAGGCTTGCACTAATCAATATTCCTGCCAAATTTGAACAATGTATGTATTATAGTTTTTGTAGAATTTATTTTTAAAGTGTCAAAATTCCGTCCGTAATGTAAAATGAATACCACGGAATGCCCCAGAAACAAATGAGAGAGGAAGCTTCATATAATACATATTAATAAAAATCACTCCATCAGCACAAATTCAAACCTAAGCACTCTCCGGTGGCTAGACTATTTTGGCAGATTGCAAGCAGTGGAATAAGATCTCCATGCAATATGTCAGAAAAGACATAACCATTACATAACCAACCATTACATTACACCAGAAAAGACGTAACCATTACATTACATAGCTGTTTGGTTCCACTTAGTGATTAATATCACTAAAATCAGTAACTAATACACCTTTAAGGTGTGATCAAAACCTGGGTCACTTTAACCAATTTTTAAAATCACCAAGTTATAAAAAAGGTCAATTCTACTGAAATTCAATTTTTCTTGCACTTTAGTATATTTAATCCAACCAGCTTAAACTTACCTTTGCTGGAAATTATCCAAAAGTCCAACCAATGCCAGGAAAATTCCCTGTTTTACTTTATAATGCAATTTCAGTTGCATTCCTTCATTTTGACTACACACATTTTAAAATTTACCTTTGACTGCTCCTTCAGCTTCTGGATCTCCTCAGAATGTTCCCCGTACAATGGTTTCAGCGATGCAATCAGATCCTTGAGGGACTTCTTCAGTGGAGGCACTGGCATTCTGGGTAAACTCCTCTGGCAGCTGTATAGAGATGGGTGCCTGCCACTGACCAGGCGCACAATCACAGCCCAGAATATAGTGGAGTAGGACTGGGTTCTTGGAGGTTGGTCTATAAAGCAAGATGAGGTTTAAAAGTGCTTTTTAAAATAATCAAACTTCAAGTTGGAACAACTTTTCATGAGTCCTATTTACAGATTATTTAGAAAAATTATCAAAGAGCAAAACTGATTGCTGAATGATGTCTACAATATTTAACAAACCTCACTAACTTAGGTAATAACTATAGAGTATTATAGGGAATATGTATTTCAGGTATATAGATTTTTCTTAATGAACAAGCTGTTAAACCACATACACATCCATCCTCTGTATGCCAACAGTGCTCTTAGAGTGTATCTCCGCACATGTAGGAGGACAAAGAAGAATCCAGTCCCAGCAATACCAGATATCAAAAACACTCGCAGGTAGTAAGGAACATCTGGAAAAACAAAATTAATCCACCTCATCATAACAGTTTTTCTAATAAATACTTCTGAAATTGTTTCATAAGAAAATATTAATTAACATGTCCAGGATTTTTATAATCGATGTTAATTTTTATTTTGTTTAAATACAAAATTATCAATTTTACTTTTTCATGTTCGGAATAAAGGACATTTTACAGGGTACAAAGTCTTGATAACTTTAAAGGAGACGAGTCACCTTAAACCACAACACAGACAGACAAAGTGGACTTTGATACACTCTTTTCTAAAATCATTGCAGGCCTTTCAGACCAAATTATTAAAAACACAATGACAACAACAACATCCCCTTCACCAAACAAGAAAACTGTACAAGATTTCTAACCCACGGTGTTTGTAAATATGATATTTTACCATGTTAGAATGTGTAAAATAAAATCAGTTCAAACATGAATATGAGTATCCAACTTAAAGGGTGAAACTTGCGACCCACAATGTCATTGTCAACAACCATTTATCGTTATGGTTCAAAAAGGTCTCGTGTATCCTAACAGTGCAGAAGCCCTTTAAATATTCTAATCAATATCTATGTAACTACTTGTGATAACCTTAAATTTAGTATCAAGCATGATAATTCATTATACACTACCTCAATTCACCATTTATAAATAACATAGTACAATCACCTGTACTTGAACTGTGGACTCCGTTACCCAAATATTGATCAACTTCTAAAACCTAACCCATATCACATTTTTATTAAAATGATGTGATCCCTTTCAAACCCCTTCAATACAATGACATTTCCAGGGATGAGGCTTTTTGGCAATTGGCCGATAGTCGAAAAAAAATTCACAATGTTGTAAGCACCAACACCACAGCAAAAGTAAAAAAAAAATCTGCCAATAGTCGGAAAAATCTAATCCTTGCATTTCTCTTCACATTTATCCAACTATTATAAATGCAAAATTCCATATAATGTAAGCTTTGAAACAATTCCACACTGGAACATATGGTACTGGGTAGTAAATAGGATAATTCATTGTAGCAAAAATGATATAAAATTGACAATACACTAATTAAGACAGATAAGTAACAGTGGCACTTAATATAGACTATATGACATCAAATGTGATGGTATCAGAAAAATCCTATAGAGAAATGGAAGATGGACATCAAGGAAGTATAATTAAATACAAAATCTCTGCCTGTTCAACTATTCCTCTCCTATTATAATGACAAGATGAAATGCAATCTGAACAGTAATCCAAGAACAGGAAACCGTCCTACATATATTAAAATAACATCTCATCATAGGAAATCCCATGTACTGTATACTGCAAAACATCTGTAAATTAACAAGGAAGTTAAGTATATCTTCCTTTCTTTGAAAGATGGCTAATTTCAAAATGTACAATTGATCTGAGCTGGATTTTGTGTCAATTGATAGTCCAATATGATAAGATAGAAGATATGTATACCAGATATCATCCCATATATACATGTATGTACCTTATTACAACTGATAACCACAGATATGGCAAATATTGGTCAACTCTAATTAATTATTACATGAATGACATAGATGTTATATACACTAATTAATCATTACACGAATGACATAGATATGTTATATCACAATATTCCAAAAAGACAATTATAAATTTTCCATAAAGGCGATTCTTTTAATAATCACAACTTATCCCACCACCATCCCAATGCTTACCTTCATGAAGACCTAGCAAACCCCCAAATCTCCACAACAAGCTTGTGACTGGCTTCAGGAATTCAGGGTCATAAATAAGACCTGTTGAAAGAACAGCTACGGATCCACCAAGGTTCCACAATGAGGTTGGCCACAGGCCATTCTTTATTTGGTTTCTAAAGGGAAAGAAAGATACATGTAATTGCACTTTAAAATAAATATACACTGCCCATGTACAAGTACTAGTATACATGTACTCTGTGGGTATAGAAACCTTTCCTTATGTTTTTCCCATATATATACTGTATGTAATCAATGATGCTTATTAATTTATTTCAAGCAGGCTCTCTTGTCAATTTGAACAAGTTCTAAAAATCACATATTTACCGGTAACTACCTTTAATTATTATACCAGACTAGATCTATACAACCACAGTTTAAAAAGTATTAAAAGTATTTTGTAACAAATTGTGATCTACATGTGACTTCCTTCATAGACTTGCATGTATATCAGTATGATCAATTGTACATGTATCAATAATTATATGGATTTGTCAGTCTATAGTTACCTAATTCGATAAAAACTTCGAACAGTTGATCTGCGAAATGCAACCAAAAAATCCCTTGTCGTGTCTCTCCCCTCTTCTATGTCATGAACCCTTGGTTTTAAAACTGCGCTTCTCGCTTCAGCCATTCCTCGCCTACAGGTGGTGAAATAAACTGCTGTTTACTAAACAGGCCGCTCGATCATCCTTCCCGCTAAGTGAGCTTGATACAAATCATGCAAGGAAATCCCTGTTGTTGATGTATGTCATTTGACTTCGAAATCTCAGAAATAATAATTCAAGTTCACAATGCAAATTTAGCTTTAAATCCAATTTATGAAATTGCTCTTTGAATGAATTATTGTAGTGGAAACTAATGCTTAAAAGACAAGCAACTCAGCGGTCCAAAGTCCATCTCAAAGAGAACAGAATATCAATCACTTATATAAATAATCAGTCTCAACTATCAAAATGAGGAAATGTTTAGCGCTGTCGACTGCTGCCCTCTACCGATAAAAGTGGCATACTACATGGATAATGAACTACATTTAAATCTGAGATGGAAATTGATTTAGTTACAAATCTATGAAATACTCTGTATTCAAGCCCCTTTTAGACCGTCCACAGTGGGGGTCGGTATCTACTTAAACAATTTTGGTATGTTAAAACAGTTTTTGATCTCAAAACTTAAATAAAATATAACCATGGCAATATTCGGCTCAGACCTGTCCCAGAGAAATTTAGAGGCAATCTGAATGATTTTCCAATAATAAAGTTAGCATTTATCTTGAAAATTAAAGCAAAACATTTAAAATTGACAGAATGATCCATCTTATGTAGTTGTTAGCTTCATCGAACAAGCAATCAAAGAGTCTGATGAATTTACCTTTTTTAAAGTCAAAAACTTTTAAGATGTAAAAGCAAAAAGAGTCTATCTTTACTTTTTTTTCACACTTTGGAGTTGGGTGATGGTCTGTTTTTATTTAAATAACTTAAAGTATAGTTACTCTGAAGATTTTATTTAGTATGTCATGAATAAGCTGAACAAAATACCAATGATCGACACAAGGAGTGTGGAAACAGTTTATTTGGTTACACCAAACCATGATTATGTACAGATAAACAACTTCTTCTGGTAGCACTTTATATCTATATATGTATATATGTACTAGACCTTTCTCTTTCTAAACCAATGTCAGTTGCCACAATAATATTCTTTTCCCTCTCTTCATGCTGGCAGATTCATTTATCCATCAGCAATTCTGAGAAAAAACACTGCATCAATAGTACATTATGTTTAAATTCCAACTATTAATTGGATAATAGAAACCCATTACATATTTGCTGTTAACTTCTTGTGACTCTAGTCTCTCTTTTTAGTCATTCTACAAAAATTACCTTATTCTCAGGTTTCAACTGAAGAAAATAATGAAGGCAGAGCCTCAATTTAAACATTGTATGCATGGTATATCCATGGCACATTGTCTTGTCAATTTTAAACAAGCTACTTTTTCTGTATTAGATGCATTTGGCAATATATATTTTTACAAACAAATTTGCATTTGTATTTTTCATATGTAAATAAGTAGTTTTTACGTTCAGTTCTAAGAGTTTCCTTTAAAAATGTCTGCGTTTTGAGAGAAAAGAGTTCCTTTCTATGAACAAAATCTGCTTTGTATAAAACATCAGTGTAGCAGAATAACAATAGGAGCTAATTACAATGCTGTATTCTTTATATGTACATGATCAATTAAAAGAAACATTTTTCTATAGTTTACACTTTCATTGCACTGTGCAATATCTTTTACACACAAGCACATACATCTATAATCCTTTCTTAAATATCTTATATCACATAACAAGTTGAAACTTTGACATGGAGATAATTTATATATGTATATAATGTGTATATCCAGCCACTAAATGATGCCAATGACATCAACACTGACTGGACAAAATGGCACACGTCCAGAGCTTGTAAGTGGAAATCAAATATAGGTTAGACTGATATAGCTTCAGTCTGAAAAAAAAAATTTAGCTAACTTGTTTTCAATCTGAGAAAAGCTGGTACTAATTCAGCTTAAAAAAACTGTCAAGCCAATTTATATCAGTCCACCTTGTGGGTTTACTGGCAAAAGCTCAAAATGGCATTAAAAGACTTAACAACTTAACACTTGACTAAAGCCTGCTTCAAAGCAGGTAATGGTTTCCTTATTTGAGAGTAGGTGCTTGATAACCCTGAAGCTTTACAGAGACAATAGGCCTGGAGATTGAGCAGCAAGCCAAACACTCATACTTTAATATAATGTACACTAATCGGAGATAGTGGTATTTAACATGGTTTGTATGTAATAGAATCTGGCAGTTTTATAATCAGCTGTATAACAGCTGTAATGTTACATGTCCGTAACTGGAAGGTGAATAACATCCATTGTAAATGTTGCAGAATATACTGTATATTTCAGCTGCATTGATATTGGCAGAATATAGTATATTTATAAGCTGCATTGCCATTATACTGTGGTGTCCCATAACTGTGACTTTTAACTTGGTGTGACAGTCCACTTTGTTTACCGTTTGGTGTATTACAGTAACACAACCTTTCTGTAAATGACTAATGAATCTTGGAAAAGATCCTCATATTCATTTCACAATGACATACACGTTTCGCATTCCTTTGTATTCATCTTAAATTGTACAAGTGAATCAGTTGGAAATCTCTTATATTATGTGAGATAGAGTATTTGGATGTCTTACAGCCCACTTATAGAATAATGTGTCAGCATGATGTCTGAGCATCCAATATACTATATAGGATAATATACAGAATACTCTTGTTCTGTATGGAGTCCACAAGCAAATTCAATCCATAAAGATAACATGCTGCCCAGTATGGAGTCACGGGTCCATTTAAGGCTTTGAATTTCCCATGTGGTAACAGTCTATGGTATCCTTAAGCTTTATCTGGAATTCTCATACTGTATACCATATAAATATATATGGTGTCTGTGCAGTGCTTGAATCTCCCACTTGGTCAGTATGTGGAATTCTCAATTGGTATTTCAAATTGTAAATTGTTTTATCCTCGTGTATATGTTTGCTTTTACCTACCAGAAAGCACTCGCATAGTAAATGGTATACCAAGTCCTCACATACTATATGGTATACAATATCATCATTGTGTGCATGTGGAATATCCCAAGTCCTCACATACTGTATAATATACCAAGTCCTCACATAGTGTATGGTATACCAAGTCCTCACATAGTATATGGTATACCAAGTCCTCACATAGTATATGGTATACCAAGTCCTCACATGGTATTTTGGTATACAAAGTCTTCACATATTATATGCCACATATATAGGATCAAGTTGGTCAGCCAGGAAGCCATCCCTGAGGTGCATCCTCTGTTTCTCTCCCCTGGAATTGATAGGCACCACCCCGGGGTCCACCACAACCACCACGCCCACAATTAAATAGTGGTCTTCCAGTACAGCGTTTGTCACCAGGGGAACAAGGTCCAGAGCCTCATTCTCATTTCCGTCCAGTTCGACTACAACCACAAGGAGGTTGGTCCAGGTGAACACAGCACTGTTAAATAAAAATATTAAATGTTTTGTAAAAAGCATTTAAATTTAAACAACTTATAAATGGATTTCCTGTCAGCACTGAATTGCATAAAAACTGATACACATTTTTTTGGGTCACTGTAATGTCAAATCTTTAACAGGCAAAAAAAAAACAAAAAAAACTTAAAATGACACTGAACCTATTCTCCCAGTTACTATCAATACTAATGCATTGTTAAGGTCTAAATATTAGTAATAAATCATATAACAAAGAAAAACATTAACACCACATAGTCCATCACTGAACAATTACATACCAGTGCAAAACGACTTAATACAAGAATGTACTGATAATTCAAACAATGTCCAATGGGTATAAACATGATCCCACTCACCATTCACAGATCTTCCTATGTGACCTGAGGACAGTGCTCTCTATGTCAATAGGATGGTACCTCATTCCACGCAGCATCACTGTCTCATCCAGAGCACCTACTATAAACACAGCATCATGACGCTCTGAAATAAACAATAACAAATGATGCAGGGGCATTAATCCCTTCAGCCTGCAATGAAACATTCATCAGTAGGGACTTGTCCTGCATTCTTTTTTGAACTTATTCCATTAAGGCAGAAAAAAGTTTTATTTTTTTGAAAAATGATTCCACTTCATAAAACGAGCTATTCTTTGTGTAAGTTATGCTTTTTTTTTATGCCATTTTGAACAATTAACTTTACCAATAATAATAATAATACATCTTATCACAACTAACCTCCATCAGACTGTGTAAGTTCCGTTCTCCTCACAAAGCCAAGGAATCCCGTCCTTGCGTAGGTGGTCTGTGTGTCCCCAGTGACCAACCTGGCGTCAAAGTGATCAGCATGCAGGGACTCATCCCCGTATATCGTGTAGTAACCACTGGCATTGTGAGGGGTGTTCACCCAGATCTGAAACATAACAAATAAATAAATAAATAAAAATTAAAATAAAAAAAATACATTCTTAAAGTTTTATTGTAATATATCTATCTGAAATGAAACGGTGCAGAAAACATTTTCTGTATATAAACAAACCACCGCATTTAAATTTTGATACTCCTTCCAAATATAATACGATACAACAAGATGAGCTTGTGAAGAAAAACAAGGCAGCAAAGCTGTCAAATGTACAGACAAAAAGCAGGAAATAACAAAATAGGCTACTGTCAATTCTGATGCAAAAGTACATTATGTTAAACTGCGAATTCAACATCAAATTTTAATTATGCTCAACAGGTAATACCAATGTAAGTAAAATGTGAAACAAGCATAAGGCTTCAGGCCCATGGGAGTTCAAGTTCACACTTTGAAAATGTAAAACTTCCAGAAAAAGAAGTCAATTAGACTGCTTTTCCAACTCAGGCTGCATTTAAGTCCTGTATTTCTTTTTTTAAAGTTTGGCAATCATAAGTAACATGGTTTTCCCATAATGGTCATCATGGCAGCAGCACCCAAAATTGTGTTTTCTTCTATTCTGATGCAGTATTACATAATGGTTAACAGCATAATGACAATCAATTTTTAATAACAAAATATATGTGTCATGGATTTTCAGAAAATGTGACTAGCCTGGGTCTTCAAGCCTGTGGAACTTCAAAGTCACACCTTGAAAATGCCAATATGTGAAAAATTAAATTTTCACAAAAAAACTGTTTATCTGGCAGATTGCATTGCCTACTGAAGCTGTATTTTAGTCCCATGTTTCTTTCCTGTAAGTTTGAGAACAGTAAGTGACATGGTTTTTCTTAAAAGATAATCATGGGAGCAGTGCCCAAAATAGGTTTTTTCAAATTTTGATGCAATATTACATAATGTTTAACAGCATAATGACCATCAATTTTTAATAATAAAATATTAGTATCATGGATATTCAGAAAATGTGACTAGCAAAGGTCTTCAGGCCCATGGAACTTCAAAGTCACAACTTGAAAATGCCAAAATGTAAACAAGACAGCACTGTTCTGAAATGTTTTTTTTTTTCCATTTTTAACAATTTTTAACATAAAACAAAATTAACAGTTTACTGCCATTTTTATATGATCAACTAAGAAAATTGATGAGATGGGAAAAATATCAATAGAGCAGTGTTAAATGTCCAATTTCTTCCATTCTGAGATTCTGAACATAGTGAATGATTGAATCTGACAAACTGCAATGATATGAGTTTATTTCCATTTTTGAAACTTTATTACACAATACACGATAACAAGTTTACCATCATTTTTACAAAATCAACTAACAATGTTGTAAAGATGCAGGAAATGTCAAACAAACACTTTTACGTATCTTATTAGTTTAATAATGAGACTGTTAACATGCCTAAGAATTGAATCTGAGGAAATGTGAAAAAACAGCATAACTTCTAAAATAATGGCCCGATTATGCTGATTTTCGAACTTGACCTGCGTTTTAGTAAGATTGACCACTCCTGTGAGTTTAATTACAATTGGCCTATCTGTTTTTCTTATATTGTGTTTACAGTGTTGCATATATGCTGAAAAATGAAAAAACAGCATAACTACTAAAATAGTGGCCCGATCATGCCGATTTTCGAACTTGATCTGCGTTTTAGTAAGACTGATTACTCCTGTGAGTTTCATGACAACAGGCCTATCGGTTTTCCTTGAAATGTGTTAACAGTGTTGCATATATGCTAAAAAGTGAAAAAACAGCATAAATTCTACAATAATGGCCCGATCATGCTGATTTTCGAACTTGACCTGCGTTTTATGAATATTAGTCAGCGCTGTAAATATAAAGCCAAAAAGTAAAACTGTCTTCCACTTATGGTGTTAACGCTGAAAGTGCACGGCGACGGCGACATGATCGGCGACGGCGACGGCGACGACAGACGCAGGTGATGGCAATATGTACAGACACATCTGTGTCTGTACATAAAAAAAAGGACTTCTAAACAAATGTTCATATTAACATTCTACTGTCATTTTGATTAGTATCATTTGACTAGTATTAGTACAGTAAGAGATGTGTGCACATACAGACAAGTCTGTCTGAACTTAAGAAGGTGGATGGGTGACAAAAAAGAAAACATTTTTTTGTCATTTTGTACCCTATACTGATCATAAAAGTAAATTGCAGTGACCACACACATACCTCCCCCAGGTGAGAGTCTGCACACTGCCCCTTGGTCTCTGGGTTGGCAATGGCCACTTTGACCCCAGGAAGAAGCTGAAAGAGAAAATTGGAGATTTGTCAATGAATATTTATCAAATTTGGGCACTTCTGATAAACAATGAAACATCTTTGTTAAGGACATTTTACAGCTGAAAACTTGGATACGGGCAATGGTCCAAAGTTCTTGGAAAAGGCTCCAACAATTTTGAGTCTTGAGCATCAGTTTTAGTACTTAAAAAATATATAATTCCTATTTTTTTTAAAGTTATCATTTTGCTTTGTCTAATGGAAGAAGACTAAAACCTTACCTTGCCTGACTCCATTAAACAAAGACTGTGAGGACTTCCCTTTTCCACCAGTGAAACTCTATCATTGCGCAATGCTTTGAGATCACAATAGACTGTGGTGGTGTCTGGACTAGACGCACCCTGCAACAATAAAAATATAGTTTGGTTAAATCAACATAATATGGCAGTAAAATGTTACAATAAGAGTGTCATTTCTGTGAAAGAGAACTTTTGTGGTTTCAATTTTTAAAGGATGCACTTGTTCCCACCTTGGCACTGATTATACTGCCAGAGAAAGAAGCCGTATATAGTGTTAGCTTGGCAACATTGCACAAATATCTTTATCCTTGTCCTATTTTGTGAAAATAAAACATATGTTTTTTTTTAAATCTTAATCAGAATTGTCCCCCCCCCCTCTACCCCCACTCCCATCTTCCTTGTTATTTTCTTTTTTTTTCCTCTCTTTTGTCTCCATAAGGGTTCTCATAAAATTCTAAATAATTTTTTGATTTTCAAGAAAGGAGAACTATAGGCACCTGCAAACACATGGCCACATTAACTCTGCAGCCAAAACTGGTGCTGACTGCCCTGGGTGCCAATCCCAGGCTGGAAAAGATCTTAGTAAACTGACTGGTCAGCTGGATTCTTGGTCTCTCCTCAGCCACCACCACCAGGGTACGGACACAAGAAAGATTCACGCCTTTTGTCTGGAAACGGGAATAATTTTTCTGTTTAAATGAGGATAAACACAATGTGTCATGTCAATGTTAGTCAGGGGTCGATAAATGAAATAATGAAAAGTTTCAGTTTTGGGTAACCATTTTATAAATTCAATAAGATAACTGATCAGGAGGTCCTGCAAAATAATCTAAACCAGAAAGCTTTTTTGGGAAGACAGATTTCAATGTTATTATAAATAAAGCTTTCTTTTCATGAAAATTATTAAAGCCTTTATAACAGTAGGGATTTTCAAAATCCAAGACACAAGGCCTCCAATAGAGACTTCAGGCTAAATTTCACTGTAAAGATAAACATACTTTGAGCATTGCTGTGGAAGTTCCTAGCCCTTTACAGCACAGTTCCATGACTCCATATGAGCAAAATGTGTCTCGAACTGAAAGAAAATGAGAGAAACTGAAATATATCAAATGTCAAATAGTCTAATAATTGCAACATAAAAACTGATACAACACTAGACAGATTCTGAAAAAAATACTCTTTCCCATTCATCATGCTTACCTTTGCACTGGCTTACAACAGTGAGCCATATTGCTGGGTTAATCTCCACCTCTGAGGGAGGAATCAATATTGAGTGGTGGCCAGAGTATACACTGAAAAACATACAACACACATTTAACTTATTTCATAGTTTCGTGGTTGCAATTGAATAAAATAAAATGACACATTGGGGATAAATTTAAATGTAACGTAATTACATGAATCCCTTTTTCATATTCATTGAAATCAAAAAATCAAACTCCCATACCTTGAAAGGCACCAAAGCACAAAGCCAAGTCCTGAGTATGGGTCCAGAGATAAAGACACATCCCTGGATGGATATAACTCACACTGAAGTTTGATTGACCTGCATAAAGCTGTGGTAGCAGCATGGGACATCTGAAACAGAAAGGAAATGTTCGTGATATATGAAATTTGATATATATAATATAAGAACTTTGATGTGTTTTTTTCCTTCAGCATTTGAAACAGCAATAATGTTAAGAGTAAATTAAAATACTTTTCAGAATTCAGAAACTCAATTTTATATTTTTTAAACTCATCAATAGCACATACAAATTGTCTAGATACCACATAACTTCAAACATGGCAGCCAAAATATAAATATTAACCAAGTCCACTGACTAAACAAGTAATAAATTCCACATATTTATTCACCTTAATCCCAGCTAGCATGCCTGTGGTGGACACACTGAAGTCTAAGTAACAAATCATCTCAGAAGTGGGAGCCCTGTATAAATTAGCCAGCTTTTTCTTGGGGAGATCATCAGTGTCTAAGAGGGTAGGCCACGCCTTGATGTCTGTGACAGCTGCAGCCTCCTGGAAGTAGAGAACATAGAGGTCAGTCATATCTCTATGCACAGGTATTATAAAATGTTTTTACCATTTTTTTTTTTTTACTTGAACCCAAAACCCCTGGGAAAGATAAGTTAATATGCAATACAGACTTTTGTTCACCTGTCATATTTAAACAAAAACTACAAATGGCATATCTGTAAATAGCTGAGCAATATCTGAATTCATATCTTTTATGTCAACATGTTATTTTCAATTCACTATTCAAGGAAAGTTACATCCCCAAAACTAATCCATATTTGGTTAAGTTTAACCATCAAAAGCTTGTAACTTTGTAAGCCTAACCTACACCTGAAATCCTTTACCAGCACCTGTCACAATACCTTACCTTTGATTTTAACAGTTTAATGACATTGGCAGTGGACAGTACAGCTACAGCCTTGCTGACCTCTACTATCATGCGGACAGTGGGCAGTGTGGTGGCCAGATTCTGAGGATGAGGGGGGCGCACTGTCACTGGTACCATGCCTGGGGAGGGAGGAAAAAATTCATTTTCTTAGATATCAATTTCATGACTATGAACACAACTTATAAAATGGCTTTCTTAGATATCATTTTCATGACTATAAATATAACTGGTAAAATGGCTCCCAACACGATAGATTATTGATTGTGATATAACATAAAATTGTCTACAACAAACCACTAAATGTCTCTGAATAGCAGGTAAAAGAGATATCACATTTTCACCTTTCCCTTAATTCTTCATACATATTACTTATGACATAATAAAAAAGCTTGAGTGTAAAGAATAGTTTC